>CM056609.1:7384561-7673074 GCA_029721355.1 Tegillarca granosa
AGTGAATGAGAACTTTTTGTTATGTTCAAATCACTCAAAGTACTTGATGTTTTAGAAATTAACGGATAGTCTCCTTTTCCACAATGGTTGATAAAATCATCCAAATCAAGACTCCATATCATTGCTCCTCCAAGCCCCATATCCATAATATATCGAGTCTACAAGAAAACATAACTCAAACATTATCAATATAAATTAAACTTTTTTTCAATGTTGGCTTTTTTGAGGGGGGGGGGTAGGTCCTTTCCTTTTTAAACTGAATTCAGATAAACAAATTGCTCTCATGCATTTTGAATTGGTAAGGCAATTCGAATATTTAGTAGACGTTCCTCAAGTCTATGTAAATTTGAAGCGAAAACAGAAGATTAAACTTCGTATGAAACCATTGTTCGGATAATGTTAAAAATAATGAATCAATTACTGATATAGGAGAGATAAAGAGAGAGAGTGAAAACAGAAGATTAAACTTCGCATTAAACCATTGTTCGGATAATGTTAGAAATAATGAATCAATTACTGATATCGGAGAGAGAAAGTGAAAATGACGATGTACAATGTCCATATTATTATGCTCCAGATAAAATTAAAAACAGTTAATCAGTACCAAATACAAATATACGATATATATATATATATATATATATATATATATATATATATATATATATATATATATGTTACCTTTATTTCTATACTTTCCATATCATCAAACCCTACCCATTGGTCCCCTTTATAAGCATATGGTACTTTATGTTCATCATTCCAAACACGGATCCAGCTATTGTTCTGAATGTTGTTACAGATCTTTAAAAGAAAAACAATCAGTGAATATATCTAAAGTATCTCGCTTTTTGTTTGAATAAAAAATCATTAAGTGTATAATATTGAGGCATTTAAAGCATCTATAAATAGCTGGTACGGTCTCAATGTATTATGGTTCTTATGTTCGTTTTAATATTTAGTCAAAAAAAGAGAAAATTAGATTCAAGTTAGTTTAAAAATAAATATGTTATACCTTCTTTGAAGTTAAAACGTAATTGTCAAATGTTAAAAAATTTATTGCCGTCAAAACAATACTATTGATAAGTATGTAGTCACTGTATCCAAACTGGATATATTTGAATTACCATATTTCTTTGTTCCTTTCATTCTTACAATTAACTCGCACGTGACGGGTGTAGCTAGCAAAACAGGAGGTGCTTACCTTCCGGAGCACCTGGTCTCACTTTCTTGACAGAAGTTCAGTGTGTAACTAAATTTGCCAGCTTTCAAAGTTTTTGGGATTCTGATATGGACAAGGATTGGTATGTTTGTGTTTTATTTGTTTGTAGAAACATTTTGTGTATGTCTATTGATTAAATCATGTTTATTAAAAACTTTCTTACTTGAAAACGTTTAAAAAGCTTTAAGCTTTTTACACAATATTAAAGATTTAGAAAATATATGGTAGGTTCAAAGAAAATAATCCATATTACCTCATAATAAGACAGAAATCCCGCCGATCTTGTATAACTTCCTGCCTGGCCAGGACCTTCCGCTGGGGCACCTAATCCGTTATTATTCGCATTTCTCAATGTAAAAGTTCGACCGTATGTTGCTATTCCAAGGATTAGTTTTTCAGGCGGAGTACCATTGTCAAGCCAATATCTAACTGCCCAATCCTAGTTAAAAAAAAATGAAAATTGTGACATTACTGCAATAAGAAATATCTTTAAAAGCAAAATAAAATTGTTCAAACATTTTTGTCATTACATTTATCCAAATTTTCACCAATAGCGCTCATTCTAATCAGTATATAGACGGAAATTACTATCTTTAATAATATATATATGTCCTGTTCTTAAACTTCTTTTTCATTTTTACTATAAACATTCACTTCTTCAAGGAACAAGATACTTTCAAACTTAGTTTTCACAAATGACGTTGTTCTTTGCCAAGAATCTCAAATGTTTCTGCCAGAGACATTTCTGATCGATCTATTTATTTGCGACATATGTCTAAATGTTAAAGAAAATACTTAAATGTTCGCGATTGATGGTTATTAGAAAAAAGCACGTTTGAAAAAAAAACCTTTTTAAGAAAATTTATCATTTTTTATTCTCTTGAAGAAACACCATAAAAGCATGAAAATGTCAGACTAAATACGCTGCTGTTATACGGCAAGTAAGGATAGACTTTGTTTCAGCAAAGGCAAGGAGAAGTTAACGAAAGTTACTGAAATCAATAACAAAGTTTTAAATCATGGCAATACATTAGGGCAGAATAAGCGAACATGGTAAACATTCATCATGAAGATCAACTTTTTCACAAATATTCAGTGTTATCTAATATAATTGCAGACCAAATTACTACATACTTGATTTAGAGTCAAATCTCTTCCTGTTTCGCCAGTCCGAGAATACAGTGGACTTTGGTGTCCAGTTGCGGTTGTATTTTCCGATGCCACATGGAAATCGTAGGTCATTAAATTAATAAAATCTAGATGTCTGAATAAGAAATATATTCTTTTTTAGAGCAAATATTGTTCATAATTTGATTTCATCGTGGTTCTTTGAACTGGTTAGAGTTGTTGCTTATCTGTCATAAAACATCGATTTAAATTACAAAAACTAATAGTTATCCTACAAAACTAAAAAAAAATGACATCAGGTATCAGCTCTTTTGCTTTACCGGCCATACTGATTAATCAAAATTAAAATGACTAACATTATGTGTATGAGAGTGGAATAAAAGTATCCCTTCCCTTCCACCAAATTAAAATAAGAAAACACTCGACCTATTAAGATTGAATGAAAATAATGTGAAAATTGACACGAATCTCCCCATCTAAATACGGACGAAACAATAAATCAACTTAGGTTCTGTGAAAATATTGTGGGTTTAACAAACCTTAAAATTCGAGATGACTAGATCAATTGCCATAGTTATAAAGTTAAAAGACATCAGGACATTATGTATAACAACGTATATTCGGATTTATTCAGTTTTTAGCTGACTAAAATTATTATACTTAACGCAATAATCCAGTTCAAAACAAGTTTTATATTTTTCTTATTTTTTCTATTACTGTCAGAAAATATACGTGGTATTAAATGTTGAAGTGGAAATACAACAATTTCAAATTAACTAACTCTGATATTGCCTTTATTTCATAACCATTTTCAATCGTACTCTTCCCTGCTGATACGGCTGCTGTCAATAATAACCGCTCTTTACCACTCTGGACTGATTCTGTATCAAACTTTTCTCTAAGTAACTTAAACAAAAAGTGTACATGTTAAATGCTCAATTTACAATAGGTTTAATTTTCTAAAATCCACACTTACCCTTAATTTATCGTTGCTTGCTTGTAGAAAGGTAAGGTAAGCCAATTAACGTAAAAAAAATTCCTTTAACATCCAGTAACATATCGTATCACT
Source organism: Tegillarca granosa (assembly GCA_029721355.1). Classification (NCBI taxonomy): domain Eukaryota; kingdom Metazoa; phylum Mollusca; class Bivalvia; order Arcoida; family Arcidae; genus Tegillarca; species Tegillarca granosa. Next base: position 7,387,981 of record CM056609.1, read on the forward strand.
AAAATTTCAGATTACAACAATTACTGTACCAATGCGTATTTGATTTTCTGCGTAGTTTATATTGTTAATTTAATATTTAGGTAGAAGAAAATTCTTTTTACACAAATTTGTTCCTGAAATAAGCATTTGGTTATGTTATACTTAAAGCATGAATAATCTATATTAAAATCTTATCTTTGCAACAGGGAAATGAATAAACGAGTTCATGATTAAGGTTGAATCCTTCGTAAACAGAAAAATCCATCAACAAGTCTATCATTTAATTTATTCTAAATTTCTTTCAAAAATGTATTGACATTTTATTTAGTTTTATTCTCACTTTAACGAATTGTGTGAATCTTTCCTTATCTTCCTTTGGGCTCCCACGTGATCCCGGATACTCCCAATCTAAATCTAATCCGTCAAAATCGTGTTTTCGGAGGAACTGTACTGCTTTGTCTGCAAAATTCAAAATGTTCTCTGTTGTCTTGACAACGGCGCTGAATGTCGCTGTACCGTGATTCCAACCACCAATCGCCAAAAGTATTTTTATACTGGGATTCTTAACTCTAAGTGCCATCATTCTTTCATACAAGCCTATAAACAAACGTTTCAAATAAGGAAAACGTGTTTGTTGAGAGAAATGACAATTGTAAAAATAATTTTATTTTCTTATTAAAATATCCGATTTAGGCATAATTTGGTATATTAAATAGGTGTGGCATAGACAAAAGTGATAAATATGTACAATTGTTATTTAAAAGATTCCTATTATATTTGAATATTGTCTAACTGATCTTTTCATCAATTTTATATTTCAGTATATTTTGTTTGATAATTTTTTTAAAATACATAACATGCAATTGTAACAAATGCTATTTCAAATTTGTAATCAAAAACCAATCGTTCAGACCAACGGACACGGAATTTCCGTAAAGGACAATGTAATAATTGTAGTTGAACTACTTAGTTGAATAATTACTAATATTGATTGTAATTAAAGTGACAAAGAGTGATTTTTTCATAGCCTTGTTGATATACCAATTATTCAATCATACTAATATGCTTGAAAGGTCAATAACTACACTAAACATTAATATACCGATAAGATATAGAGATGTGAACGGATATTGTACCATTCCATAATAGTATTCATTAATAACTACCTTTTGACGAAGCCGTGCTTTCGTCATTCCATTCATATGGTTTTATTTCGTTGTTTTCAACTTTTCCAAATGCATAAATAATATGTGTGCATAGGTCAACGTTGGTATTCTCTGGGAAAAACGTAAAAGGGGATGGTCTATACTGAGCCCAATTTGTAAAATAACAAACTCTCTTAAAGTCTGAAATTCAACATAAAATTAATTAGTCACAGATATGAAACATGCGGGTCAGTTTAGCTAGGAAATTTGTTTTAGGTATTAGAATTAACATATAACATCGATTACTCAGAAATGTATAAAGTTTTTTAATGAAGGTCTTTTACTTACATTAATATAAAAATTTTCCCTTCGTTATTTTATATTTACTAAAGTAATGAATTAAAAAAATTAACTTGAAAAATTGCTAATTTTCGGAGTTTTAATACAATTTTGTAAAGGTGCTTACTTGAAAAACTATATGTTCATTGAAGGTATATTATAATTTTAATTATAAAAGAAAGATTTTACAATTTGTTTTCAATTAGGTGGTCTTTCATAAACTTGACAATTTTATATTATTCTTTAAATATTATATCTGATGATTGTTTTAAGCGATTTTAGATTTGGTGACAACAATATTTAAACGCGCTTGAATACAAAACAAATTCTGAAATCTAAGAGTTAAAACTGAATTAATATTATTTACCTAATGGTATAACAGATGAGGTAACATCAGATTTGGTCGTTACAGGTTTGCTTGTTATAGTTGAAGGAAAAGTTTTAGATAAATTCAGTTCAAGCAAAGTATTTGATATAGTAGTGATGAGCGGATAGGCGCCATTTCCACACTGGTTGATAAAATCGTCCAAATCGAGGCTCCATATCATTGCTCCTCCAAGTCCCATATTCATAATGTAACGACACTACAAAAATGTTGACCAGAGAATGTTAAATACTGAAAGATAAATAAGATTTGTAGGACAGTATTCGTCTGAGTTAAAACGTCAAAGAGACCATTGATCCTTTTGTAATGCCAATTTAAAAAATATCAAAACAATCTTTGATTTAAAAAACTTCTCTCAATATCAAAATCAATATTAGAATACTCTAAATATAACTCAAAACAATGATTCAGTACCGAATAAGAGAGAGAGATCTTACCTTTATTTCTATACTTTCCATATCATCAAACCCTACCCATTGGTCCCCTTTATAAGCATATGGTACTTTATGTTCATCATTCCAAACACGGATCCAGCTATGGTTCTGAATGTTGGTACAGATCTTCAAAAGAAAAACAATCTGTGAATATATCTAAAGAATCTCGCTTTTTGTTTGAATAAACAATCATTAAGTATACAAAATTGAGGCATTTAAAGCATCTATAAATAGCTGGTACGGTCTCAATGTATTACGATTCTTATCTTCGTGTTAACATTTAGTCACCAAAAGTGAAAATTAGATTTAAATTAGTTTAAAAATAAATGTGTTATACCTTCTTTGAATTTAAAACGTAATTGTCAAATTGCAAAAGAATCAGAAATATATAACGCAAGAACCAAAGCTAAAAACCACGAACTAAAAATGAAATCAATGTAATATTTATTTATTCATTTCTGTATTCCTTGTACATGGGGTTATGGAGATTGGTGTAATATATTATTTTGAAACTTAGTATTGTGAAATATTTTTCATCCTGCTGTAGCGTTTCAAATTAAGAAAGACACTGAGAACTTACAAAAATGTAATTGGTTTGCTACAAATTCAATTTAGTTTAATGAAATATTTTTTATCCTGCTGTAGCGTTTCAAATTAAGACAGACACTGAGAACTTACAAAAATGTAATTGGTTTGCTACAAATTCAATTTAGTATTCCTTTACAAAAACACCAGTTGTTAAAAACCCTTTTTTAACCGAAATAGACAGAAATCCGGAAAAAATAATATAGAAACAGAAATATTCATTTTTGTTTTTAAGTTCTTGTGATATTTTCTGATTGATCTGGTTATAGTTAGAGTTTTAAAATAATAATTTAAAAATAACCATTTCCACATAGAAAAAAATACTTTAATCGTAGAGCTTGTTGCCACTATGGGGACTTTCAAAAACAGAGCAAACTGCTTACAATTAAATTGTTGACGCATGAATACTGCATGCCTAAGCTAATCAGGGCCCTTAAAAATTTTATTGCCGTCAAAACAATACTGTTGATAAGTATGTAGTCACTGAATCCAAACTTATACTGGATATATTTGAATTACCATAGTTCTTTTCATTCGAACAATTGACTTGCACGTGACCTAGCTAGTTAGACTGGAGGTGCTTACCTTCCGGAGCACCTGGCCTCACTTTCTTGATGGAAGTTCACGTGTATAACTAAATTTGCCAGCTTTCAAAATTTTCGGGATTGTGATATGGACAAGGATTTGTCTGTTTGTGTTTTATTCGTTTGTAGAGACTTTTTATGCATGTCTTTTTTTATTAAATCCTAAGTTTATTCAAAAAATACTTATTTCAAAACGTTAAAAAAGGTTGAAGTTTTTATACAATATTAAAGATTTAGTAAATATATGGTAGGTTCAAAGAAAATTATCCATATTACCTCATAATAAGACAGAAATCCCGCCGATCTTGTATAACTTCCTGCCTGGCCAGGACCTTTCGCTGGGGCACCTAAACCGTTATTATTCGCATTGCTCAATGTAAAAGTTCGACCGTATGTTGCTATTCCAAGGATTAGTTTTTCAGGCGGAGTACCATTGTCAAGCCAATATCTAACTGCCCAATCCTAGTTCAAAAAAAAAAATAAATAAAATTGTAATATTACTGCAATAAGTAATATCTCTCAAAGCAAAATAAAATGGTTAAACTTTTTGTTATTATATTTATCCAACTTTTCACAAATAGGGCTCATTCTAATCAGTACATAGACAGAAATTACTATCTTTAATTAGCTTTACTTGGATGTTACTTAAATGAAAAAGTTGCACGTAATTACCAAAATCATCTTCCAGTAATACCAAGCTATGACCTGATTTTTACCTTACTAAGAGGTAAAAATAATTAGAACAAAACATTCCAAAGTTTTATTTGATAACTTTCAAGTAGAAATGGCTTTGTCAATTTTTAAATCATATATATATATATATATATATATATATATATATATATATATATATATATATATATATATATATATATATATATATATATATCCTGTTTGTTTTTAAACCTCTTTTTCATTTTACTATAAAAATTCACTTCTTCAAGGGACAAGAAAATACTTTCAAACTTAGTTTTCACAAATGACGCTGTTCTTTGCCAAGAATCTCAAATGTTTCTGTCAGAGACATTTCTGATCGATCTATTTATTTGCGACATACTGTAAATCAGGAAATTAATGCGAATTGCCGATTTTGAAGTAAAATGTTTATTGAAATTAATGCGATTTTTTAAATTTCAATTTTTAAAATTTTTGCCTATCTTTTATCTTACAATTATAAACATAAAATTATGGACTAAAAAATTATTACATTATGTCTTCCATCATTTATAAACACGTTATAAACAAACTTTCCGTAGACATTATTGAAATAAACAGTGAGGTGTGCCGAGGGTAATTTTTTTTGCGCCGATAACCCATTGTTTTAAATTTACCAGGGTGGTAAAGGATTATCAGAATAAAGAAACGTATGGTTTAAAAAACAAACAAACAAACAAACTCAAATGTAACGCTTGGAGTTTTTATTAAAATAATGCATTCAAAATTAGGACGTCGGCATGTGTACAACTGATCTTCGTCTTCAACTCACGAGTTTATAAAATTAGATTACTTATAATCACAGTACTTTCATTTTGAGGTTCCAGTCAAGGTTCACAATGATGTATCAGGCGCGATTCCACTCGTAGCAAAATTCCCAGTAGGAAAGAAACAGCAAAAAATTACCACTAAATGAGAATGTGCTCTAATTTATCAGTTACGATAACAATTTCCGGTTCAGGGAGGTAACTCAATTTACAATACAGAAATCGAAAATGAATATCGGAAAATAAATGCGACAACAAATAAATGCGATTGAACGGGCCTCGCATTTTTCGCAATAATTTCTTGCTCGCATTAACTTCCTGATTTACAGTATGTCTAAATTTTAAAGTAAATACTTAAATGTTCGCAATTAATGCTTATTAGAAAAAATGCACGTTTGAAAAAAAAAAAACTTTTTAAGAAATTTTATCATTTTTTATTCTCTTGAAGAAACACCATAAAAGCATGAAAATGTCAGACTTAATACGCTGCTGTTATGCGGCTAGTTAGGATAGACTTTGTTTCAGCAAAGGCAAGGAGAAGTTAACGAAAGTTACTGAAATCAATAACAAAGTTTTAAATCATGGCAATACATTAGGGCAGAATAAGCGAACATGGTAAACATTCATCATGAAGATCAACTTTTTCACAAATATTCAGTGTTATCTAATATAATTGCAGACCAAATTACTACATACTTGATTTAGAGTCAAATCTCTTCCTGTTTCGCCAGTTCGAGAATACAGTGGACTTTGGTGTCCAGTTGCGGATGTATTTTCCGATGCCACATGGAAATCGTAGGTCATTAAATTAATAAAATCTAGATGTCTGAAAAAGAAATATATTCGTTTTCAGAGCAAATATTGTTCATAACTTCATTTCTTCGTGGTACTTTAAAATGGTTAGAGTTGTTGCTTATCTGTCATAAAACATCGATTTAAATTACAAAAACTAATAGTTATCCTATAAAACTTAAAAAAATGACGTCAGGTATCAGCTCTTTTGCTTTACCGGCCATATTGATTAATCAACATTAAAATGACTAACATTATGTGTATGAGAGTGGAATAAAAGTATTCTTTCCCTTCCACCAAATAAAACAGAGAAAACACTCGACCTATTAAGATTTAATGAAAATATTGTGAAATTTCACACGAATCCCCCCATTTAAATACGGACGAAACAATAAATCAACTTAGGTTCTGTGAAAATATTGTGGTGTTTAACAAACCTTAAAATTCGAGATGATTAGATCAATTGCCATAGTTATAAAGTTAAATGACATCAGGACAATATGTATAACAACGTATATTCGGATTTATTCAGTTTGTAGCTGACTCAAAATTATTATTCTTAACGCAAAAATCCAGTTTATAACAAGTTTTATATTTTTCATTTTTTCTATTACTGTCAGAAAATATACGTGGCATTAAATGTTGAAGTGGAAATACAACAATTTCAAATTAACTAACTCTGATATTGCCTTTATTTCATAACCATTTTCAATCGTACTCTTCCCTGCTGTTACGGCCGCTGTCAATAATAACCGCTCTTTACCACTCTGGACTGATTCTGTATCAAACTTTTCTCTAAGTAACTTAAACAAAAAGTGTACATGTTAAATGCTCAATTTACAATAGATTTTATTTTTAAAATCCACACTTACATGTGTGTGTGTGTGTGTGTGTGTGTGTGTGTGTGTGTGTCTCGAAATACATGTAGAAAAGTATGGCAAGCCATCAACGTCAAAAAAAAAATTCCTTTAACACCCGTAACATATCATATCACTGAAATTTCAGATAACAACAATTACTGTACCAATGCGTATTTGATTTTCTGCGTAATTTATGTTAACATAATATTTAGGTAGAAGAAAATCCTTTTTACACAAAGTTGCTCCTGAAAAAAAAACATTTGGTTATGTTATACTTAATGCATGAATAATCTCTATGAAAATCTTATCTTTGCAAGAGGTAAATGAATAAACGAGTTCATGATTAAGGTTGAATCCTTCGTAACCAGAAAAATCCATCAACGAGTCTTTCATTTAATTTATTCTAAATTTCTTTCAAAAATTAATTAACATTTAATTTAGTTTTATTCTCACTTTAACGAATTGTGTAAATCTTTCCTTATCTTCCTTTGGGCTCCCACGTGATCCCGGATACTCCCAATCTAAATCTAATCCGTCAAAATCGTGTTTTCGGAGGAACTGTACTGCTTTGTCTGCAAAATTCAAAATGTTCTCTGTTGTCTTGACAACGGCGCTGAATGTCGCTGTACCGTGATTCCAACCACCAATCGCCAAAAGTATTTTTATACTGGGATTCTTAACTCTAAGTGCCATCATTCTTTCATACAAGCCTATAAACAAACGTTTCAAATAGGGAAAACGTGTTTGTTGACAGAAATGACAATTGTGAAAAAAAATTTATTTTCTTATTAAAATATCCGATTTAGGCATAATTTGGTATATTAAATAGGCATAGACAAAAGTGATAAGTATGTACAATTGTAATTTTAAAGATTCCTATTATATTTGAATATAGTCTAACTGATCTTTTCATCAATTTTATATTTCAGTATATTTTGTTTGGTAATTTTTTAAAAATACATAACATGCAATTGTTACAAATGCTATTTCAAATTTGTAATCAAAAACCAATCGTTCAGACCAACGGACACGGAATTTCCGCAAAGGACAATATAATAATTGTAGTTGAACTACTTAGTTGAATAATTACTAATATTGATTTTAATTTAAGTGACAAAGAGTGATTTTTTCATAGCCTTGTTGATAAACCAATTATTCAATCATACTAATATGCTTGAAAGGTCAATAACTACACAACAACTTTAATATACCGATAAGATATAGAGATGTGAACGAATATCGTACCATTCCATAATAGTATTCATTAATAACTACCTTTTGACGAAGCCGTGCTTTCGTCATTCCATTCATATGGTTTTATTTCGTTGTTTTCAACTTTTCCAAATGCATAAATAATATGTGTGCATAGGTCAACGTTGGTATTCTCTGGGAAAAACGTAAAAGGGGATGGTCTATACTGAGCCCAATTTGTAAAATAACAAACTCTCTTAAAGTCTGAAATTCAACATAAAATTAATTAGTCACAGATATGAAACATGCGGGTTAGTTTAACTAGGAAATTTGTTTTAGGCATTAGAATTACCATATAATATCGATTACTCAGAAATGTTTAAACTTTTTTAATGAAGGTCTTTTACTTACATTAAATATTTTCCCTTCGTTATTTTATACTTACTAACGTAATGAATTAAAAAAAATAACTTGAAAAATTGCTAATTTTCGGAGTTTTAATACAATTTTGTAAAGGTGCTTACTTGAAAAACTATATGTTCATTGAAGGTATATTATAATTTTAATTATAAAAAAGATTTTACATTTTGTTTTCAATTAGGTGGTCTTTAACAAACTTGACAATTTTCTATTATTCTTTAAATATTATATCTGATGATTGTTTTAAGCGATTTTAGATTTGCTGACAACAATATTTAAACGCGCTTGAATACAAATCAAATTCTGAAATCTAAGAGTTAAAACTGAATTAATATTATTTACCTAATGGTATAACAGATGAGGTAACATCAGATTTGGTCGTTACAGGTTTGCTTGTTATAATTGAAGGAAAGGTTTTAGATAAATTCAGTCCCAGCAAAGTATTAGATATAGTTGTGATTAGCGGATAGTCGCCATTTCCACACTGGTTGATAAAATCGTCCAAATCGAGGCTCCATATCATTGCTCCTCCAAGTCCCATATTCATAATGTAACGACACTACAAAAATGTTCACCCGAGCATGTTAAATACTGACAGATAAATAACATGTGTAGGGCAGTATTCTTCTGAGTTTAAACGTCAAAGAAAGCGATTGATCCTTTTGTAATACCAAATTAAAAAAAACAAAACCATCTTTGATATAAAAAACTTCTCCTGATATTAAAATCTAAATTAGAATACTCTACACTCTAACTCAAAACAATGATTCAGTGCCTAATGAGAGAGAGAGATCTTACCTTTATTTCTATACTTTCCATATCATCAAACCCTACCCATTGGTCCCCTTTATAAGCATATGGTACTTTATGTTCGTCATTCCACACACGGATCCAGCTATTGTTCTGAATGTTGTTACAGATCTTCAAAAGAAAAACAATCTGTGAATATATCTGAAACATCTCGTTTTTTGTTCAATGAACGATAATTAAGACTACAATTTTGAGACATTTAAAGCATCTATAAATAGCTGGTACGGTCTCAATGTATTATGGTTCTTATGTTCGTTTTAACATTTAGTCACCCACAGTGAAAATTTAATTTAATTTAGTTTAAATCGCTTAAATGTGTTTTACCTTCTTTGAAACGTAATTGTCAAATTGCGAAAGAATCAGAAATACATAAGGCAATTACTAAAGCTAAAGCCACGAACTAAAAATAAAAGCAATGGAATATTATTTTTATTAATTTTTTTTTTCCACCTGGCGTTATGGAGTTTGGTGATATATATTATCATGAAACTCAGAATTTTGAAAGATTTTTCATCCCGCTGTAGCGTTTGAAATTTAGAAAGACACTGAGGACTTACAAATATGTAATTGCTACGAATTCAATTAAGTATTCCGGTTGTTAAAAACCGTTTTTAAGCGAAAAAGACAGAAATCCGGAAAAAAGTGAATAAGAACAGAAATATTCATTTTTGTTCTTACGTTATGGTGAAATTTTCTGATTATTTGGTTATAGTGATAGTTTGAAATAATGCTATAAAAATTACCATTTCCTCGTAGACTAAAATACCTAGAGGGGGTTGTTCCCAATAAGGGAACTTTCAAGAACAATTAAATTGTTGACGCATGAATATTTCAAGCCTAGGCTAATCAGGGCCCTTAAAAAATTTATGGCCGTCAACACAATATTGTTGATAAGCATGTTGTCACTGTATCCAAACTTATACTGGATATATTTGAATTAACATATTTCTTTGTTTTTTTTTTTTCATTCAAACAATTGACTTGCACATGACGGGTGTAGCAAGCTAGACAGGAAGTGCTTACATTCCGGAGCACCTGGCCTCACTTCCTTGATGTAAGTCCACGTGTATAACTAAATTTGCCAGCTTTCAAAGTTTTTGGGATTGTGATATGGACAAGGATTGGTATGTTTGTGTTTTATTCGTTTGTAGAGACTTTTTGTGCATCTGTATTCATTAAAGCTTTTTACACAACATTACAGATTTAGTAAACATATGGTAGTTTCAAAGAAAATAATCCATATTACCTCATAATAAGACAGAAATCCCGCCGATCTTGTATAACTTCCTGCCTGGCCAGGACCTTTCGCTGGGGCACCTAATCCGTTATTATTCGCATTGCTCAATATAAAAGTTCGACCGTATGTTGCTATTCCAAGGATTAGTTTATCAGGCGGAGTACCATTGTTAAGCCAATATCTAACTGCCCAATCCTAGTTGAAAACAAAAACTTAAAATTGTAATGTTATTCGTAAGAAATATTTTTCAAAGCAAAATAAATTGTTAAAACTTTTGTTTTCTTATTGCATTTATCCAAATTTTCACAAACAGCGCTCATTCAATCAGAACATAGACGGAAATTACTATCTTTAATTAGCTTTACTTGATTTTACTTAAATGAAAAAGTTGCACGTAATTACCAAAATCTTCTTTCAGTAATACCAATCTATGACCTGATTTTTATTTGTTATTTATACACACACATTTATAAGAGGTAAAAATAATTAGAACAAAACATTCCAATGTTTTATTTGATACCTTTTAAGTAGCAACTGGCCTTGTCTTTTTTAAAGTCATATATATATATATATCTATATATATATATTTATATATATATATATATATATATATATATATATATTTATAAATATTTATATATATCTATATATAGCTATATATATATATATATCTATCTATCTATCTATCTATCTATATATATATATATATATATATATATATATATATATATATATGTATCCTTATCTTAATGTTTTTCATATAAACATGCACTTTTAAAAGTGACGAGATACTTTCAAAATCTAGGCTGTCCTTTGCCCAGGATCTCTATTGTTGCTGCCAGAGACATTTACTGATTGATCTATTTATTTGCGATATTTGTCTGAATGTTAAAATAAATACTAAACTGGTCGCGTTTAATGCTTATTAGTACAAAGCACGTTTGAAAAAACGAACCTTTGTAAGAACTTTTATCAATTTTATACTTTTCAAGAAACATCATAGGAAAGCATGAAAATCTTGATGGGGTGTAAAAACCATGCATCGGACCAAATACGCTGCTGTTATGTGGCTAGTTAGGTCAGACTTTGTTTAAGCAAAGGGCAAGGAGAAGTAAACGAAAATGACTGAATTCAATAAGATAAAAAGTTTTAAGTCATGGCAATACATTAGGGCAGAATAAGCGAACATGGTAAACATTCATCAACTTTGTCACAAATATTAAGTGTTATCAAAAATTATTGCAGATCAAACTACTACATACTTGATTCAGAGTCAAATCTCTTTCTGTTTCACCAGTTCGAGAATACAGTGGACTTTGGTGTCCAGTTGCGGTTGTATTTTCCGATGCCACATGGAAATCGTAAGTCATTAAATTAATAAAATCTAGATGTCTGAAAAAGAAATATATTCTTTTTCAGAGCAAATATTGTTCATAATTTGATTTCATCGTGGTACTTTAAACTGGTTAGAGTTGTTGCTTATCTGTCATAAAACATCGATGTAAATTACAAAAACTAATAGTTATCCTACAAAACTAAAAAAATGACGTCAGGTATCAGCTCTTTTGTATTCTTAGTCAACAGCAAATATGATTCACAGCTGGATTTCTTTGTTTTAATTTAAACTGGTTAGAGATGTAGCTTACCTGTCATAAAACATAGATGTAAAATTACAAAAATTATTTGCATCCTAAGAAGCTTTAAAATGACGCCAAGTATCAGCTCTTTTGATTGAACCGGTCATATTGTTAATCAAATTAAAATTTCAAGGATCATCTGTATGGAAGTAGAATAAAAGTATTCCTTTTCCTCCCCAAATAAACAAAAACCGAGAAAACACTCGAGCTACTAAGATTCCATGAAAATATTGTAAAATTTGACACGAATCTCCCCATCTAAAAACAGACGAAACAATAAATCAACTTAGGTTCTCTGAAATATTGTGGTGATAAACAAAACTTAAATTTCGAGATATCAATTGCCATAGTTTCAAATGAAATCAGGACATTGTGTATAAAAAACGTATTTATCAGATTTATTCATTTGTAGGCGACTCAAAATTATTATACTTAGCGCAATAAACATGTTAAAAACTTCAAAACAAAAATTAATTATTTGAATAATCTTTTTTAACTGTAAGAAAAAATATATGTAATGAATTGTTAAAGTAAAAATACAACAAATGCAAAAAGAAAAATGCAATGAAACTAACTCTGATATTGCCTTTATTTCATAACCATTATCAATCGTACTCTTCCCTGCCGATACGGCCGCTGTTAACAATAACCGGTCTTTACCACTCTGGACTGATTCTGTATCAAACTTTTCTCTAAGTAACTTAAACAAAAGGTTTATATGTACAATGCTTAATTCATAATAGATTTAAGTTTTAAAAATGCATACCTACCCTTAATTAATTTCTGGTTGCTTGTATTGCTGAAGTGTGTGTGTGTGTGTGTGTGTGTGTGTGTGTGTGTGTAATACATGTAGAAAGTCAGGTAAATTAACGTCCAAAAACTCCTTTAACATTCAGTCCCAAATCGTACTATTAAAATTTCAGGAAGCAATAATCACTCTACCAAAGAGTATTAAATTTTTTATTTATTTTAAGATTTAGGTAGAGAAAATTATTCTTACACTCAGTTTCTCCTTACACTCAGTTTCTCCTACAATCGGTAATCTAATACCAAATGCATGTATAATCTATATAAAAATTTGATCTTTGCAAGAAGGAAGTGAATACAAGAATTCAAAAATAAAGTTGAATCCTTTGTAAATAAACACAGATGAAATTTATCACCATCAGTGAGTTTTCATTTAACTTATTCTAATTTTTAAAAAACAATGCATTATAACTTAATTTAACTTTGTTCTTACTTTAACGAATTGTGTAAATCTTTCCTTATCTTCCTTTGGGCTCCCACGTGATCCCGGATACTCCCAATCTAAATCTAATCCATCAAAATCGTGTTTTCGGAGAAACTGTACTGCTTTGTCTGAAAAATTCAAAATGTTCTCTGTTGTCTTGACAACGGCGCTGAATGTCGCTGTACCGTGATTCCAACCTCCAATCGCCAAAAGTATTTTTATACTAGGATTCTTAACTCTAAGTGCCATCATTCTTTCATACAAGCCTATAAACAAACGTTTTAAATAGGGAAAACGTGTTTGTTACATTATTTCATTGTTTCATTATTTTAAACTGTTTGGCTTATATTTTTTATGTATCAAACTTTTCGGTCTTAGTGTCACTGATGAGGAATGAATTTCCGAAATGTGCACATCTGGCACATCAAAATTTAACTGGTATTTGTATTATATATTTACAGAAATGACAATTGTAAAAATAATTTTTATTCTCTTATTAAAATGTCCGATTTGAAAACACGAATTTGTATTTTCATTTTGTTCTAATCAGGCATAATTGCTGCTGTAATAAACATGTTTGGCATAGACAAAAGTGAAATAGAAAGAAAATGAATAAATACGTACTATTGTACGTTTGTAGATTCCTATTATATTTTAATACATTCTAACTCATCTTTCCATAATTTTTTTTTATTTCAGTATATTTGGTTTGGTGTTTTTTATTAAATTACAACTACATATCATGCAATTGTAACAAATGCTATTTCAAAATTGTAATCAAAAATCAATCGTTAAGACCAACGGAAAGGAAAATATAATAATTATAGTGTAAATACTTAATTAGTTGAATAATTACTAATTGATTTTAATAAAAGTGACAAAAAGTGACTTTTCATAGCCTTGTTGATATACAAATTATTTAATAATCCTAATATGTTTAAAAGGTCGATAACTACACTACAACTTTATTATACCAATAAGATATTGAAATATGAACGGATATCGTACCATTCCATAATAGTACCCATAAATTACCCTACCTTTTGACCAAGCTGTGCCTTCGTCATTCCATTCATATGGTTTTATTTCGTTGTTTTCAACTTTTGCAAATGCATAAATAATATGTGTGCATAAGCTGGCGTTGGTATTCTCTGGGAAAAACGTAAAAGGAGATGGTCTATACTGAGCCCAATTTGTAAAATAACAAACTCTCTTAAAGTCTGAAATTCAAACAAAAGTAACATTATCAAAATGTATGTAAATATCGAAGGAAATATAAAGTTGGTGCGTACGCCACATTATTTGATATTACGAGACTAAAGGGTTTCCGCCTATATTGTGGAATGGAATACATTTATCTGAACCTGAGAGTGGAAAATTTTATCTCAAGCAAGCGTTTTATGATTTTTTTCTGAATGAAGATAAATACATAATAGGAATTTTCTTTTTAAAAAGATGGAGATGCCATCTTGTTAACCGAAGTACGTTGTCGTACTTAGCAAAAATTAGGATTCCCTGTACTGTCAAGTTTAACACTATTATGTGATAGTAGAAACGGTGTTAGTGATGTTGCTTCTATTACTCCTGCTACTGCTGCTGACGACAACGACAATGATGATGTGAAAAATTTTATATCAAGACATATAATATAGGGGAAGTGGTGTTTATGTGTTGTTAGCATTTAAAGTAAATGTTTGTTATCATATTTGTATCAATGTTCTAGTAAGCTGACCGTCATTATTACATATTATCGTCTTACATTCGCAAAATACAATGATATATTTTGTTAGCATTGATCATAACATTTTTAAGTAAGTAAAATTCATATATCTGATTAATAAGAAAGGAGCCCAGAGCACATGTATCACTCAGTAACCACGTTTTCTTCTTGTAGAGATATATTACCTTTTGTTACTTTTGTTATTTTGGTCGTTGATGCTTCCGTTCTTTCTGTATCTGTTGACATTACTTGTATTTCTGCCGTCGTTGCTGGCATATCTGTTGTCGATGTTAGTGTTGTTGTTGTTGTTGATTGTGATAATGTTGATGAGTCAGTCATCGATACTGGTATGTTTGTTGTTTTTGAAAACGTTGTTGTCGTTGTCGATTCTGTTGTCGTTGTTGATATTTTTGCTGTCGTTGTTGATGTTTCTGTTGTCGTTTGTGGTTCATGTGTTGTTGTTGGTATTTCTGATGTCGTTTCCGGTATATTTGTTTTCCTTGTTAACATTTGTGGTGTCGCTGTTGGTATTTCTGTTGTAATTGGCGTTTCTGATGCAGTTGTTAGCATTTCTTGCGTTGTATGTTTTTCAATTAATGTTGACGGTTTTTCTGTTGATATTTGTGTCGTTATTGTTGTTGTTTCTGTTGTACCTGCTGACGTTTGTGTCATAAACTGTTGGTGTCTCTGTTTCACCTTCTGACGTTTGTGTCGTTGTTTGTGTTCCTGTTGTAGCTGCTGATAATTTTGTCGTTACTGTTGGTGATTCTGTTGTACCCGCTGATGTTTGTGTCGTTACTGTTGGTGTTTCTGTTGTAACTTCTGACGTTTGTGTCGTTATTGATTGTGACTCTGTTGTACCTGCTGACGTTTGTTTCGGTTTTGTTGGTGTCCCTGTTGTACCTTCTGACGTTTGTATCGTTACTGCTGGTGTTTCTGTTGTACCTGCTGACGTTTGTATCGTTATTTTTGTTGTTTCTGTTGTACCTGCTGACATTTGTGTCGTTATTGTTGGTATTTCTGTTGTACCTGCTGACGTTTGTGTCGTTATTGTTGGTGTTTCTGTTGAAGTTTTTGTCGTTACTGTTGGTGTTTCTGTTGTACCTTCTGACGTTTGAGGCGTTATTGTTGGTGTTTCTGTTGTTCCTGCTGACGTTTGTGTCGTTTTTGTTGGTATTCCTGTTGTACCTGCTGACGTTTGTGTCGTTTTTGTTGGTGTTTCTGTTGTACCTCCTGACGTTTGTGTCGTTTTTGTTGGTGTTTCTGTTGTACCTGCTGACGTTTGTGTCGTTATTGTTGGTGTTTCTGTTGTTATTGTTGGTGTTTCTGTTGTACCAGCTGACGTTTGTGTCGTTTTTGTTGGTGTTTCTGTTGTACCCGCTGGCGTTTGTGTCGTCATTTTTGGTGTTTCTGTTGATATTGTTGGTGTTTCTGTTGTACCAGCTGACGTTTGAGTCGTTTTTGTTGGTGTTTCTGTTGTACCCGCTGACGTTTGTGTCGTTATTGTTGGTGTTTCTGTTGTACCTTCTGATGTTAGTGTATCATCTGTGACAACTGTTGATGTATACCTTATTTTTGTTGTTTCTGCAGTGGTTAGTCCTGTTTATTATATAACATAGAAAAAATTATTAATATATTAAAAAAGCACTTATGAGTAGGGCATTCAACTGTATTGCACTTATACGCGGAAGTGGAATTGATGTCAGTGAAATTTATTTTCGTCGACACAACATATGTTTATTATGTCTCGCATTCTATGATTTTGGCTGCCTTCTGTATGTTATTCGGTTGTATCTTCTTTTGCCAAATACATCCTATTTAGATTCAGTTCTAAGGTAATAATTGTGAAAAAGTAAAATAACCGAAAAAAATCCTAATTTAAATACAGATTAAGATTGTTTCTATATTTTTGCAATAATATTTAAATATTCATTTTGGCTTATATCGGTTCCACAACATCACAATGCATTACATGTCCTTTTATTATATTTAATAAAGGGTTCTTTTTTATAACACGGTTGATTGATTTGGTTGATTTAATGGTGTTTTACGTCCCAGTCAAGAATGTTTTACTCATATTGCACCAGCTATAGGTGATGTGGTAGAAATTTTGACGTTTGCAGTGCGCGTAGGGCAATGTGTAGG
Source organism: Tegillarca granosa (assembly GCA_029721355.1). Taxonomy (NCBI): domain Eukaryota; kingdom Metazoa; phylum Mollusca; class Bivalvia; order Arcoida; family Arcidae; genus Tegillarca; species Tegillarca granosa. The sequence continues at coordinate 7,404,956 of CM056609.1, forward strand.
GAGGGTTCTTTAGCGTGCCATCAGTTTTCTAGGGTACATGTATCACATCATATTTCAAATAATGCTGCAAAATAATCTTGACCACCAAACTGACAGAGACACTAACATTTTCCCGTAAAACGGATCATGTGAATAAAAACCCTAATTAACGAATAATTTAACTTATTTACATACATTGTAGCTTTTAAATCAAAACCGAAACTACAAAGTTCAATAACTCTTTAATCATGGATTTCGTCTAATATCAACTCGGGTTAAAAACAAAAAAAAAAATCACTGGCGCGACAGCATTAAAAGCCAACTCACAGTCTGCACAATGGCCGCAAGGTCCCATGTAGACTATAAACTCGTTCAATCTGCTGAAAAGCCAACTCACGCATTTAAACCAAATGAGAAATGATTTTTTTATAGCGCAAACAAACCATTAGCTAATGATACAAAACATTCTTAGTAAACGTGTTATTTATACTATTTCTTTGACACCTCAATAAAAGTGTGTGTGTGTGTGTGTGTGTGTGTGTGTGTGTGTGTGTGTTTTATTAGTTAAGGTATAATGTGATTGAAGAAAACTATTTAACATGAATCCGTTAGTCCTTATATCATAATTAAATATTAGAACACCTACAATGCCAGGAGGGAAATTATAACAAAATGTCACTAAAGTAAATGGAAACAAGGGCCGAAAATTATATGTTTAGGAAACACTTCCAGTCTTACTAAAAATAAAATGAAAAGAAAAAGTATTTACTTTCCGTAGTGGTTCTTGCTTGACATGTTGACTGATAGTCCTTACAACAATCCGTATATATCTCACAAAGTTCGTCACAGTAACATCTGGCAACCCGAGATATCACAGTAAAACAGTTTGGTACCTGGCCCTTACAGCACAGGTTAGAACAATCCCCCGAAGAAAGGCTTATTTTTATTAAAAACTGCTAAAAACAGAATCAACAGCCATGTCATATCCATCGGAAGCTATAATAATTATAATAATAATAATAATAATAATAAAAAAGAAGAAGAAGAAAATTAATTAAAAAAAAGTCATTATAATCATCATCATCGTTTCCTTAGTTGTTATCATCATCATCAGCAGCAGCATCATCTTCATCAAAATCAGCGGCAAAAGCAACGACATTATCATTTTCATTTTCGTCGTCATTATTATCGCAACAACATTTTTATCATCAGCAGAAGCAGCATCAGCAACAGCATCGTCGTCGTCATCATCAATATCATGTGCAGGTGAGCTATATTGCTTTCATTTCGTCAATAAAATTTGTAGTGGCTTGTGCAAGCTTTCATTTCGTCAATAAAATTTGTAGTGGCTTGTGCAAGCTTTCATTTCGTCAATTAAATTTGTAGTGGCTTGTGCGAGCTTTCATTTCGTCAATAAAATTTGTAGTGACTTGTTCAAGCTTTCATTTCGTCAATAAAATTTGTAGTGGCTTGTGCAAGCTTTCGATTCGTCATTAAAAATTGTAGTGGCTTGTGCAAGCTTTAATTTCGTCAATAAAAATTGTAGTGACTTGTGCAAGCTTTCATTTCGTCAATAAAATTTGTAGTGACTTGTGCAAGCTTTCATTTCGTCAATAAAATTTGTAGTGACTTGTGCAAGCGGATTTATCTTGTCAGTTAACGTAAATAGAGGATGCTTTAGTTTGCAAGAAACATTATAGACAAAACATCATCGAAAGTTGAATGTCGAGTTTATAATAAATCTTTTACCTACTTTTTATAGAATCAATGATACATAATAAAACAATTTGTAAATAGGCAAAAAAGTGAAACTTATGAAAATTGCAAAAAAGACATGCTGACTTGCATGAATCCTATGACTCTATGCCTTTATTTCGAGTAAACTATATATGCATGTCAATCATCATTTTATTAAAATAAAACAAAAAGCAAATTACATGTTTATCCAAGCAGGATTTGAACATTTATTGTGAAAGAATTTGTGGTCTCTAGACCAGCGGTTTTTTGGGGTTTTTTTTAAATTTTATTTATTTATTTATTTACTATCAGCCACCGACCACGAGGCACCCTCAACCACAATTTAAAATTTAAACCCCTCACCCCGACCAGCCTTTCAAAGCTTCTGACTCGGTAGATATTTGTTACGTAAAAATTGTAGTGTTCTCAACATATATTAAGTCACATTTCAATTTAGATAAACATTAATTTCTATTGTGGTTTAAATTCCCATTTATAAGTTCTTCATACTTGGTTATTGACTTACTATACAGTGGTAATAACTCATAACCAGCGATTATCAAATGTCCTACTTACCTGACAAAGTATAAATTCCTGTGCTGTTAAATACAAAATATAATCATTATTAAATGACTACTACCGCAGATCCATGTTGATTTCTACCTCGACTGATACGAATGTATATAATGGTTTTTAATTCAAATCATGTGCAGAGTGATTACATCAAGTCACTTTTAAATTGAATTGGTATCCAATCTGATCTTGAAAACCAAAATATGATATTTTTATTACTTTAAGATACCCATTTAGTCCACCCGGACGACACTGACATTGGCATTCACGTCGAAATTACTTCCTGGTTGACGACTATATTTAAACATTTTAAAGTTGTTTAGAAATCTATTATTTAAATTGTTAAATTAGGTATGCAGGTAGGTTATTTTATGTAAGTATGAATGTGTATTTTGTGCACATGTACAGGTATGCGTGTAAAAAACATTAAGTTACTTTGTATTCTATTTAAAGTATTATTATTATTATGGGTTGAAGGAAAGCTAGCATCTGGATACGCTGAACACGCTCCTCGGCTTCGCAGTATGTATGTGTCGATGAATAACCAGATTCTTTAAATACAGATGGCAACGTAGATGAAGATGGGATTTTTTTCGGTCTGTGCAGCACGTGGCTCGATGAATTGTCCACCTAATCGAAATTCGCTGCGTTATATCTACTAAAAAACTTTTAAGATTAGACGCATTAGTTTAAAATCCGTTTATCTGGCTTGGGATAGTTCGAGTCATATAGTGTATGCGTTACTATAACAAGCATTGGTTTGTATATATAATTTTTTAAATGTCAGTAACCTGAAGTTTTTTAAGTAATAAATTGTAAACTTACTGTAACAGAAATTGAAATAAAGCTTATATGAAACAAGAATTCAAATGTCTCGCCGGATTAGTTTTTGATCGAGTAGAAAATACATTACTTTGACATAAACTTTCACATTTTGACACGCCGCCGCGGCCGCCACCGGAAAAGTAACACCTAAGCCTCGTCTTATGGCATTGCCAGGCTCGACAAAAATGTTATTTACAGTTTTACTTGAAGTGCATAACTAACTAATTAATTAATTTTTCTGTCAGTTTGAATTTATCGATAAGATCACCAGGATCGTCCAACAAGCGAAATGACAAACGTTTTAACACTAAAGATCTGTTTTTAAAGAAGTGCCCAAGAAAATCCATCGACCTTCGGCAAGCCAACTGACAAACTTTCTCACATTGCGATCTGCCGCGAGCTGAATTTGAACCGAAGAACTGAGAGGCACTGTGACCTGAAAGCGTAAGTTTTAGTCCACTTAGCCCATTCTGGTTTAAAGAGAAAACAGCTGACATAATACAGTTTTGTAAGAAGCTAGTGACTATTTAATGTTGAACTTTAACACGAAAGTTAAATTTAAACTAAGTAACTAAGATAGAATGGTCTAAAGATATTAAATAAAAACACAAAAAAGATTATAAATTGAATAATAAATATATCTATTTAATTAGATAACTTGTATACATTAGTGTGTGTGTGTGTGTGTGTGTTTTATTTAGTGACTTTGGCTAATCTACAAAATATAAAATAATAAAACCATTTACAATAACAAGCTAACTAAGTGCAAAAAGATGTCGGAATCATGATGAATTCATTAGAAATTAATAAATCATAAAAACCTGATTATCTTTATAAGTTGGAAAATGAGTTTAAAGTTGATCAAATATGACTTAATTGTGGACAAATAAGCTAGCAAATATATAAAATACATAATAAATATACAGTAACATAAATAAACATTATGATGATAAAAATAAAAGAACAACAAAACCAATAAAACAAACATAATTAAATACATTTTTTTAAGTTCCATGTAGTGCATGCAAATGACTAGTTAAAGATTTGATGAATTTTTGGGACTAGTTATACAAGGTTTTACTGTAATTAAGATAATTTCAGATGGAAAAGACAAGCAAAAAAGGCAAAATTCTGAATTTTATAAAAGATTTCAAATACAATACCATCTTCGTAGATAATGATGATTGTCTTTCTGTCAAACAACTCTTCATAATATCAGGTTGCATTCTGATACTTGAATCAGTTGGTTGAATGGTGTTTTACATCACATTAGAAATTTCTAGCTAGTCATGAGACATATTTTATGAATCTTGAGGACCGATTTAACAAAAATTTCTGTGGTGATTGAGTGTTTAAGTGTATCTGAACTGGACTGTAATTGTTTGAACACATGGCAACCTTTAGTTAACTAGAGGTCAAACCCACAGAGGTATGATGCATTAGGTTTAAAGGCTAATGCCTTAACCTCTTGGCCACTATAGTCCCAAAAACTCAAACTTGGTTGCAGAGAAATACCTAGTTTTTTTTCACTAAATACAAGAACAGTGGCTTTACTTAAACCTTCCTAAACTTCATTATTTCGTATTATAGAAGAGTTTTAAAAGTTTATCCTGTTAAATCAATTTTACAAAAATAAATAAATATCAGAGCCTAAAATCATACATGTATATTGAAACAAGTTCAGGTTTTGTTGATATCAGTTGAAACAAATCCAGTCTTTTTATATAAGAGACTTTACCTGTATTAAGTGACGACCACAGACCATAACAAAAATATTATACATGCCTTTAAAATTCTAACAACATTAAAAATGTTCAACGCAATAAGTACTGATTTCAGAGCACCAAGAGTAAAATCTATACGGATCATAATTGGACTTTATATACAAAAATTACAATATATAATATTGCATAGCCTAAATCGTTGTATTGAAAAAGCTTATAGTACTGACCATTAATACCATATGATCAAATTCCATGGCTATGTAAGGGAAGACTTGTTTATAAAACCATTTTTTGAGATTCATTGCTTAAACATAAATGTTTTACAGGAACACAGGAAGTTCTTCTGGATCTTCTGGACTAAAGCAAAAACATATACCAAAGTGAATACACATACATCTTAGCATTAAGTTTTCTTTGGTGTAAGCCAACATTTCAACAAAGTACTTATATAGTTAATCAATTAACATATAATAAAAGTGCATATTTCATAACATCAGAAATATTTTGGCAATAGCCATATTGGATTGGTTGTTTTATGTTTAGGAAGAGGCTTTTACATTAAACAATATTTCCCAACCTTATTTTTTGACCAATCGGGCCATAGATATCAACTTTACATTTGTTGTGACTTAAGTGGTAAATTGTTTTCAATGTGTCCTTCATGAACAACAGTCTTTTAAGAAATGATAAGTCAGTTGAGCACTTACCAGTCATATGACAAAAAAAAAAATTCTGTGATCTGATTGTCACAAATAAAGCATGGAAAATAATTTTTAATGGATGAGACTCTTGCTTGATAAAAAAAAAACCAGTTACATATATATGGCAAATAATATATGGAAGTACATACATGTATATATTTATCCTATGGCAGTATTATTTGTACAATTTATATAGATAAAATACAAATAAAAAATGTCTACGAGAAAATGTAAAGCTTATTATTTTGTCAAATTTTAACAATTGTAAAATACATATTTAAATACCGGTAATCAAACATAAAGTACAAGCATCAATTGCAAATCAATGTGTTTTAAATCTAAAATAATAATGGCAATTTTTTTTTTATTTTATTGAACAAACTTCAATTGTTGAGTGAAGTAATAAAAAGTAATAAAGTTTAACATCACAGCCAAGATTTTTCCATTAAAATCAAGACAGTCAGTTCAAAGATGGTAGAAAATACAAGATTGTCCAGAGAAAACAAGATTGCTTAGAGAAAACAAGATTGCTTAGAGAAACAAAATTGTCCACAGAAATCAAGATTGTCCAGAGAAAAAAGATAGCCCAGAGAAACAAAATAGTCCACAGAAATCAAGATTGTCCAGAGAAAAAAGATAGCCCAGAGAAACAAAATAGTCCACAGAAATCAAGATTGTCCAGAGAAAAAAGATAGCCCAGAGAAACAAAATAGTCCACAGAAATCAAGATTGTTCAGAGAAAAAAGATAGCCCAGAGAAACAAAATAGTCCACAGAAATCAAGATTGCCCAGAGAAAACAAACAAAATTGTCCACAGAATTTAAGATTGCCCGGAGAAAACAAGATTGCCAGAGAAACAAAATTGTCCACAGAAATCAAGATTGCCTGGAGAAAACAAGATTGCCAAGAGAAAAAAATTGTCCACAGAAATCAAGACTGCCCATAGAAAACAAGATTGCCAATAATAAAACAACTAATTTTTGGTAAGCAAATGACAAAATTTTAAAACTAAGATCAGTGTTGAATGAGATTCAAACACAAGTGTTGTAAGCTGCTCAGATCATGTGAAGCATTTGCTTTACACAAATAGCTAAATAGCCTCATTTTCTTACAGAATAAACTTATTAAGTGAAGTGGCAAGGAGTTATGGTTTTTAAAACCAGTCAAGTTTCTTTCACTTATATTGAGCAAGTCAGTTTTGGGATGGTGAAGAAAACTGGAGTGCCCTGAAAAACTACTGACCTTTAGCAACAAAACTGACAAACTTTAACATACCAGAATCTGTAAGAGCATGATTCTTAGCTAGGCAGTGAGAGGTACTCTCGGGCTTTGTACCAATCACCTACTGAGGCCCCTAAACAGATTAAGTACTAAACAAGTTTCTCCTCTGAAATGAATCATATAAGTTATAAACTTTATGATTCTAGAACAAGCATGGAAGTTTTGCATTTAATATACATTGCTACAGTTTGGCAAAAAACTTTTTTTCACTGAATATTGTATCTGCTCTTAATTAATCTTTTTTAAAATCAGGAAATGTATTTTTTAATGAATTAGATACCTTTATCTGGTTATAAGGTACAATTCTTTCACAATTAGCAGTTTCAAGTTGCAAACAAGCAGCCCTCCTACAGTGAATTGTGGTCATAAAGAGCAATATCTAAGGACAGGTACATGTAGATAATATTAAAATTCACCATGCTCTATAATTAACTGCCACCATGGGTTTAGTAACATGTTAGAGTTAGAAAAATATATATATTTCAATATGACCATTATATAATACTGGTTTCAATATGACCGTAATATAATTTATTTAATGGTTTCAATATGACCAATATAACCATAATAATGGTTTCAATATGACTAATATAACCATAATAAAATTATAATGGTTTCAATATGACCATAATGACTGTTATATTATAACGATTTCAATATTACCATTATGACCATAATAATGGTTTCAATATGACTAATATGACCATAAAATAATAATGGTTTCAACATGACCATAATGACCATAGCATAAAAACAGTTTCAATATGATAAATATGACCATAATGACTTACTGATTACACAAATATTTCTGAAACCCTTTCCCTTAAAATGGAGACACTAGAAGAACAGTTTGTGAAATGCATGTGATAAAAAAACTTTGATAGTGATGTGATTTATAATTTCCATTAATACACTATAGTCCATTTAGAAGGTTGTTCACAATCTTTGTCTTCATCACTATCACCACACAGTCTGTTAAAAGTGGTTTCTGGGTCAAACCCCAGAATCTCACGATCTTCTTGTATACGGAATGAAAATGTAGAAACATGACTACCTATAAAATATCTGAAAAAAAAAAAAATTGTACTAAGTTTACTCATCTATCAGTAACGAAATAAAAAGTTAGAATCAAGTACATTTTCTTTGCTCATGTTCAGGCAGGTTTTGGTGACAAATTGAAATAGACATGTGAAGCTATTAAAACATAACAGAAATAGACTTTTGATCTTTTAATTTATATTTTTGGCAAATTATCTGCAAGAACTCTTCAAACTCAAAAATCTGTAGTAATAAGCAAGCTATAGAAAAGTTTTTGAGTGGAATTACACCTAGGGTTTTACTGTGCAGTGGCTATAAACAAGATGGCAGAATTGTCAAGTGGTACATGTATTATGCTTATTCCATACATTTTACTGCACTGTGGCAATAACCGAGATGAGTGAGGGACATATCAATTAGATTTTTCTGTATTTGAAGATGACCATTGAATGACTTTCTGTGAGCTGTGCTTGTGACCTTCATTTTGACTCCGAGGACAAATTGTTCTATGTACTTTGCTGGCAATCAGGGGAACAAGGAGAAAATCACTGACTTTTGACAATAAACTGACAAGCTTTCTCACACTAAGATTCAATTTCAGGTAGATTGTGATGTCTGTGATTCTGTGAGCCATTGAGACTTTAAATAGGAGTTAGAAATGCAGCAGAGTAAAGGAGTTTTCCACCTAAATCAGGATTTTTGACTAATACCTAGGCTAACACTTTGAGGAAAATGGGGTGACCAGAGAATCTTCCAATGTTCCACAAAGTAATTGACAAACTTTCTTAAGCTACTATCTGCCAGAGTGAAAATCAAACTCAGATAGTAAGAGACACTCTAGTTCTGTAAACATGACCTTTAGACCACTTGGCCACCAAGCTCCTCCAGGTAGTTACAGGTGTTAACTGTTAATCTGAAAACCAGCACTGTAGACCATCTGATCACTCAGCCTTCCAATAAGTATCAAGGTATTAGTGTTATGGCTTGACAAAAATAAACATAAACAGGTGAGCTACACATTTTATAAATTTTATGAAATGCAAAAAAGTACCTTGCATGTGCACATATCCACTGATCTATAATAGATACTCCACCATCTTTATATTTATCATGTATTTCTGGTGTAGGAACATACCTATGTACATCATATTTCTGTAGATGACTTTTTAATTCTTCAAAATCTAGAAAAAATATATGAAATGTTTAAGTCTACTGTTACTTTCTAAGAAGTGACAGCTACAATATAGCTGAAAGAATCTTGACTGTGGGGTTAAACACCATTACTTTATCTGACTATGATATATATACCATGCCATGCATGGAATTATTTTGGTAACTTTTTAGAATTTCAAAGGTTTTTTTAGTTTAACTTAATGGTCACTTGTGGGCCACTAAAAAAGTTCATTTTAATTTTTGCTTAAAGTATGTTTTGTTATGTTTTAAAATATCTAACTTAAAGTTTAAAGATCTTTCTTCATAATTTAGGATTTCTGGTTGTATAATAGGACTAGTTGAGTATTGGTGTTTTACACCAAGTCAGGATTACTCATTTATATCAAGGGTCTCAGTGCTTGGATGGTGGAGCAAACCAAAGTGTCTGGCAGATTTGTATGCTTGTTTGTGACATACTGGCTCAATGAGCTAGTGCCTTAACAAAGAGAAGCCCTAATTGTGTATGCTAGTAAAAGGCAGACAAAAATACACACTCACACATCTCATGCACACACATTAGTGGATACAAAAATTTTATTGAGTGATTAGAGTTGAGTGAAACTGTTTGATGCCAAAGTCAAGATTCTTTCACTTATATATAAGTGTCAGTTAAAAGTTGACAGAGGAAACCAGAGTGCCTTGAGAAAAGCACCCACATTTGGCAAGCAAACTGATAAACTTTACACACTAGGATTTGCCAGAGCAGGATTGGAACCTTGGCAGTGAGAGACATTGTGATTGATAAGCATGAGCTTTGGACCACTTTGCCATTGAGGCCCCTTGTTATAAAGTTTAGAGGTTCCATATTAACTGAAAAGCATATATATATATATATATATATATATATATATATATATATATATATGCTTGTAAGTGGTTGGGAAGTTGTAGAACATTTGAAAGTAAGTAAGTTATTACAAAGGTTCACAAAAGTTAACTGTACCTGTGTATTAAACTCACCTTCTTTAGCTGCATCAGTTGCTACAAACACTGTTTTTAATTTAAATTTTTTCAGTAAATCTTTTATCTGTTTAGCTGCATTTTTAAGTGATGGTAAATGTTTACCATGAGCATACAGATAATCCTTCCTTCTCAGATGTACACCAATGTATGGGCCACCTTTAGCTGAGCCATGTTTGTTCTACAAAAGATATATATAAACACTCTATTAAAGCGCTGGTTAGTAAGACTATGATGAAACATTTCAGATGAACACCAATATATAAACAATCTTTAGCTGAGCCATGCTTGTTCAACATAAGATATACATGTAGAATATACACTCTATTTAAGTGCTGGTCAGTAAGAATAATTATATAACAAATACCAGCTGAATCTTGATGTGCCATATGTGCACATTTTCGGAAAATCTTTCCTCATCAGTGACACTAGGGGCCGAAAAGTATTATAGATAAAAATCATAGCCAATAGTTTGAAAATAATAAATCCAAAGTTCCAAAATTATATGAAATCCAATTCCAGCTAAGGAATGCTGAATATGATGAAACATTTCCATCTCGGATGAACACCAATATATAGGCCACCTTTAGCTGACCCATGCTTTTTCTACAAAAAATATTTATACTCTGATAAAGTGCTGGTTAGTAAAACTATGATGAAACATTTTATCGTGGATGAACACCAATGTATAAAGCACCTTCAGCTGAGCAATGCTTGTTTTACATAAGATATACAGACTACCTTAATTTTAAGTGATGGTTCAAAAGACAGCATTGTAACATTTTCTTCTTGGATGTGGGGTCCTGGGTAGCCAAGAAGACATAGGTCAAATAACATTGCAATGTAATGCCTTACATTACAATTACTTTGACAAAACTAGCTTTATATACAATTGTATTTTGAAAGAAATCCATTACATTACAATTACTTTACCATAGTATTGCATAATACTACACATTACATTTAATAAATTTTATTAGCAAAAGAAATCAACCGTAATTGTACAGTGTATACAAAACTCTTAGTAACCATTCAAAGTAGCATGGCATGCAGGCTACTTACTTACCCTGATTTCATTAGTAACAATAGATAACATTTAAAAGAGAGAAGTAATGCTATATAATGCCAGTAATGTTTAAATAACATGCATTTTTGCCTATGTAATGCAATACATTAAGAACTTACATGTAGTGCAAAAAATTGGAGAATTACACATTACATGCATTACTTGGAGAAAATGTAATGCATTTATAGGGCATTACAATAACAAAATAGGATTTACCATGCCTACAGCCAAGTGGTCAAAAATGCATGCTTATAGATCACGATGCCTCTTACAACCTTAGGCAGTTCCTAGAGTGAATCAGTTTGTCAGTTTGCTTGCAAAAAGGTTGGTAGTTTTCTCCATTACATGAGTTTCCTCCTGCCATCCTAGACCTGACCACTTTTATTTACTCAAACTGGTAAATTTACTCACACCAGGATGGGCCTAAGTAGGATTCAAACCTAGGCAGTAAGAGACACTGTGATCCTGTAATGTGTGCTTTAAACCACTCAACCACCAAGGCCCCTGGTTACATTTTCAGGTCAACTGATCTATTCATACTCTAAAGAATGACCATAGTTTAACATTTGATGATCTTTTAATTATATAAAAGAATAGCCATTATTTAATTTATTCAGATTTTATTGCCATAAAATATCTATAAACTTCATTTAATGTATCACATAATTACAGGTACCTCAATTTTAGTCCAGTCATCACCCAGAATGGTTTTATCTGCTTCATCAGTGGAGTCTAAATATTTGGATCTAAATTCATCACCTATATCTTTTAAATGTTTGGCATATCTCATGCTTCTTCTAGCCTATAAAATGCAAAAAAATAATTAATCAAACTTGCTAAAATTGTATCTTTCATCTTTTTGCTCTTTAATTGTGTGTGTGTGTGTGTGTGTGTGTGTGTGTGTGTGTGTGTGTGACAATTAAGAGTGAATATTTTCAAGTAGACGAACTATTCAAGACTGTGTCTTGTTTGTTCTATATTTTATTATCTGTGCTTGGATACGCAGAAAAATAACTTCAGTTGACCAAAAAGAAGAAAGGAACAGTTTCCAACCTCACAATTAAATTCAAAATCAACATCCACATTTACTGGAAATGTGAATATTTTAATATGTAGGAAATTTTAGCTGATTTAAAAAAAAAACAGCTTCTATTCTTCCGTACAAGGTACTTTACAAAAATACAGTAAATCAAAAGGGTTGAAAATATAATAAGAGTTTGTCATTTAACCACATTTCACTCATCAAAAGAATCTTTATAAAAAAAATTAAAAAAAAAACTTGAGCAAAATGAAGGTTATCTAAGCCTAGTGGTAAAGGCATTAGCATTCAATCTCAAGATGCCTCACTGCTGTGTCACCACTGTGGAAGCTCAGTTGGTAGAGTGCTCATTTTGTAAGTGGGAGGTTATGGGTTTGAACCCTGACTGGGTCCAGTGCAAGACTTGAAAATGGGAAGTGACTGTTCTTTGCCAAGCACTTGGCATTATGAAATGAAAGTCAAGGTTCTTTCAGATGGGAACTTGAAATAAATAATGTTCTTTGTCACAGTAGGCATGGCACAATAAGGAAACCTGCTGTATAATGCCATCAGCGCAAAACACAGGCAAAATTTCTGCACCTCTCCTATAGCATGTGATGTCTCGATATAAGTGAAATACTCTTGACTGAGACGTCAAACACCATTATTCAACTCACTCCCTCACTGCTGTGGATTAACCCCTCTCAACCAAAAATGAGAAATGTTTTCATTGCCATTATAAGGCTCTTACTGGTTGGCTCAGTACCAGTATTATGGACTAAATGGTCAGTGATGTTTATCTGTGACATTGGGGGCAAGTGTACTAGCAATCAAAAGATTGCCATAAGTGCAAGAGCACTGCACTTGTACAATGCAAGTCAGAAACACTTGCACAATCACTAACCACATAAACTTAAATTACAAATAATTCTCATGGTAAATAAAAATTGTCTTGATGCAAATAGCTAAAAAACTGCTGATGCAACTTCAAATTGATAACATTCTTCCAACCAACCAAAGGAAATATTATCGTTGATAGTGTTTTTAGTCTTTAAAATTAACATTTTTCCCAGCCCTGCTTGTCAAAAAATTAGGCACCAGTAAACAGAACAAATATAATAATTACTTATTCCAAAAAAATCTTACTTTCCAATATGATGAGTCACCAAATCTGTCATGTAACAGTGTCTCAGCTCTGGGTAGCATTACTGATCTACAAAGATCAAGGTGTTTATATAAATTCACAATAAATTTCAATGAAAAGTCATTATATAAGGAATAAAATATTTATTTTGTCTATCTGCAAAACTGTCAGCTATTTTTTTTTGGGTCAGCTTTTACAGTTCTTTTATTTATTTATTTATATTTTTTTATTATTTATCTTTTTATTTATTTATTTATTTATTTATTTATTTATTTTTTTTTGTGTGTAAGCAACCTATCCACTTATAAAATGCTTATATTGCTTATGCTGTGGCTGAATTTAAAATAAACATTGATATGATAATGTTCTACTCTTAATTGTTGTCAGGTATTATTGTGATGTATGACTTTTTTTTAGAGTGACATGAAAATTTAACCAAATCCTTATTAGCATTTAGTTTTTGAAGTATTTCACAAAAAGTATAATAAAATACAATGATTTACCTTCCAGTTGTATTATGAATTAAAAAAGGTTTAATAAATCCAGCATGTCCCATATATGATAAACAATGAAACTTTTTAGCATAAACCTCCTCATAGCCAAAAAACCAATGATGCCAGTGGCCATCTTCACCCTGTTGGAAAAAAAAAATATGTAAAAATTATAAACATATGTGATTACATGTCAGGATTTAACACAAAAGTGCATATCCATGTGTAACAGTCTGGGGCAGTCCACTTTGTTTAAAGATTTCGAAACCCCAGTTATCGATTCTTCGAGCTTTAAAATGAGTTCTTTCCTAAATTATCCGAATGCCACAGCTTAATTAAATTGCTATACCAAATATTTGCAATTATCTTTAAAATAATGACATTTTGACTACCCTTTTCAAACCTTACTGATCAATATGCAATAAATATCAAATATAACTAAAGTCAAAGAGTTAAACTAGAATGGTTTGAGTGTCATGAAAGTGCTCTTGCATTTAAGAAAGAAATGGAAAAGAATCCAAAACATTACCAGAAATTCTTATATGATTTGGCTGCAATGTTTTGTCAATGTAAAGCAGTTTCTGACAAAGTAGAGTGGAGTAATGGTGTTGAACGCTCCATTCAAGATTCTTTCACTTATTTCGAGGCAGTCAGTTCCAGAATGGTGGAGTGCCCAGAGAAAACCACCGACCTTCAGCAAGCAACTGACAAACTTTCTCACACTAGGATCCTTCCCAAGTGGGATTCGAACCCAAGTGGTGACAGGCACTGTGATCCATAAGTGCACACTTTAGACCACTCAGGCACCGAGGCCCTTGTTTCTTACAAAGGGTTGTACATGTCAACTCCTTCTTACAATGTGTCTGTAAATGTCCAATACCTTAAAATTGTCTCAGAGATGTAGAAACTCTGAATTTGAAAAACCCAAGTCAGTTTTTTACCATTCAGGTATTGAGGTCAACTAAAACTTTACTTTATTTACTCTTTGTCAACAACTAAAATTAATTCATCTTTTCTATAAAGATGTACACATGTAAACGTACCTTTGAGAATCCAGTATTACCCAGACAATCCCTGATTTCCATCTTTTCTTCCCAATGTGTCCACCCCTCTTTAAATCCCTGTAAGTTATACACTTCATCTATAACAGGCTTTCCTGTAACTAAACATAGCAGGAAAATGTAAGAATTTTCAAGCTAAGTAAACTTAAAAGCTCCTAATGAAAATCCTTGACTTTCCTGATCCTTTGTGTATAAGGGCCTTGATGACCAATTGGACTTCTACACAAACTTAGAGATCAAAGCACTTCCTCTAGGTTAGATTGATTAATTTAATGGGGTTTTATGTCCCAGTCAAGAATATTTCACTTATATCGAGACATCATCAGTTATAGGTGAAGTGGCAGAATTTTGACCTTTGTAGTGTGCTTGGGCAATGTGCAGGGAGGTTTTTTTTAAATGCGCCATGCCTGCCGTGACATGGGACATTGGTTTTTAAGGTCTGATCCAAAGAACCTGTGACTTTTATTTCTACTTGCAAAGAGCTTTGTGAAAGGAACAGTCACTACCTATTTCCAAGTCTTAGTCAGACCTGGACGGGGTTCAAACCACCAACCTCTCACATACAAAGCAAGTACTACACCAACTGAGCTACCTATTGGTACCTAGGTTAGAATCCTACTTTGGAAGATCCTAGTGCAAGAAAATTGTCAGTTCACTTGCTGAAGGTCAGCAGTTTTCTATGAGCACTCTGGTTTTCTCTACCATCTTTTAACTGACCATCCCTAAATAAGTCAAAGCTTCTTAACTGGGACATAAAACACCATTAATCCAGTTCAATCCAATCCCTTGGCTTAGGTATAATTACCACAAATCCAGTTCAATCCAATTCTTATAGGTAAAATTTATTGAGAAATTGAACTTTTAGTGAAAATTTTGAATCTTACAAATGTCAGTGTCACCAGAAATGTATAACCTTTGTCACATAACCACTCTCTGGTTACATTAAGACAAAATGTAACTCATACATGCATGGTGAAATCAATACAGTTTTATATTGTGATCCATGTTTTATGAAGCTTTTCACATAAAGGATCAGGTTAAGTGTCTGTAACATTTATTTACTCTAAGTTCATTTTTACTGTAAAATACTATTAGTATAAATATAACAAGCATTAGTATCTTGACAACATAAAGAGCAATGAAGGCTGAATGGTTAAGGAATTAGTCTTCAATCTCAAATGGCGTCCACCTGATGTGGATTTGAATGTTAGTCAAAAGTCAAAAAGGTTTTCAATATCCCAGGTCTTTACTGGTTGGCTTGAGCGGTACAAGGATAATGGACCTGTATGGTCTGCAGTTGTAATCTGTTATGTTGCGGATGAGTTTACTAGACTCAAAAGTGCAGATAAGAAACACTTGTACACTTACACTGACACACTGCTACAGTCTGTAACAATGGCTGAGATTATTTCTTGAGAAATTAGATTATCTGATCATAAATTTAGTTCAAATTTCAATTTCCTTATAAATCATATACTATAGAAAAAAATTAACCAAAAGCTTTACATTAAAGTGTCGCAAGTGCAAATACCATTCAGATCAGAAACACTCGCACACTTACTGCCACAGTCTGTTACAATGACTCAAAGTGTTTCACGAGCAATTAGACTGTTTGATAATAAATTTATGTTCAAAATTTTAACTTTCTTATCCCTCATAATCTATAGGGGGGGGGGGGGGGATTTAACCAAAAGGTTTACAATAATGTAAACAATGACATCACAAATGACAAAGCTGATTTTAACCAAAAGGTTTACAATAATGTAAACAATGACATCACAAATGACAAAGCTGATTTTAACCAAAAGGTTTACAATAATGTAAACAATGACATCACAAATGACAAAGCTGATTTTAACCAAAAGGTTTACAATAATGTAAACAATGACATCACAAATGACAAAGCTGATTTTAACCAAAAGGTTTACAATAATGTAAACAATGACATCACAAATGACAAAGCTGATTTTAACCAAAAGGTTTACAATAATGTAAACAATGACATCACAAATGACAAAGCTGATTTTAACCAAAAGGTTTACAATAATGTAAACAATGACATCACAAATGACAAAGCTGATTTTAACCAAAAGGTTTACAATAATGTAAACAATGACATCACAAATGACAAAGCTGATTTTAACCAAAAGGTTTACAATAATGTAAACAATGACATCACAAATGACAAAGCTGATTTTAACCAAAAGGTTTACAATAATGTAAACAATGACATCACAAATGACAAAGTTGATTTTACAAATACAATGACAAAAGCATGATTATTATCTCTCGAACTTTTTAATAAGAGCACCGCTGAGTGGGGCAATACACACCCATCAAAGTCTATAATGTAGGCAAGAATAATAAAAGGAGATAAAACACTATTAGAAATGTTAATCATTGGTGAAAGTCAAGATCATATATTTGAGTAATTAAACTTACAATTATAACAAGAGCTGTCAGAAGACCAACCAAAAAGCCTGCCTGAACATTTAGTGAGTCAACTGCCAAATTCAAAAACAATCAGTGGAAAACTGTAGGACTAGTTCAACCCACAAGCCAGATGTACAGATGGATGGACAACAGCTTACTATAATAAGTCATGTCTAAGACGGGCACATCAAAAGGGACTACTGCATTTAAATGTGAATGTATTTACATAATTGTTGTCATGGTTACATCACCTAAAGTAAGTATACCAACCTTTCAGGAATTCTTCAAACTCAATAACTGGAATGAATCTTCTTAAACTGTCCAGATCAAAAAAGAGAGACCATGGAATTTTGATTTGGTCTATATGACGGGACTGCCAGTGGTATAGCCGCCCCCATGGTGGTAACACCAAAACCCAAGGCTCATCGTCATTTAGGGATTTAACCAGATTGGCTACTCTCATGTAAACATCCCGTCGCAAGTTAAATCCTTCGCCCATATTGACATCATACAACAGATATCTAAAAAAATAAGTCAATGTATAATAAAAACTACTACATTTTAATCCTTATATAATAGCAAGGGTACTACTTGCCCATTTACTTTAAGGGTTCGAATTGTCTTTCTTCATAATATCAAGGTTCTTACTGGAAATAAGGATATAAAATTCATTCCTTAAAGTCTTAAACATTGTCTCAAGGGTCTGACTGGATATCTGCCAGAGCTTAAAACAATATTGTATTTAAAACTAGAGTTTGTAGAAAAATAACATAGCCTAGCTATACATTTTGAATTTATTTAAAACATTTATTCATCATACTATGCATATGCTTGCAAAATCTTTTAGGACTGCCACTGTCTTGTAATTCGAGGTTCTATTTATTTTACATGTCATAAAAATTTTGCATTTTAGCGAGACTTGTAGCAGAAATACCTATTTGTAAAAAGAAAAAAATGACTTAATAGTTAATACCAAGCAAGTTCAGGGTTCAAAGTTTTTAATTTTTGTACAGATGTAGTCTAGGAAATGTTATAAAGGATTTTTTCCCCTTGCAAGTTGACTTGCACATTGACTTGCATGTGACAGGTGTAGCTAGCTAGACAGGAGGTGCTTACCTTACGGAACACCCAGACTCACTTCCTTTAATGGAAGTTCATGTGTATTCCTAAATTTGGCAGCTTTCAAAGTTTTTCTTTGTTTTGGGATTGTGATTTAGACAAGGACTGGTATGTTTGTGTTTTATTTTTATTCCCTCAATTTTTTGGTGAAATTCTATGTAATGTGCTTTGTACTCTACTCTCAGAGTCTGTGTTTAAAACAGTACATTTAATATTATGCATGGAGGAATTGATGACAATATGTTGTATGCACCAAAGAATAACTTGTTCTATTTAGTTTTCTCCAACATCTAAAATCCCAATAGCTGTATTTTTTTCTACTAAATTTGGTACTTTCTATTGTAATCTTAAAAGTAAATTTTTATCTAGTAATTTCCTAGCTATTCCTACCACAGGCTCAAGTGAGTTAAAAAATGTCTAAACTGTTAAAGAGAATATTAATCAAGAAGCTGATACTACACTTGTCGCCAAACTGCAAAAGGAATGAAAAGAATGCAGGGTCTGACAGACGACTGGGGACCAAACAAGAGAACTCCAGACATGTGCTTTACCAACTAACCAGATTATAGCTATATTTTTACTACAGATGCATGTACTCAGAGATATTGATTTTCTTATCAGATAATCAATAATTCATGCTCTGCTATATCAATTTACTAGATCTAGTGTATTGATTACTGATCTACATCATCTGTTACAATTAGAAAACTTAAGAATATTTACAGATGATTGACTGGCAATGAAAAAAAACATTTCTTAGAGCTTTTGTATGATGAGAGAGAGAGAGAGAGAGAGAGAGAGAGAGAGAGAGAGAGAGAGAGAGAGAGAGAGAGAGATTTGGACTATAGATTTACCTGACAGATTTAGCTTCCTGGAGATTTTCCGGACCGAAACTCCCAGCCTGAAAAACAACATCGTCATTGCCACTGCAACTTATAGCAAGGAAGAGAAAAATAATTTTAGCAGCCGACAAATTCCACGTTGTTGACATCGTGTCCATGTGTACAGTGATTAGGAAAGGGCGACAACTTTAGTGCAAAATAATATCTTACTAGGAAAGGAGATATCTAAAAATCCGGATACATGCTAAAAACCTACAAAATATGAGGGTTTAAAATATCTTAATCAGTTGTCACACAGTTAATATATCATCTTTAAATTAATTCAAATGAAATTCAATGCCGCGCATTTTATTTAGAGTCGCAAGTTATACAAAAAATAAAATAAGCTCTATATTGAGCTTTTATAATCGATAAATACATGCATTAATACAAAATACAATATAAACTTAAGACATAATGACAGGATTTACAATAAAAGCATAACACAGTGAAAAACTGTAATAAGATAGATTTTTAAAGCAGAAAATAAAAGAACTAGGGTTAAACCATCGACATTTAAAACGTTCTTAATGTCAATGGTAAATAATAAAAATAAATAAAAACTGTAAAAAAAAAAATAAATAAAAAAAAAATAAAGAAAAAAAATAATTCAACAGAGCTTAAAAAAGACTAAATTGAATCAAAAGCAAGAAAATAGCAGAACAGAAAAATTCCTATTTTTTTTCTCGAAATTCTATTAGCTCATAACATTTAAATATTGAGGTTTATTTATATTTTATTTACTGAATAAAATAATTTTTTTAAGTTAAATTTTTATGCAATACATGCTGCTAGTTTTAATGCGTTAATGACAAAACACTTGAATAAAACTTACAGCCCTTGACTAATTGCTATCTCATTCTGGACAACAAGCTAAAATACAAAAAATATACATGTATACCATCCTAGTTAGTAGGGGCTTCGGTGGCCGAGTGATCTAAAGCATAGATCATGGTGTCTTTCACCTATTAAGTTCGAATGTCGTTTAGACAGTTTCTTGTGCGAGAAATTTCTCAGTTACCTCACCAAAGTTAGGTTGTTTTCTCCGGGCATTCTGGTTTTCTCCAGAATATCAATACCGCATTGATATAAATAAAAGAGAACATCATTACTCAATTCATCACAGTAAAGTAGACAATCCAATACAGATAGCTTCTTTGAGATGTCATGATGTTTACAGGGATTTAATGATATTTAAAAAAAATCTATATGAAGTCGCTTTTTATAGAGTTTTTATTTATTTATTTATTTATTTATCTATTTATTTATCTGACCAAAATATAGTCTTTTCACTTGTTCAGTTGAAGAGATGTTAATATTTTGACTAGTGAAGCACATGTAAGCTGAAATCATTGGCTATTCTATTAGTCGTATAGATCTATATATGTTTAATTTTGCTAATAAAGAATGATGATCACCTCGATGTGTATTATAATACATGTAGTATATAATTTTAGTCGATAGAAATCGCAAAACAATTTTTGGATTGTTAAAATACAAACCTTAATATATACTCTTAATGCAATGTCTAAACAACAGCTTGAAGATGCGATAATTGTCATGTTTTAACAATAGCATGAAGATGCGATAATTGTCATGTTTTAACAAGAGCATGAAGATGTGATAATTGTCATGTCTTAACAAGAGCATGAAGATGCGATAATTGTCATGTTTTAACAACAGCATGAAGATGCGATAATTGTCATGTCTTAACAAGAGCATGAAGATGCGATAATTGTCATGTCTTAACAAAAGCATGAAGATGCGATAATTGCCATGTTTTAACAACAGCATGATAATGCGATAATTGTCATGTTTTAACAACAGCATGATAATGCGATAATTGTCATATCTTAACAAGAGCATGAAGATGCGATAATTGTCATGTCTTAACAAGAGCATGAAGATGCGATAATTGTCATGTTTTAACAAAAGCATGAAGATGAGATAATTGTCATGTTTTCACAACAGCATGATTATGCGATAATTGTCATGTCTTAACAAGAGCATGAAGATGCGATAATTGTCATGTTTTATCAAGAGCATAAAGATGCGATAGGGCAATTGTCTTCAAGCACCAAATCACGCTAAGTATAAGCCATAATTATCTTCTCAGTTCTCACATATATAATGATCACATTAATAATGAACAGATGAGTGGATTTAAAATGAACGGAATGCTTTGTTATGTGATCACCACAAAGACATTTGTAAAGCAATTATAGGTTGTGCCACTTATTGTTCATAATTAATGAAACGTTTGTTATGACGTAATTTGTTCTTGCGAATTTCGACGACTTAACTGCGCACTTCACAATCGCAGATTATGAAATCATCGAAATTACACTTTTTGAACCGTGATCGCGCATTCATCAATTCGTTCTCCGTGATATACCTTTGTCTGAAAAAATATTGCAAAAGATATTAAATGGTATTGAATACTTCGTGGTGGCTAAAAATAGATATCAAGTTATTGGCTTAATGGATAATGAATCTTGTATATTTAGATCTAACATGATGTAAACGCAATGATCATACCCACATGGAAACAATATTTATATTACATTTGTCAGGTTGAGTTTAAAACAACAATATATAGGTATTTTAACGAGGCGCAGTTATATATGCACGTCATTAAATAGTGGGCGGCAACTTTAAAACCACGTGATTCGTCAATCACTGGTGACCTATTTATCGAGACAAGGAACGACATGTAAACGTGGTATCAACAATGGATTGATTTTCCGGATTATTTGTGTTTATTTTGGATTTTCTGTTGTCATAGTAAGTTATAATACACAATAAGACTTTTAAACACACGATGGTGAATGCGATTCACCTCGACATAATATATAACATGTATATTTAACTGTATTTGATACGCCAGTGTTACTGGATATATATAGGCCTACAAAATGACTGCGCGCGATGGTATAAATATGGGCGGGACTATTTTTTCTGGGTTGAAAGGTCAAGCGATTATTGACAGCATGAACTGATTTTAAATAACGAGAACTTTGCAGCGTTTATATTCTATTATTTTTGACAATTTTATCTACTTTTAATAGATTTATTTTTTCATAATCATCTTTTCACAATTTTTTGTTAGAGCGAAATTGAAAACGAATAGTTCGTGAGTTTTATTATAATGTAAATTAATATAAACGTCAAGCTGACGTTTTCTCAACGTAATTTCAAGATTCAACGTTATTTTAGACCCGAGATTCACAATCATTCACTTAAATCGGTGTGCACTCGGATCAAACTGAGGAATATTTCAATGTATTAAACAGTTCAAATTGATTATTGTTGTATTTGAATAATTTAGTGTAGGTTGAACAAAACAAAATATTGTGTTTAAAAACTTCTAAATTTTTTAAAATTTATATTGATGAAAGAAAATGAGAATACTTAAGTGAACACTCAAATTTATTTTTATTTGAGTGAATGATTGTGAAACTGAGGCGGCAGACTGACATTTATGTATCAGATTACTTGCGACGTTACACCATAGTTTTATCTTTATTCATTATTACTACCAAAACGATAAATGTCGATTATAATAACTTTTATGAATATTTTTTGAAAAGCACCAAACTATGCGTTGTCTTGGGACTCCCGAAATTATGCTATCCACAAAAATAAGAAAAAAAATTCATCAGTGAGTTCATTATGTCTCGATTGCTTATAATAGGGGATACAACAAAGGGTTTTATGTTTTTTTTTAAAGCAACCAGTCTGAACATGAAACAGAATTATTAATAAAATGTGCAAAACGTTTGAAGTCATGTTCATTTACAATATGAAAAACATTATTTTAAACCCCAAAAAATAATGCGAGTATGTATTATATCTGGTTCACTACTAACGTTTAAATCACCACTATGGTAGCTCAGTTTGTAGAGTGCTTGCTTCATATGTTCGAGGTCGTTGAACACCAACCGCGTCTGACAAAGACTTAAAAATTTGCAGTGACTGTTATTTTGCACTTCGGCATTTAAAAATGAAAGTCACGGAGTCATTCGGAAGTAACCTTAAAAAGCGATGCCCCATGACACGGCATGCGTGGCACGTTAAAGAACTCTCGGCTCATTGTCCTAAGCAAAACTAAAAATGTCTGCCACTCACCTGAGCTGGTGATGTCTGATATAAGTGAGATATTCGTGACTGAGACGTAAAACCGCATTAAATGAAATCAATCAGCCTATCATCGTTTAAAAACCTCGCAATGATTGACTGATTTTGGAAATCTTGGCTGCATACAACATAGAAATATATTATTTGTTCTATTGGGATACTTTTTGTGAGAAGGGGGGTGTACTGGCAATAAAAACACCAACTGTAAATGCGTTTCTCTTCTTTAATAATTTCTATAACGGTAGTAACGATTTACAAAATTGGTGGTATTCTCTTAAAATATCAGTACACATCAAAACGATACAAGCGCCCATTCAACACATGTGCGATCAACCAAAAATTTGTACGACTTTTTTTTTTTTTTTTTTTTTTTTTTTTTTAAACACATTAAACGGTATCATTTCGGCTACAACATCCCAGCCCCCTAATTGTGGAGCAAATAGCGAAACAATTACATCGTACACTACATAATCAAATAATAACTCACATTTTTGATATTACAGAAATAATGAAACACTAAAATTATTCCATTTCGAGTAACAGACATAACTTGTCAACTGGACGAATTAAAACATTTGTTGCTGTTTTGACCTTCACTTGTCGCACAAATCCATATTTATCTGGAATAGTTTCGCACACTTTACCCATACGCCATGAATTTCGAGGAGCGTTGGAATCTACAATTAACACTACATCTCCAACTTTGAGGTTCCTCTTTTCATCGTGCCATTTTTGTCGTTCTTGTAATAGCGGTAGGTATTCGCGCGTCCAACGTTTCCAAAAAAGATTCGCCATGTACTGAATTTGTTTCCATCGACGTCTTACATAATTGTCTGTTTTTGTAAAAACTCCAGGAGGCAAGTTAGGTTTGCGTTTCATCAAAAGTAAATGGTTCGGAGTTAGTGCCTCAAGGTCATTATGGCAGTCTGAATTCCTTGTAATTGGTCGGTCGTTTAGCGTCGACTCAATTTCACACATAAGAGTACTGAGGCCTTCATCATCCAATGTTTGTTCTTTGAGTACACTATTCATCGCACTGCGGATTACCCTTATCAACCGTTCCCAAACACCGCCGTGGTGCGATCCTGCAGGTGGATTAAAATTCCAATCAATGTGTGTTTGTAACATTGAACTTTGAATTTGCGAGACGTTCCAGTCGGCAATTGCATCTGCAATTTCTCGTTGAGCACCAATGAAATTTGTTCCATTATCCGAGTGCATTTTTCTCACTTGGCCTCTACGTGCTATGAAACGTCGCAGAGCATTAATATATGAATCGGTATCCAATGAAGCTGCAACTTCAATGTGCACAGCACGACAACTGAGACACGTAAAGATAACTCCATATCGTTTCACTAAACTACGTTTTTGTTTCACCTCAAAGGGCCCAAAATAGTCTACTCCAACTCTTGTGAATGGAGGTTCATCTGGCACAAGTCTATCAATGGGGAGATTTGCCATTTTTTGTTCTCCTACTTTAGATTTTTGTCGACGACAAATTACACACTTAGAAATGATTTTTCTGATCGCAGAAGGAGCATGTATGATCCAGAATTGTTCTCTCAGACGAGACAATATATGATTTCTGCCGGCATGTTTAATGTCGGAATGAATTTGACGAAGTATTATGTCTGACACATGATGACTCTTTGGCAAGATAACAGGGTGCTTACTCGTAGATGGCATATTTGATCTCTCTAAACGACCCCCTACACGTAAGAGACCATCGCTAATTACTGGATCCAATTTCCGAATTGGACTGTTACGTTTCACTGGTTGACCTTGTTTTAAACTTTCTAATTCTGGCGAAAGGCTTTCTTCCTGCACAAATCTTAAGATATAGAATTCAGCTTCGTTCATATCCTCTACATTAATAACACTTTGACGTTGCATTGCGATACTGACATTTTGACTAGTAACTCGTTTCGTTTGTGCTCGTCTTAAAAGCTCTTTACGGACCTTCAAAATCCAAGCGACTGACCGCTTCAGCTGGTACCACGAAGAATAATGTTCGATAATTTTACCAAGCACCGTAACTTCACCTTTAGTGACTACATCCTTTGTTACAGCGGTTCTCATGACAACCTTTTTAATTTCGAGATCTTGCTTAGAAATATCATCGACATTCTCTGATGGATTACATGGCCATGTGTCCTCTGTTTTACATAGAAAGTCTGGTGGATCGATCCACATACGCTTCAGAACTAGATCTTCAGCCGAAATACCTCTAGAAGCATAATCAGCGGGATTAAGCTTAGTACTAATATATCGCCATTCATCAGTTTTGGAACCATCGTGTATGACTGCTAATCTGTTCGCGACGAATGTGTGAAATCTGGATGACTCGTTTCGGATATATCGCAATACAGCCATGCTGTCTGTCCAGAAAAAGGTTTGATCAACTGAAATATCCAATTCCTCTTGTAGCAATCTATTAGTCCGAACAGCTACGGTAGCTGCTGTTAGCTCCAAACGTGGGATGGTTGTTTGTTTCAATGGTGCAACACGTGACTTGCCGGTAACAAAGGAACAATGTATCCTGTCGTCCACGTTTTCTAAACGCAAATAACTCACAGTTCCATAACCAGACTCACTAGCATCTGAAAAATGGTGCAACTGAGACCTCTTTATAACACCAAACCCTTTGGGCTTTAAGCACCTGTCTATTTTGAAATCAATAAGTTTCTGTAGATCACACAACCACTGTTTCCAACGATTAACAAATACTTCTGGAATACTGTCATCCCAACCGAGCCCAAATTTGCATAGTTCTTGAAGAATACTCTTTGCAGAAAGTATAAATGGTGCCAAAAAACCAAGCGGGTCGTACATGCTGCTCACCATTGACAATATTCCTCGTCTAGTAACAGGTCTTTCTTTCATAACTATTTTGAAACCAAATGTATCGGATTCAACACACCATTGTACCCCGAGAGCACGTTCTAATGGTAAAACGTCCTGATCCAGATCGAGATCTTTAAATTCAGTGGCCCTGTCAGAAAGCGGAATAGAGTTCATCACTTCCCTGCTATTACTTATCCATTTTCTGATATTAAATCCACCTTCCCTTAAAAGTCCTTGTAGGTCTCTAACTAGACTCATAGCACCTTCCACTGAATCTACTGACTTTAGACAGTCGTCTACATAAAAGTTATTGAAAACGGTATTAATAACTGTACTGTCATACTTCCCTTTACAGTTATTTGCTGTCTGTCTAAGGGCAAAGTTAGCACAACTAGGGGAGGACGTCGCCCCAAACAAATGCACAACCATTTGATGCTCAACAATAGGTTTCCTATAATCACCGTCTTCAAACCACAAGAACCGGAGAAAATTTGCATCGCTAGGTGGTACCCTAACCTGATGAAACATACTATCAATGTCACCCAATATTGCCACCTCTTCCTGTCTGAATCTCAATAATGTGCCTATCAATGAATTAGTGAGATTAGGCCCTTGCAACAATTGATCATTTAAAGAAGTCCCTTGGAACCTGGCGGCACAATCAAAAACAACACGAAGTTTCTGCTTCTGGGGATGATATACGCCATGGTGAGGCAGATACCACACTTTACCATTAACTGGTTGTAGCTCGTCGATAGGAACTTGTCTAGCATGACCTTCCGCAACAATTTTGTTCATGAAACCAACATAATCATATCGAAAATTATCATCTCTATTTAGACGTTTCGTAAGTGATGTCAGTCTTTGTTCCGCTTGTTTTCTATTATTCGGCATGTTTATATTTTTTGACCTGAATGGAAGCCCAATCGTGAAATGTCCATTTTCGACCTTCGCCGATTTCGAAACCAGTTCCATAAATTTAACATCTTCACGACTCGGCTCATTTTTATCATCGATTGCTCTCTCACTGAAGTCATGGTTGAACTGATTACGAAGTTGTTCATCCAAAGTGGGAATCGTTTGCATACTAATGCGGTTAACCTGAACATTTGAATCTGATAGCTCATGTGTAGTGGTGGTATTAAGTGGGCCATTTATTACCCAACCTAACAATGTTTTCACAGCATATGGACCACCACCGCTGCTCGGAATTACTTCCCAAGGTTCCATTGCTTTAGGAACATTAATACCAATAAGCAAGTCTATTTCGCTATTAATACGTTGAATCGGAACCTTACTCAAATGCGGCCATCTTTGAATATCATCTACAGATATCAGATCATTTTTTGATACTGGCAACGTAGGTTGCGTAAACACGGGTGGCAAGTCTATGCTGTTAACACCGTCCAGAGAACAAATTTCGAGTTCCCTAATAAGATAGGTATCATGAATTTTCTCTTCGCCCATGGTATGTAAGTTAATTTGAGTCCTTTTACCATTCAAGTTTAATAAAGTCATGACACTTTCTGAACAGAATGTTGCGGTACTTCCGGTATCCAGGAAGGCATATGTTTCCAGGTAATTTTCACTTAACTTAGATTTTAATCTTACAGGAATTATCGGTAATGCTTGCTGTACAGAGTGACCAGCCCCCATATGAGTAACGGAGTTGGTGACGTCAACATTTGGACTGCTATCTGAAACTAACGACACACTATTTTGATCACTGTTCACCAATTTGACGCCAGTTCCATTGTTTGTGAAGTTCGCATGAAGAATTGATGGATGTGGTTTACCACACTTACTACACTTCAGTTTTCCTTTACAATTTCTTCTTAGGTGGCCAGACCTTAAGCAACCAAAACACAGACCTTTTGATTTTAGAAATGCATATCTATCATCTAACTGTTTTTCAGATATTCTGGTACACAAATGCAAAGGATGCTGTCCATTACAGTACAAACAAGCTGTATTTAATTGACTTCGTGGGTTTTCCTCCGTTACTGTCACAAATGTTTTGCGTTGGGCGGTAGTGACAGCACTACTACTATTACTCGAAGCACGAACTGACCGAATTCCTTGAAACTGTGTTCCTGTTACTACTTTGCCACCTAACACTTCTTTCCCATAAACTGGATCAACTGCCTTTTTTGCTTCCTTACGTACAAAGGCCACTAAGTTCTCAAATTTAACAACTTGTTTCCTATCTCTAATGTCATATACTATGTTCCTCCACCTCTCGTGCAAATAATATGGCAACTTCTTTACTAGTAACTTTATGTTCTCTGAATATTCAAATACCTTAGCCGCATCAACGTTCTCTACTGCAAACTGGCATTCCCTTAAAAATATTCCAAACTCGTCTAATGCCCTTGCATTGTCCTTAATGAGTGGCCAATCCAAAGCCCTTTTTACATATGCATGAGCTACAATTTCGGGATCTCCATATCTTTCTTCGAACTCGGCCAGTGCGGCATAATAACCACGCTCCGCATTAAGGTGCGAGTACCCTGTCACTATTTTGTGAGCTTCTCCAACCGTGAACTGCAACAGGAAATTCAAACGTTCATCGTAAGAATCAGTATTAAGGCACACTCTAGCCTTGAACTGTCTCATAAATCTATTGTAATCCATAGGATTTCCTGCAAAATTCTGTATTTCTGCCTTAGGCTTATTTAATTCCTTTGATACTGCAGAAATACTCTTGTGTGAATCAACATCCTGAAAGTTTGATGAATAATTAGACGGTTTCACACTTTGACTGACCAAAGGTGAAGAAAATTGTACAGTATTAGTTACAGGAGTTTCCATTGTTTGTTTCGGAATGAAAGAAGCGGATTCGGGATTCAAAACACTGTCAGTCATAAAGGCCTTCATCGATGGAGATACGTTTCTAGGTTGTTGAACGTTTTGAAGTTCATCTTCCAAATCTTGATCCTCCACCATGCTGCGTTCCAACTCATTTATGACCCTAGTTTTTGCATCACTTATTTGTAATTCAGTCTTAAGTTCCAATTCGTCCTCTTTCATTTTTAATCTAAGCCTTTCTTCTTCAATTTTCTTCCTTTCCTCGTGTGCCTTAATTCTTTCTTGAAGCTCTGCTTTACGCTGTACTTCCTTCAACCTTGCGGCCGATAACTGACTAGAAGATCTTGACATCTTAGATGCACCTGTATATGTAGTCATTTCACTTGCCTTTTCCTGAAACCACTGTTCGACAGATGACTTTATACTGATATATACACTCCTTTTAGAACTAAACCAATTTTCATCGTCAATTTTTTCTTGAGGATTCAATAAACCTTGATAATCCTGATGAAGTTGTAGTAGGTCTTCATAGATAGTCATCCACTCCTTATATATACTTCTAACTGTTGCTTTATCACTTCCATCTGTCAATGCAACAATGATTCGATCTGAAGATACGTTTAATGCCTTTATACATTTGGACCTTGCATTTCCCTTCTGTTCTATTTTGTACATCAGTCCCTTCTGCGTCATTGTTCTTTCACGCTGTGTCTCAATAATGTTCTCATCCATAATGCACTTGTCTTTCACCAATTTTGTAAATGTTGTACTGGCAATAAAAACACCAACTGTAAATGCGTTTCTCTTCTTTAATAATTTCTATAACGGTAGTAACGATTTACAAAATTGGTGGTATTCTCTTAAAATATCAGTACACATCAAAACGATACAAGCGCCCATTCAACACATGTGCGATCAACCAAAAATTTGTACGACTTTTTTTTTTTTTTTTTTTTTTTTTTTTTAAACACATTAAACGGTATCATTTCGGCTACAACAGGGGGGGCGATGATTGTGCAGTTATTAAGGCATCTCGCTCCTGTGTGTTTGATATCACATGATACAGAATGTTCCTTGTCGTAGGTCTTTAATGGTTGGCATGGTACGACTTTAAATTATTTATTGGGCTTCGATATTTTTCCTGTGACGTTGAAGGCGAGTGTACAAGCACACTCTAAAAGTCGCCATAATTGGCACTACAGTACATTGCAGACCAGAAGCACTTGCACATTTGAGCACCACATGATCTTGTGATTAAGGTTAATCCTCGAGATTTAGTAAAATTGTCTTGTCATGAGTAGCTAAAAATTACTATTATGACGTAAAACAACATTCAACCAACCAACCAATCTGATTCTTCTTAACATTATTGTATTGTCAAATCGTGGCTTTGAAGCATTGTACATTGTAATGTTGTCCTTATAGCGTGCATTTTTAGTCGGGCTCTCAGTACATATCAAAAATTGCGTATGTGGACAAAATTTTTAGGGAAGTAACAGAGAAGGTTCTAATTATAATTTAAAATTTTTCTAATGTATTCACAGAAGGGCAAAACTGCAAATATTGTAGCTTTGTATTTGAAAGAAATACATGTACTGATTGTTATTGTTATTATTATTATTATTATTATTATTGTGTCGCTTCGCTTGACACTTGGCTTTGTTGAGAAGATTTTGGTTGTGATCAAGGTTATGGATATATCCATATGGGGTTATATGGCGGCAAGTACGCACGCAATTTGCCGTGGTATTAAATTAAATTAAAAGTTACAAGAGTTTCTAAGTACTAAAGAAGTTTATTCGCAATTCCATCAAAACGCATAATATGTAATATAAACTTCTACGTAAAACTGAAAGTACAAAATAAAGCACAGTCTTAGTAAATTCAGCTTACGTTCGCAAAACACATACAACAATCGCACATTCACTCAACACGCACACACGCACGCAGAATTAAATTGAAATACGTAAGTACATACATTAAACGCATGTGAATATATTCTGCACTTCACTCACATTCATATAATTAATATAAAATTTAACACTTATGATGAAAACTAATTTGACAAACTTTCAGATTAATTATTCAAAAAAATTATATGATTGATTCACGAATTATCAATTTACCAAAATTGATTTATATAAACTTAGAAATTAATTATAAAAATAAGAAAAATGAATTAATTACCTCCTTGCTCCTTTTAGTTTCACTTCCTACGTTTAATTAAACTTATGGCCGTATAGGCCCGCATGGTACGCAGTTCTCGCAAAAAAGGGAAGAAAAGAAAAACTAAAAAGTACTCGTAAGATCACGTGGTCCTAGAAATGTCTACGGAAATAAACGAAAATATACGAAGGTTGAAGTTAGATTAACACAATAAAGAAAGGGAAATAAATCTTACCAAATATATGTTATAACTACAGTTACAGGTTAAATTATTATTTATTTATTTTTATTTTCATTTTTATTAGCTCAGCTGAGCTATCCATCTTCGTCCGTAGTCCGTCGTGCGTAACCTTTTCACAATTTAATCTTCTCCAAAACCACTGGACCAAATTTAATGAAACTTGGTAACCATCATGCCTGGGTGAAGCCCTTTAAGATTTGCACAAATGAAGGAGTTATGTCTCCTTAAGCTTGGGGCCCCATAAGGGTGTAAATAGTGAAAAAACTTTAAAAATCTTCTCCTTTGAATCTACAAGAGATATACCTTAGTTATTTCATTTATAACATCCTTAGGTCAACTAGTTTAAGATTTGCACAAATGGTAGCCACCGGGTTCAAAATGGGGAAATTGTAAGGCACTAAGTGTGGAAATTGCTAAAAATTATATATTTGTCACTATATCTTGAAAACTTAACTTTTTGTATAGGCATGTATATTAGAATATTGTAGGTATTGACATGATGATCATTTTGATATATGGATCAAGGTCATATGTTGAAAGGTCAAGGTCACAGATGCAGAAGAAGACTTAAATTGCTAATTATCTGGAAAAGTATAAACTTTTTGTATAGGCATGTAATTAGAATATTGTAGGTATTGCGACAACGATCATTTTAATATATGGTACAAGGCCATATGTTAAAAGGTCAAGGTCACAGCTGCAAAAGAAGACTTAAATTGCTAATTATCTTGAAAACTTAACTTTTTGTATAGGCATGTATATTAGAATATTTTAGGTATTGACATGACGATCATTTTGATAAATGGGTCAAGGTCATATGTTGAAAGGTCAAGGTCACAGCTGCAGAAGATGACTTAAATTGCTAATTTTCTCGAAAACTATTAACTTTTTGTATAGGCATGTATATAAGAATATTGTAGGTATTGACATGACGATCATTTTGATATATGGTTCAAGGTTATATAATCAAAGGCCAATGTCATATGAACATAGGAATACTAAAATTATTAATTATCTTGAAAGCTAATAATTTCATGCATAGGCATGTATATTAGAATATTGTAGGTATTGACGTGGCAATCATATATGGTTCGAGGTCATATTTGTTCAAAGGTCAAGGACATAGCTGCATAAGTGTACTGAAATTGATTAATGATTTGGAAATTAGTTACTTTATGCATATTATATAAGGTACTTATAAATAAAATGTGAGTGGATATATTTCTGATTAAGTTTTGTGGGAGTTCTTAACTTGAGAAAACTTTTAAAGTTTCTGTACTTAATATATTGTCTGTTGCACTTTGCAAAGAATATTGGACATATCTTCAGGTGAGAGTTAAGGCACACGGGCCTCTCGTTTATTTATTTATTTATTTTCTTATTTGGATAAATTTTCTAGGTGGCATGTCCCAAGCCCCTCTTGTAGGACGCACTACGCACCAATTGAACGTTATAAGTTCCTCTGGAACCTCATGTACCACCTTCTTTGTGCTTGAGAGAATAAAGTGAAATGAATTGAACAAATTAAAGTAAATAAATAAATAAATAGTGCGTACATATAAGTTGTATATCGTTTATATCAGAGTTTCGCCCCTGGCCTGTAATGTGTGGGATCTGAGAGATTGTTGTGGCTTACAAATAGCTATTTGAGGCTAAGTCTTTCTTACTTTCAAAAAGTTGTTTATTTTTATTAACTGACAGTTTATGAGAAGCTGTGTATTTAAGTAAAACTTACTACTGCGGGAAATTATAATGAAACGAAAGTAGCAAACGTAATTATCAGAACACTCAGTTATTTTAAGCAGTTTTGGATTTTTTGTAATGTAACGAAACCGAAAGTACATTGTACCTTGTCTATTTATTATTTTCAAAATGACGCAATACAACACAGATGTTTTTTAAAGAATTGGTAAGGCGTGCTTTTATGATTTATTTTAGATTTTAGAAATGTGTGACTGAAAATCAAAATTTAGCTAGCTTGTTTTAATTTTTATACAGAGTTTTATAATTATAATTACATGTATTTATTGCAATTTGATAATAATTTAGCCTCGAAAAAAATTGTGCGCGTATCTATGTAGGGTTTTTGTCTTGTTTTGATTTATTTCATTTTATTGTGTCGCCTGACTAGGCGACATATAGGTATTACTCTCGTCGGCGGCGTCGGCGTCGTCGTCGGCGTCGGCGTCTGCGGCGTCCGGATTTCCTTGTCCGGAGCATAACATTGGTGTTGTACATTCAAATGACTCCAAACTTGGTGTGCATGTTTCTGGCAATGACTCTTAAGTGCAGTGCACAAGAACTGCAACTCTATCTTTTTCCGTTTTTGAATTATTTCCCTTTGATTGATTTTTATAGAGCATTTCTTGTCCAGTTTGATAAATTCCTGTTTATTCTGATGAGAGAGAGAGAGAGAGAGAGAGAGAGAGAGAGAGAGAGAGAGAGAGAGAGAGAGAGAGAGAGAGAGATGTATGTGGCCTAAATTATTACTAAAACCTTCCTTTTGTTCCTTTTTACTAAAATTTTACTCAGCAATTTTAATAAATTAAAAAAACTACCACTGTTTTTAAGATTGGAAATTTGCTCTTTAGTTCTGAAACACAACTAACTGCATGGTGACATGGTTGCTTGATGATTGAAAAAATGGGGTTTTATGTCCCAGTAAAGAATATTTAATTTATATTTAGACATTACCAGCTAATGTTACGTTGCAGAAATTTGGACCTTAGTGGTGTTCTTAGGGTAATGTACAGAGAGGGATCTTAAGCATGCCACGCCTACCGTGATACGAAGCGTCGGTCTCTAAGGTTGCCTCCGAAGGAAATCGTGACTTTCATTTCTTAATTCAGAGTTGTTTGCGAAAGAACAGTCGCTACCAATTTTCAAGTCTTTGTCAGACCCGGTCGGGGTTTGAACCCTTACCTTCCACATACGGGTGTCGTGCTTGAAATCGCTACACTACTTTTTTATTTCAAATTGTATATAGAGTGACATACCTGGGGTAAGAGTTACTAGATTTCAACCAATCTTATACGTAACTTTGCTTTCCTATTGTGGTTTTTACAACATCACGTTGAGAACATTTTCACCTCAACGTAAGGCAATAATTTTTAAAATTAGACAATCGGCGTGGTTGCTAATATTTGGGATGGATAATTATATAAGTATCGTGGTTTTGACGAACCGACTGTCCTAGTTAATAACACTTCATTGGTGGTAATGTTTCCAAAATTTTAAGCGTTACTAAATACATGACTCATCAGACACTGCCGACTTATGTATAGTTTTAAATATACTTTGCAGCCAAACATGAGTATGTAAGACATGGGCAAGCGTGTTCACAGCTTACTCAGACACTGTTTTAATTTTTTTTTCTCATTTACAGTCACACGGAGAATAATGGTAGCGTCTTGAGATGAGTAATATTTCAAAAACCGCAAAAGCACGACCGAAACCTACAGAGATTCCATTGTTTGGCTTGATTATGTCAGGAAAAAGCAAAGAAAAGAAATCTGACAGTGACGAGAAAAGACCAAAGGTAAAAGAAAAAACAAACAAGACAGACGAAGAAAAACGCGAAGGAAATTCTTCTGTGATTAGCAAAGACAAAAATTCCTGTAATAACGATAAAAAATCAAAGGCAACAGTAAACACGAACCAATTAAACGACGGAGAAAATGTGGAAAATATAAATGAGGACACAAATTCAGAGTTAAAAATTGGAGCGGTATTCTCACTTCCTGCAGAATCCTATTTACATGATTTAGGTACCAAAGGAACGCCAAAGTCTGTGGAGGAAATTCTGTACGGTATAGGCAAAACGGCATATTTATCGCAAGTTAAATGTAAATCATGTTCTGTAGTATTAACCGATATTGATGACATTTTGAGAGGAAGATCTAAGGTTTTTTACAAGACCTTGGATCGGCAATTAAAAACACAAGATTCAAGATGTAGGAAGAGGAATTGTTTGTTTAGTAAGACACACCCAAATAAAAAAATGAAGATGAACGACAATGCTTCTTCTGTTGAAGGCAATAATTTGAGCTCCGATGGTAGAATTCGGGATTCTCCACCAACATCTGAATCCAGTCAAAGTGATTCAAGACATACTGTGAACAGTGGCACTAAGTACAAATTTCATAACATTTTTACGAATGGCGCAGGCAAAATGTTTAAATTTGCTCCAGCAATGACTGCTTACACTGAAAAGAATGATTCATGGATCAGCCAGAAAATAAGCAACTTAACGGAAGTTTGCCGTGATAAAATGAATGATGGTTTAAAGTCTGATAAGACAAGAACTACCAATGTGTTGACTGATAACTTGTTGTCTAGTTTTGAAAACAAAAAGAATGAAAGTGATTCAGTAAAAAGACCTTCGCAAGCGTCAACTGCCATTCTTGAAAGGTTAAGTAATAATTTGAATGTAGGGATAAGTAATAATTTGAATGTAGGGATAAGTAATAATTTGAATGTAGGGAATATACCATCTGTGGTGGAAACCATGATCAAGCCGTCTGTGCATACGACAACGCCTGCGACAGTATCATCTGCAGGAAATAATTTAACAATAGACCAAGTCCCGTTACCGGATATTAACACAAAGCAAACTGAAAAAACATTATTGCATGATACCAGTGACAACAATACAAAGAAAAGTGATGCTCAGGAAATCACAGTGCAGGATGAGTATGAAAATCAGTATCTGATGATTAACGTTGACAAAAATAAAATCCTTGTCCCTCTAAAAATCAATGAAAAGAATCCCAAAATATATGTAGTAAATGATCAATCGGGTACAATTGTAGAAAAGATGGCCAAAAAAGTAACCGTATCATTCGACCCGTCTAAAATCCCAAAAGCGAATAAAAAGTCCAAACCTATTGACGTTACTACTACTCCTAACATCAGTCCGAGATCTATCGGTATGTCTTGTCCACTTTCTGGAGGTCGGAATACTGCAGTATCTCCGAGTGCTCAACAACAAAGTGGTAAAAATGTTTCTCAAAACGTACAACAAAACCCGTCAGCTGTTCAGAAACAACAATTCAAACAAACACAGAAACAACACAGCCAAAAACAACAATCAGCGCAGATAGTGGTACAACAGCAAGCACAACAAAAACAACAACAAACACCGATCTTGGTACAACAACAACGGCATGCACAGCAACACCAACAAACGCCGGTCTTGGTACAACAACAACAGCAAGCACAGCAACAACAACAACCAGTCTTGGTACAACAAAAACAACAGACACAACAACCTGCACAGCAAAATCAACAGACGTTTTTAACAACTGCACAAGGAAACCAAACCCTTCAACTTCAACAACATTTGTTGTCTACAGTTGTAAGAAATCAGGTGCCAACGCAGCAAAATGTGATACCACTAGTATTAGGAAACTTAAGACTTAGCTTTCGACAACCTACAGGTAATCAGTTGCCTGTCGCAGCACCACCATCTATGCAAGCTCAGGTAACTGTTCCGACAGCGTCATTGTCTGTTCCAGTTTCATTGTCTGCGCAAGCGCGACAGCCTGCACCTGTCAAAACTGTGACTTCTAATGTTTCTACCCCAAGTCAACAGACTCTTGTATTACAGCAACATCAACAATCTCAGAATCCAGTTTTGTACATACCAGGGAATAATATGATATATGTGCCCCCAGCAAGTGGACAAATTGTGTGTGATACCAGTGGCAATAAGTTTCTCGTTCCGCCATCTGCTGCGACTAATGGTATTATACAAGCTGTGCAACAACTGCTAACACCAAACAGTCAAAACAAACCTGAAATAAATCCCAGTCAAAATCAGTTTGTCACAAGTCCTTCGGTTAGGTATTCATTCCCTGTGCAAAATCAGACCGCTTCCATTGCTACATCTCGAGCAGATGGCAATGATCTAACTCCAACGCAAACACAACCAAATATTTTGCGAAATCCGATAAATACAGCGCCTCAGTCAAAGATTAAATCTAGTTTCAAAACTCTAAACCAGTTAATTCAAGCACCGCCATTATCTACTACACAAGCTCCTGCTACAAACATAAACCAAACATGGTCACAATCACAAAGCAGTATTAATGTGCCGACATGTCAGTCTGGATCTCCGGTATTTCCAATGCTTCGATCAGTAACCGGACAACACACAAATGTCAAAACATCATCGGAAGTTGTTTTTTCTGGAAAAAATTTTGCATTGAAACCTGAACCGGATGTTGACCATTTTTCAAATCAGTATTCTATTTCTTCGGACGGTATAGATTTTGTAGACAAGGGTAATAGAATGGAACACGGATCACAGGCTCAGTCGACCACTCAAAACTCCTCTCATTCGCAATACGGACAGCGAAATAATCAAGAGTTCATCTCACCAACACAATTCGCCCCTCTAATGACGGATAGCACTCGAGCTTCTATGTCGTCTGCGGCCGAAAATCAACCGAGGACAAATAAGCGGAAATCCAGACCTCCAGTAAGGAAAGATTTTGACGAAATTGAAACTGGAGCAGATGATGGAATAGAGGATAGTCTTGATCAGGACTATTCCATATTTATTGTCCCAGAAAATCCGAATGAACCTCCAGTACCTTTTCAATTATCCACCAGTACAACCACAGAAGAGAAAAGAGTTACAATTCCGGAATCAATGAAATCGTCATTTTCTGGAATCTTTCAGTGCAAATAGGAACTACTGGAAATCTTACCGAAAGTTTGAAACGTATATTTTAATATGTGTTTTATTTGTATCACTTGATGACATCCAACGTTTGTGCAAATTATTAGTAAGATGTAACCGTTATCAAAAACAATTGTTTACGTACGTCAAGTTGCACGAAAACGTCAAATTTGGCGATTTCCATTTTAGTAAATATTGTAGTTCTGCCAAAAACGTAAAGGGAACATTACGTAATGGGTTGCCATCCATAATAGTGAAATTAACCCTAAACAAATTTTATTGACATGACAAGGCTTTGTGGTATTGTGGTAATCATTTTATAACAATTTTAATACAATGATCAATGTAAAAATGCTTCGTCTTTTTTTTTTTTTTTTTTTTTTTCCTGAACATACCCTTAGTGACTTGAGTTAGTGCATGGCGAACCATTGTAATGTAAATCAACCGCCCCAGTTCCATAATCATTCCTTTAGTGAGATTTTCTTTAAATTAAATGCAAATTTAAAACTTTAATAATTTAATTAATTGTTAAGATATTCAAGAATTTAAGGTGTCATTTTAAAGATTACTTCAAGCTTGTAACGTCTGTGTATAGTTTCATCACAAACGTTTATTTGTCATTTGAAAAAAAAAAAATTAAATTGACAAAATTTGCTAACTTTAAGCTTAAGAAAATCTTAGTTAAGGAATGATTGTGAAACCGGAGCAAGTTCGTTAAGAAGCGTTACATAGTGCATGGATGGTATCTGCTATCAGTGTGGTATTACAGAAAATATGCAGTTAACAGAATGATAAAAATTTTACTTATTATAGATTCGACAGGTAATCAGGAAGACAGAATGTCATTGACATGTGTTATATTGTTATAGTTTTCTCTAAGAATGTAACTCGCCAGTGTACCACGTGATCAATACCCCTTAACGTCTGTGCATAATGAAAGGGATAACGTTTACGTCAGATATTCCCGGAAAAAAACGTCGTTATTACGGGAAAACGTCACTTTATGCAATTCCGTTGCAAATAGAAATAATTGTCCCGCACAAACGCTACGAGGTATCAAGTGGT
The DNA here is from genome assembly GCA_029721355.1 of Tegillarca granosa. Lineage (NCBI taxonomy): Eukaryota > Metazoa > Mollusca > Bivalvia > Arcoida > Arcidae > Tegillarca > Tegillarca granosa. The sequence goes on from CM056609.1 coordinate 7,444,145, forward strand.
TATATAAGGGTCTAGTCACTGATAGGTCTAAATTATCAGCTTTTGGATCTCATGACCTCTAATCGACTAGATTCGAATCCCACTCGGGACAGATTTAAGTTTGAGGAGGTTAGAACGCTCCAGCATTATGCATAACTCCGGAACACCTGGTCTCAACAAATGATGTAAAAAGTTGGTATTTTTATAACCCGAATCACGTGACTTTTACAGTTGCCTTTCTCTGTCTCCCCCCCTCCAACATATTTATCAAGGGAGAGCTGTACTAGTTTAACTGATGTTACAATGTATACAACATGCGATTTTAATTGCTTTAATTTTGTTTTGACGATCAATGGCTTTATAACATGGTTTGCGGTGGTTGAAAAAAAAATGTAAAAGATGTCAACTGCCAAATGTATGCGGTTTATTCTTAGAAAAAATGTATATATTCTCTTTTTTAAAAGTTTAAAAAACATGTTAATGTAATGAGTATTTAATTTTCAATTACAGACCATTTTACACAATCATTGAAATCACCTATACCTATAGCTGTTGCTCGGGGTAACTGTCCTTCATCAATTTGACTTTATACTTTGAACATTGATATTATATCCCCCTAAACTAAGATTAATTGATTAAATTGGGTTTTATGTCCCAGTCAAGAATATTTCACTTACATCGAGACGTCATCAGCTATTGGTAAAGTGGCAGAAATTCTGACCTTTGCAGTGCGCTTACGGTAATGTGCAGGGAGGGTTCTTAGCTTGCTACGCCTGCCATGACATAGGGGATCGATGTTTAAGGTCTCTTTTGAAGGACCCCTCTAAATGGCAAGTACTTGGCGAAAGAAATCACTAGCTATTTTCAAGCAAGTCTTTGTCAGACCCAGCCGAGGTTCAAACCCCGACCTTCCACATATGAAGCGAGCACTCTACCCACTAAGTCACCGTAATGGTGTACCCAATCTGAGACCTTGAGTATTTTTATTGAAACATGCATATTTCTTAAGTGCACAAAACTTGGCATTTGGGTCTCCAATTATTCAAATGGACTTACGAGAGCTTGTTCTTTAGATATTAATGATACAGAACCCCTTGAATAAGTAGGGTTTACTTTTCACCAACAATAATCGTGGCATTTTAAACCATTGAAAAAGCTGTAAAGAGATCCTTAAATCTTCTATAAACATGCAATAAATATATTTCACAAATACCTGACAAATTTTGATGTGCCATATGTGCACATTTCGGAAAAAAACATTCCTCATCAGTGACACTAGGGGCCGAAAAGTTTCATAGATAAAAAACATAAGCTAAATACATTAGTTGAAAATTAATGAAACTAAAGTTCCAAAATTATATGAATCCAAAACAGCATGAGGGAGAAAAAAGCTTATGTCGATAATACATGTACATACTTTTTATGTTGGGCCATTCATTACAACACAAAATATATTGGTATTCATCACTAAAATCGTTAGAGCATGAATATTGTAATCTGTAGTCAAGATCACCAAGATCGAGTCGGACATAAATGACATAATTTGTCATCAAGATCAGCCAGATCGAGTCAGACGTAAGGTCATAATCTGTGATCAAGATCACCAAGATCGAGTCAGACGTAAGGACATAATCTGTCATCAAGATCACCAAGATTGAGACAGACATAAATGACATAATCTGTAGTCAAGATCACCAAATTGAGTCAGACGTAAGGTCATAATCTGTCATCAAGATCACAAAGATCGAGATAGACGTAAGGTCATAATCTGTCATCAAGATCATCAAGATTGAGACAGACATAAATGACATAATCTGTCGTCAAGATCACCAAATCGAGACAGACGTAAGGACATAATCTGTCATCAAGATCACCAAGATCGAGTCAGACGTAAGGACATAATCTGTCATCAAGATCACCAAGATCGAGTCAGACGTAAGGACATAATCTGTCATCAAGATCACCAAGATTGAGACAGACATAAATGACATAATCTGTCGTCAAGATCACCAAATCGAGTCAGATGTAAGGACATAATCTGTCATCATGATCACCTAGATCGAGTCAGACGTAAGGACATAATCTGTCATCAAGATCACCCAGATCAAGACAGATATAAATGACATACTCTGTCATCAAGATCACCAAATGGAGTCAGACGTAAGGACATAATCTGTCATCAAGTTCACCAAGATCAAGTCAGACGTAAGGACATAATCTGTCATCAAGATCACCAAGATCGAGTCAGACGTAAGGACATAATCTGTCATCAAGATCAACAAGATCGAGTCAGACGTAATGACCTAATTTGTCATCAAGATCAACAGGATCAAGTCAGATATAAATGACATAATCTGTCATCAAGATCACCAAGATCGAGTCAGACGTAAGGACATAATCTGTCATCAAGATCACCAAGATCAAGACAGCTGTAAATGACATAATCTGTCATCAAGATCAACAAGATCAAGTCAGACGTAGGGACATAAACTGTCATCAGAATCAACAAGATCAAGTCAGATATGAATGACATAATCTATCATCAATATCACCAAATTTGAGTCAGATATAAAAAGATAATCTGTCATCAAGATCACCAAGATTGAGACAGACATAAATGACATAATCTGTCGTCAAGATCACCAAATCGAGTCAGATGTAAGGACATAATTTGTCATCAAGATCACCCAGATCAAGACAGATATAAATGACATACTCTGTCATCAAAATCACCAAATCGAGTCAGATGTAAGGACATAATCTGTCATCAAGATCACCAAGATCGAGTCAGACGTAAGGACATAATCTGTCATCAAGATCACCAAGATTGAGACAGACATAAATGACATAATCTGTCGTCAAGATCACCAAGATCGAGTCAGATGTAAGGACATAATCTGTCATCATGATCACCTAGATCGAGTCAGACGTAAGGACATAATCTGTCATCAAGATCACCCAGATCAAGACAGATATAAATGACATACTCTGTCATCAAGATCACCAAATGGAGTCAGACGTAAGGACATAATCTGTCATCAAGTTCACCAAGATCAAGTCAGACGTAAGGACATAATCTGTCATCAAGATCACCAAGATCGAGTCAGACGTAAGGACATAATCTGTCATCAAGATCAACAAGATCGAGTCAGACGTAATGACCTAATTTGTCATCAAGATCAACAGGATCAAGTCAGATATAAATGACATAATCTGTCATCAAGATCACCAAGATCGAGTCAGACGTAAGGACATAATCTGTCATCAAGATCACCAAGATCAAGACAGATGTAAATGACATAATCTGTCATCAAGATCAACAAGATCAAGTCAGACGTAGGGACATAAACTGTCATCAGAATCAACAAGATCAAGTCAGATATGAATGACATAATCTATCATCAATATCACCAAATTTGAGTCAGATATAGAAAGATAATCTGTCATCAAGATCACCAAGATTGAGACAGACATAAATGACATAATCTGTCGTCAAGATCACCAAATCGAGTCAGATGTAAGGACATAATCTGTCATCAAGATCACCCAGATCAAGACAGATATAAATGACATACTCTGTCATCAAAATCACCAAATCGAGTCAGATGTAAGGACATAATCTGTCATCATAATCACCTAGATCGAGTCAGACGTAAGGACATAATCTGTCATCAAGATCACCGAGATCAAGACAGATATAAATGACATACTCTGTCATCAAGATCACCAAATGGAGTCAGACGTAAGGACATAATCTGTCATCAAGATCACCTAGACCGAGTCAGACGTAAGGACATAATCTGTCATCAAGATCACCAAGATCGAGTCAGACGTAAGAACATAATCTGTCATCAAGTTCACCAAGATCAAGTCAGACGTAAGGACATAATCTGTCATCAAGATCACCAAGATCGAGTCAGACGTAAGAACATAATCTGTCATTAAGATCACCAAGATCAAGTCAGACGTAAGGACATAATCTGTCATCAAGATCGACAAGATCAAGTCAGATATGAATGACATAATCTATCATCAATATCACCAAATTTGAGTCAGATATAAAAAGATAATCTGTCATCAAGATCACCAAGATTGAGACAGACATAAATGACATAATCTGTCGTCAAGATCACCAAATCGAGTCAGATGTAAGGACATAATTTGTCATCAAGATCACCCAGATCAAGACAGATATAAATGACATACTCTGTCATCAAAATCACCAAATCGAGTCAGATGTAAGGACATAATCTGTCATCAAGATCACCAAGATCGAGTCAGACGTAAGGACATAATCTGTCATCAAGATCACCAAGATTGAGACAGACATAAATGACATAATCTGTCGTCAAGATCACCAAGATCGAGTCAGATGTAAGGACATAATCTGTCATCAAGATCAACCAAATCGAGTCAGACGTAAGGACATAATCTGTCATCAAGATCAAGTCAGAAGTAATGACATAATCTTTCATCAAGAATTAACATCAAGACAGGTATAAATGACATAATCTGTTACAAGATCACCAAGATCGAGTCGGATATAAAGGATATAATCTGCCATCAAGATCACCCAGATCGAGTCAGACGTAAGGACATAATCTGTCATCAAGATCAACAAGATCGAGTCAGACGTAATGACCTAATCTGTCATCAAGATCAACAAGATCAAGTCAGATATAAATGACATAATCTGTCATCAAGATCACCAAGATCGAGTCAGACGAAGGACATAATCTGTCATCAAGATCACCAAGATCAAGACAGATGTAAATGACATAATCTGTCATTAAGATCACCAAGATCAAGTCAGACGTAAGGACATAATCTGTCATCAAGATCGACAAGATCAAGTCAGGTATGAATGACATAATCTATCATCAATATCACCAAATTTGAGTCAGATATAAAAAGATAAACTGTCATCAAGATCACCAAGATCGAGTCGGACATAAATGACATAATTTGTCATCAAGATAAGCCAGATCGAGTCAGACGTAAGGACAAAATCTGTCATCAAGTTCACCAAGATCGAGTCAGACGTAAGGACATAATCTGTCATCAAGATCAACAAGATCAAGTCAGACGTAACGACATAATCTGTCATCAAGATCACCAAATCGAGTCAGACGTAAGGACATAATCTGTCATCAACATCAACAAGATCAAGTCAGCAGTAATGACATAATTTGTCATCAAGATCACCAAGATTGAGACAGACATAAATGACATAATCTGTCATCAAGATCACCAATATCTAGTCGGATATAAGGAATATAATCTGTCATCAATATCACATAGATCGAGTCAGACGTAAGGACATAATCTGTCATCAAGATCAACCAGATCGAGTCAGACGTAATGACACAATCTGTCATCAAGATCAACAAGATCAAGTCAGATTTAAATGCCATAATCTGTCATTAAGATAACCAAGATCGAGTCAGACGTCAGGACATAAACTGTCATCAAGATCAGCCAGATCGAGTCAGACGTAAGGATATAATCTGTCATCAAGATCAGCAAGATTAAGTCAGATATAAATGACAATCTGTCATCAATATCACCAAATTTGAGTCAGATATAGAGATAAACTATCATCAAGATCACCAAGATCGAGTCGGACATAAATGACATAATCTGTCATCAAAATACCCAGATCGATTCAGACATAAATTTCATATCTGTCATCAAGATCACCCAGATCGAGATAGACATAAATGACATACTCTGTCTTCAAGATCACCCAGATCGAGACAGACATAAATGGCATAATCTGTCATCAAGATCGAGACAGACATAAATGACATAATCTGTCATCGAGATCGAGACAGACATAAATGACATAATCTGTCATCAAGATCACCCAGATCGAGACAGACATAAATGACATAATCTGTCATCAAGATCACCCAGATCGAGACAGACATAAATGACATAATCTGTCATCAAGATCACCCAGATCGAGAGACATAAATGGCATAATCTGTCATCAAGATCGAGACAGAAATAAATGACATAATCTGCCATCATGATCACCCAGATCGAGACAGACATAAACGACATAATCTGTCATCAAGATCGAGTCTGACATAAATGACATAATCTGTCATCAAGATCACCATGGTCAAGTCAGACATAAATGACATAATTTGTCATCAAGATCACCAAGATCGAGTCGGACATAAATGTCATAATCTGTCATCAAGATCATCCAGATCGAGTCAGGAACTCTTGAGAAATAGAAGTATTCGGAAAAAAGTAAAACAAAAAATATATGGCAAGCGAATTGTTAAACTTTATCTACCTAAGAATATATAGATGAAAAATAATTTATCAGATATGTACCGAATATGTTTAAATTACATCTTTATTAATAATTGATTGAAAATTGTGTAAATTTGTAAGAGAAGGTCTGAAATTTTATAATTAATATAAATGTTAATTACTTTATGCTTTTTTAAAACTTGTTTTGTATAATAAGCATTACAGCCCAGTACTTGTTGGTTGGGGTAAGGTTGCAAAGTAGGTAGTAGGCATTGATCTGATAGATCCGAACTTGTAGGTAGGGACATTTCCCAATCACTTGTCGCTCTATTCTGCTCATTACTCAAATGAGAACATTTATTTTAGTTCCGTTAATTTAAGTTTAGAATGCAATTAGTATGCTGTGTTTACTGTGGTATATGCATTGTCAAATCGTAATGTATTATGTATATAATATATATTAATCGCCATAATATATATATATATATATATATATATATATATATATATATATATATATATATATATATATATATATATATATATATATATATATCACTAAAAAAACAAAGAATAATCATATTCTTTTTTGTCTTTGCTTGAAAAATTATGTAGTTTAAGATTGAAAGATCAGAGTTTGAAAAAAAGCTTATTTTTGAATATTTGAATGTGTTATGTAGAAGAAAAAAGTTGTAACATAATGCCATTTGCTTACGATTCGCTTATTGAACAATTGTCTGTCCACAGTGTAAAACCTAAGCGGTGTGTGTGTGTGTGTGTGTGTGTGTGTGTGTGTGTGTGTGTGTGTGTGTGATATCTTGATGTTTTGTTTTCGAATTTCGTTTTGTATGTTGCAAATATCCTTCTCTTGTTTGCCAATTACAGTCAAACCTGTCTAAAAGCTCATCCAAAATTTTTTATACTCGGTTGATTATTATGTAATGGCCGTATTTAACACAGGTGTTACTGTAAATGTAAGAATTTATGAATAGTTTTTATTTTAAAGTTAAAAATTATTTTGAAATTCCGAAAAGTTCAAAGCCGTAAATGTTGTGACTGCCATTGAAATTTAATAAACTGACAATAAAGTACGCTATTTATGAATACATTTTTTACAAAATAAAAATGGTAAAATTCCAAAAAGTTGAATGTGGATGTCATTCAATTTTAATTACCTTATATTAAATGTAGGATATAAATAGAAATGATAAGTGGAAAAATATTATTTACCTCGCTATCTTATCTATATGACATGACCATGTTTAGATTGGCCGTTTTGTTGAATTTCGTAACAATTGTTTACTCTGCGGTTCAAAGTCTTGGTAAGTTACAGAAATTTAGAATATATGTGTACAAGACGCACAAAATTGTGTGTGTGTGTGTGTGTGTGTGTGTGTGTGTGTGTGTGTGTGTGTGGCGTGCTCAGTCATATTGAAACACATGTCAATCATATCTGCTTTGCTATTGCAAACTGGGCTATATATCTTAACCGCAAGTTTATTTTAGAACTATCAGACTTGTTGTATTTGCTTGGGAACCATACGGTATTTATCGTAATCTTCTTAGATTACTTTTATATGGCAAACAGTTATAGGTCACTTTCTAACCTTGACCTGCGGTACAAAATCATAAACCCTAACGTTTTATATAATAAAGTAGTTAAACTGAACACTGTCTTTATTGGAGCTGTTCAGCTAAAGGTTGTTGCTGACACATTGGTACCTGGTTTCGAACTTTTCATGAGCTAAAAAATAAAAGAATATTCTTATAACTCTTTTTTTTCTTTTTTTAAGAGGTTTTGGCATTTATATTTCTATCTTGTCTTATTTCTGAAAGAGACGTATAATGTTGACAGCAATGGAATATCAGTGTCCGGCATATCTTCTGGTGCAGCCATGGCAACGCAACTGCACGTAATTTATTCAAGTAAGATTATGGGCGCAGGACTGATTGCCGGAGGTAAAATTATTGAAATACGAAAATATTATTATTATTATCATTGGCTTATGTTTTTATCTGTCAAACTTTTCGGCCCCTAGTGTCACTGATAAGGAATGATTTTTCCGAAATGTGCACATATAGCACATCAAAATTGAACAGGTATTTGTGTTATAATAATAATAATAATAATAATAATAATAATAATAATAATAATAATAATAATAATAATAATTTTATATTATTGAAATGTCACAAGTAATCATTGCAATAAAACATTTAAGCATTAATAAATACAACATGATTACTCCCAGCCATATGACTTATGAGACACTAAAATTTCATAAAAGCTAAGTTGAAATTAATACATGTAATAACATTGTCTATTAAATTATTTAAAGGAAAATATTTAAAACATATATATTTATTTATGTTATCTACTAGTATTCATTACTTTTACTATATTCATTTTAAACTTAGTTCCATTTTCCTGTTCGGGTGGGACTGTAGCTGGGGCCACAGCTTGTATGATCACACCGAGTATTGAATCTGTAAACACTTTCACAACATTGACGTCAACTGGGGCACTGTACGGAAATGTGGATTATACTTACCATCTTAGACATGCAAAGGTATACATTTTCAGCGGTCGGAAGGATACCGTTGTACGACCAGGTATGGTTTTTACCTTTCTCAACCGTGTTCGGTTCTGTGACCTAATTATATACTTGTTTCATAAAGCATTTGTTTTATAGATGTTGTATTAAAAGATCTTTTAAAAAATAATTCTTTATGACGATAAGCGTTTTTTTTTTTTTTAATGATTTTAACGATGTACAATAAGCATTTTTGAAGAATAATTAACGATAAAATTTTAAAAACTCTTAATTACAATAAGCATTTTTAAAATATAATCAACGATATTTTACAAAATGCTCTATGGTACCTGTAACGTAATACTTTCATTTGACTGTTTGGTTCAAAATATAATTTATAAAACCTAAACACAATAGTTGATAGTTCAAAGTTCACTTTATGGCTAAACATTAAACCTAATACCATTTTCAGATACCTTGTATAAATTATAAAACTTTAATGCATTGACACCGTTTATTAAATTAAGTTTTGGCATTTAAAATTAAAACCAGGAAAGCAAACTTAAGTTCATATTACTATGTTAATAATTGTTATGGCGGTGCTTTCAAGTACTTTTTATTATAGTAAGCCAAGTGAGTTGTTTGAAGTTAAAAATTGTAATTTTTCAGTAATTTGCAAAAGACTAATACTTTGAGTTCGTTATATTTATCTTACAATTGAAAGCACACTATATATATATATATATATATATATATATATATATATATATATAGAGAGAGAGAGAGAGAGAGAGAGAGAGAGAGAGAGAGAGAGAGAGAGAGAGATTTTGTGCACGTGTACAGTAAACTTTAAGTACAATATAAATGGAAAAAGTAGATTAAACAAAAATGAAACATTAATGCCTTGCATTTTATTTATCTTTTTGATATTTTTTTATTCAGGAAATGGACCAAAAATACAACAATATTATGACTACTTTATCAGTGACAGCAACAACATTAAAACCGTTTTCAATATAGATGCTCAACATTCCATGGTTCGTAAGAATATATTCATTTTTAAAATAGGTTTTCTGTATTTAACGCAAATGTTTTGTAATAAAATAAAAGAAATATTACTTGTTATCTAAAATAAGAAAAAAAAGTAATTATAAATAGAAATACAATTAAATGAGCTCGTCATCATCACAATATTGTTGATAAAAATGAGATCGCTGTATTAAAACGTATTCCGAATATATTTAACTTCCCATTTTCCGTGTTCCTTTCATTCTCAAAGTGAAAGCTGTAGCTAGACAGGGGGTGCAATTGGCTTTAATTTCCTGTAGAAGTTCAGCAGTTTAACTTCATTTGACAGCTTCCATAGCTTTGCTTTAGGGATTGTGATTTGAACATGGGCCGATATGTTTGTGTTTGATTGCAAAAAAATTAAGAATTAATAATAAAACCACCCCGATGATAAAAAAATCCATTTACTGGGGACCTAGGATCCAATCACACACAGAACAGAAGAAAATAAGGTAATTTCTCTTGATGAAAGCTTGTAGTTCTCCCACGATAATCAATTTTATTCGCCATCCAAGAACCAAATTCATCGGAAAAAAGTTACAATTATATCAATTTTGATTTTTTTTTTTTCAGTAAAGCTGGTTATAATCTTTATCAATTTGAAGGTTTTGTCATAATGAACATAAGAATTTTCTTAAATCAAAGCTTTTGAAACTTAAATTTAAGTTTCAAGATATCCGGGAAATTAAAGTATCACTTATCTATAGTCAGGATATGTTGACGAACGTTTTGCTTTGCTCTTTTGATACTCATTGATTAAGAAGATTGTTAAAGTTGTCTCGATCAGAAACAAAGTGAGTTGAATTTGTGCTTCCTTTTTTGTACGAAACGATGTGATCCTTCATAAAAATACCTGTATTCCATGAAAAAAAAATCATATGAATCTGGAGATTTAACTTTATTTTTTAAATATATTGAACGTTTGTTTTTACATTTTTCTCAGCCAACTGAAAATTATGGTGGAGCATGTAATCAACTTGATCTGAATTATTATGTGAATAATTGTGGCTATCATGCCGCTTTTGAACTTCTGAATCACATATACGGTGGGAATCTTCAGGTAAGGTTGATTTGTTTGTCGATTGTTGTCTTACGTCACCTCAGTAATATTTCAGTTTTTTTGGACAAGTCATTTTTATTAATCTTGAGAATAAATCTTAATACAAGTTCAAGTGGTGCGTCAGTATGTGAATGTATGAGTGCTTCTGATCTGCATTGTGCTAGTGCGCACTTATGGCGACTTTTAAATTCTAAGTACATTAACCAATTGCAACAATGTCGAAAATAATCAGCACAGACACCTCGGGTAATACCAAGGCAACCAGTAAGGTCAAAGGACAAGGGACCTTTGTCATTTGCGGTCGACCAGGATCGATTCCGACAGCGATGAAACGCTGCCGGTAAGGGTTTGTATAAATCAATCTGTGGTGATCTTGGTATCTCTGGTACTATTGGAGATTTTCATTTACATTTATACTGTTAATTGATCACTATGTTATTATCAAAGCACATATTGTATTTATTTGTATTTAATAGTACCTGACTAATACCGCTTCAGAAGACTAGCCTTGCTAGTTAAGCCGAATTATTAACAATAAAATATACAATTACCTAAAACTCTTAATATTTAAATAAAATACACACACACACACAATGAAAAAAGAAAAATAAATGATCTTTTAACTTTTGATTTTTTTAGGCCATCGTCGCTTTTTGGGTCCTTGATGGTCAAGCGCTTAAACTCCCGCGCATAAGGATCAGAGTGCTTTTCATTGCCTGTGTTCAAATTCCCCTGAGGCAGATCTTAGTGTAAGAAAATTTGTCAGGTTGCTTGACAATGGTTGGATTTTTTTCACTCCGGTTTTCTCCGTCATCCGAGGTTAAAAAATCTTGACATGTCGCCAAACACCATAACTCCACTTTACAGCGTCGTCGCCATTAGATTTCTGGCGTCCGTCACCAAATTGTTAGAACGCAGCATTTTCCAGACGAAACATAATACCTACGTATTTCTTCATTAACTTACTAGTAAAAAATGTAAGAAACTGGATTAGTTTTACATCAATGAAGAAAAATCATTTAACATATAGGAGATTCGTTGAGAGAATCAAATGTTAATTCTTATTATTATATTTCAGAAACCAAGCAGCGGTACCGTAGCAAACGGACAGGTAAAATGTTAATACTCAAAACAAATTAAGTTTACTTGGAAAAACCAATGAAAAGGCAGCCTGAGGCACCAGTGATTTAAAAAAAAAAAACAACGTTTTAAACTTTTGGTTTATCGGGCGGTATCTAAACAATATCCATTATTATTAAACCCCTTCATAATTGTAATAACATTAAATAAAAAGTAATAAATGTTTCGCATTGGAACATTAATTAAAATTTGAACTTATGTACTGTGGTTGTGTTGAATAAAAAGGTAGGGTTGTCGGACATCTTCCTTTGGTAGTTAAAATAACAATTCAACGAAGTCTTTGGAATTTTGAAACAGATTTTAAACTGATTTCGGCATACGAATAGTCAATGAATATTTAGTGTAAGTGTCCAAGTCCCTTTGTAGGACCCTTGACAGCATATTCAATTTATCACCAACGTTTTCGAACAGGATAAAATATTGTATAATAGATATTGTGATGTATTTTCCTTAACCTACAAACGCACATTTAAAAAAAACCATAAAAATATTCCAAAAAAGTACTGTATCTTAAAAAAAACAACTATTGCCTAAAAGGAAGCAAATTTTTGTAAAACGCTTAAAAAAGTTAAGCGGTGTTTAAGGTAGCAGTGATGCCCTTCTATGAGCAACTTTCTATTTAATATCAATTTTAGTGTATAATTTTAAAAAAGCCTTTCAAAACACCCAAAACCCAAAGAAATAAAAAAAATTATATGTTATGATTAGTCTTTTATATAACCAAATTTGCGATTTAAATTTGTTTAGCGCGCGGTTTTACCCCGTCTGTTAAATAGTATTTAACTTTTTAAGTTTAAACTGGTGTATTGTTATTTTGTTCATGTTCGTGTTTGCATGTTTTTACAGTTACTTACTTTTGACCAATCAGAGTTCTTTTACTTTTCGGTCCCTGCAACTTATAGCATGGATTCCATTGGTTACATTTATGTCCCTTCTGCTTGTATTGACAGATCAAATCGTAAGTGTTATTAACAAAAGTCTTTCATTGCTTGAAAGTATTATACCTTTTAAAGATCTGAGATTGTTTGTTCAACAAAACTGATTATATTGTATAAAAAGAGCTATCGTCTATTGAAAATGATATAAATACAATAATTGTAAACTATCTCCGACTGTAAAATTCAAAATGTTTGTACAATACTTCAATAACAAAACTGATTGCGATATTCTCTTCGGTATGCTGTAAAATAAAATCCATTATTCAGTGTCTAGGGGTAGTGGACATACTCTCTTTTATATATATGTCGCTGATAATACATTTTTGGTATTTTTCTTATATACCCAACACTACGAATGAAAAATGTTTTTCACTTTAATGTAGCTTAGATTGCACCAAAGTAAAGGATTATGTGCCATTTTTTTCAAAATATTCCGTGAAAGCATGGTTCCGGATCCTCTAGGAGGTTTATGCTTCGGCCCTCGGCTATTTACCTCTCCCCCCTCCACACATGCGCACACTGACACACACACACACACACACACACACACACACGCAAAATCCTGGATCCGCCTTTTTTAAAAGGGAATTTCAATAGTGTAAATCAAATTCGTTTTTCAGTAAGAACTTCAAAAAAGAACTTGCAAAGTTGTTCATTTATAAGGAAGTTTTATGATGGGTCGAGAAAACACAATTATCAATTTTGCTAAAGAATTGAAAAGCAATATGTACTTGTAGCTCTCGCGTGTTAAGTAAATTGGTCTTAGTTTAACAATCATTCCCTGACTAAAATTTCGTGAACTTAAATCTGGCATATTTGAAAACTTAATAATTTGGTAAATTGTTCAGCAATTTAAGCTTTAAGCTTGTAACATTTGCATTGAGTTAAACCACAAATGTTCACTTGTAATTCAAAAAGATATTGCCAAAATTTGCTAAATCTAAGTTAAGAAAAATCTTTGTTGTCAAGAAATGATTCTGAAACTGGGACCAGTATAATAAAACAACAACAACAACAACAAAAAAAAAAAACAAAAACAAACAAACAAACAAACAAAATTTATTGTCTTCATCATTGAAGTTTTAAGTTAATCATGTACTTATACGTTATTTTTTTGCTTTTAGAATGTAAGCTTCATGTTGCTCTACATGGCTGTGAGATGGGAAGGTAACCTCTTCTAGCTTTTTTTATACTACTACAGTAGCTCAGTTGGTATAGTACTCGCTTCGTATGTGGCAGGTCGTTGGTTCGAACCCCGGCCGGGTCTTACAAAGACTTGAAAATTAGTAGTGACTGTTTTTTCGCCAAGCACTCAGAAATGAAAGTCACGGTGTCCGACACCCCGTGTCATGGCAGGCGTGGCACGTTTAAGAACTCTCCTTGCACATTGCCATAAGCCCAGTGCATATTAAAAAAATTCTTTCAATTCACCTATGGCTGGTGATGTCTCGATATAAGTAAAATTACTGAAACGCCGTTAAACAGCATTACGACCAAACAAATTTGCTTTATTGTACATTTTTGGGGTTAATCATTTCGTTTCAGTTGCCATGGTTTTCAAAAAAAAAAATTTTCTACATTTTATTTTTGGATTTGTTTATTTGTATTTCAAAAACTTTATTTAGATATGTACAGATATTTTAAAAACAAATGCAAATGTTGAGTTTTATCTCGTCAAAATCTTTAAAGCAATCTTCGCGATTAGTCTGATGTAGAAATGGTTGTGAACATGCATAAAGTTCTGACCGTCGATGCAAAAGATATCCAGATGATTTTTGCAATCCTTGTATCACTTCCTGTTATTCAAGAGAGATCACATTCGTTCTTATATTTTACTATTACATTAATTGTTCCAGTGTTTCCATGGAAACTCTTAACAAAATATTGCATATACTGTAAAATCATAAATAATCGTTGAATAATAGATTTTGCTATTTTTCCTTTGTAAGTGAATACAACGAAAATAAATGTCAATAAAAATTTTCAACTACCAATGCCCCAGTAAGGTTTTTTTTACATAACTCAAATCTACGAAATTTTCTCTTAAAAGAAATTTCTTAAATTGCAAAATCACAAAATTTTAACCCAACGAATATTAGTAATTCTACAGTAACGTTTTAATATGGTTTGAATGTTTTCAAGCTTCTTTATTACAAATGATCACTAATAAACATCAGGCCCCTGTTTCACAATCATTCACTCTAACTGAGTGTACACTCAACTCAAATTAGGTAATATTTTGATGTCAATTTTTAAGAAATTACAGTTAAAACTGAAAATGCAATGTTATATTTAAATGTTTAGTGTAGGTTTGTTGAACAAAACAAAACATAGTCTTATAGAACCCAACCTTTTACAAATATTGACGAGAGAAAAAATGTGAATATTTGAATTGAGTGTACACTCCGTTTAGTGAATGATTGTGAAATTTGAGCCAGGTATATCTTTTATCCAGGGCCCGTATCAATAATACCTATGTGAAACATGCCGGTTACAACGAGGTTGGAGAACTTAACAACATTATAATACTGTACCCTCAGGCCATAGCAACCACAGTGCCACTAAATCTACAGGGATGCTGGGATTGGTGGGGATATACTGGAACCTTATTTGGTAAGTAAGTTAGCATATCAGTAAGTAAGTGAATGATAATAATAATAATAATAATAATAATAATAATAATAATAATAATTATTATTATTATTATTATTATTATTATTATTATTATTATTATTATTATTATAAGAAGAAGAAAAACAACATCTAAAAGAAGAATGATTATATTTATATATAAAGGGGTGTGTGTGTGTGTGTGTGTGTGTGTGTGTGTGTGTTCTGCATGTCGTAAACGACACATCTGAATTTGTTTGTTATAAATTGTATCACTTGAGTTATAAATAAATAATAACAAAAAATTGACAAATTTTCATATCATTTTCAGCTACTAATAAAGGATATCAACCGACAGCACTAAAAAGAATGATAGACAGAGTTACCCAATAATATAATCAGTATGACTGTATTCTTATAATCCAGGAGTGTCCATTGATGGTCAACCTGTAATACGTTAAATCAAATAAAGACATTTATCAAATATCATGGAGTAGAGTTTTGTTGTTTTTTTTTTGTTTTACCGCATTGTTTAACATTGTTTATTTTTCAATTTTCTCTGATTTTGTATAATTGTTTGTCTTCAAGCGTCTTTTTATTTTTTCTGATAAGACAGCAAAAATCTTTATAAAACAGAAAGCTTTCTGATACGATTAAAAAAGGATAGAAAATACAAAAATAGAAATATCTGCCAAGTTACCTTATATACAATGTCAAAGTATACTATAAATGTCGTGATATCGTTCGGGGTTAGGTTAAATGTCGTGATATCGTTCGT
This sequence comes from Tegillarca granosa, assembly GCA_029721355.1. Lineage (NCBI taxonomy): Eukaryota > Metazoa > Mollusca > Bivalvia > Arcoida > Arcidae > Tegillarca > Tegillarca granosa. The sequence goes on from CM056609.1 coordinate 7,460,519, forward strand.
GGTTACGTAAATGTCAAAACAATTTCTATAGGTTTTCTTAAAACCAAAAAAAGAAAAGAAAAAAAAAAAAAAACTAACATGTATATCTTTTGTGTTAAAACACCACAACGAGTTGTTGCCCTTTACACGTATTGTCAAGTTAAGCCTTTGTTTTTATTGAAAAATCATTTACCATTTGGTGTAGAAAAAATTCCAAAAGTCAACATTTTGTCTCGCCCAATGGGTCTATTTTTTCACTGGAATATCGTAGAAGCAAAATTGCAATATCAAATAGTGACATCATATCATGTTTAAATAAGTGAAGTTTAGAATGTGCTACCCTCGACTTTGTTAATACTAGCTTATTTCATAATAAGGCGTAAAAAATACCTTAACACTCTTCTTCAACCTTCCGAACTTCGCATATAGCAGAATGACCAACCAAGTGCGAGAAACAAATAACATAAAATGGTCGAAATTGATAATACACATGTAGTTGATTTCTTGTCACTATAATAAACATGTTCTTTATACAATCATTAGATAGAATACGACTTGAATCATAGAAAACAAGGAATGTCAAAATATATTCAGAACTTTTTATATATACATTTCAACGGATCAAGGACATTGGAAATGGAAACATAGTACTTCTAGTACTAGTACTTCTAGGCTAGTGATTAATGTCGTTTTGAGTAATGCTTTCACAGCCCGCATCGGATTTATAATATAGGGAATGGGGGGATTATAGACAGACTGAAATAATAATGTAATTTTGTTAATTAGTTGTTAAAAACGACGAGAATTACTATCTAACTTGATATTACTATAACAAATCCAAATAGGCATTCCGGTACAGTCATTACATAGAATCTTACAGTGTAGTTTACGGTGGCACAGGGGTGACATGAAATATATTTTTCCCATTACGTGCGCACGTATTAACCTTTACGTGCGCACGTATTGAACTATTACGTGCGCACGTATTACCTATTACGTAAAAGGTAATACGTGCGCACGTATTGGTTACTACGTGCGCAGGTAATAGGTATTACGTGCGCACATAAAAGGTAATATGTGCGCACGTAAGAGGTAATACGTGCGCACGTAATAGGAAAAATATATTTCATGTCACCTCTGTGCCACCGTAGTAGTTAGCGAAAAATCGGAATCATTTTGTCATTCCAATTTATAAATAAAATAATTTTTAAGAATCATTATATTTTACTATTTTAAATTAACTCCGAGGCAAAATAAAATTGTTACCACATGAGATTTTTTTTAAATTAATTTCTTTCTTGCAAAGTACTTATACGCTGTTTTATATTGTAGATCCTACAAAATCACTAGTTCAAGGAATGGTCAAGATTTTTGAAACTCATTTTTTACATGCATTCAATTTTATTTTACCAATGAAAAAAGTTATTATAGTAAATTGTAAATGATATAAATATTTGGACGGAGTGTTCGGTAATTGATAAGGTTGAAGTAGAAAAGACATTGACAGCGTATGAAATTATTTAAAACTAAGGTCTCTTCTCTCATGCAAAGCATTCCTTAGCTAAATTTGGATTCATTTAGTTTCGGAACTTTAGATTCATTAATTTTCAGCTGTTTGGCTTATGTGTTTTATCTATCAAACTTCTCGGCCCCTTGTGTCACATATGAGGAATGATTTTCGAAATGTGCACATATGGCACATAAATTTTTTTACAGGTATTTGTGTTATATATTTCATTGGTATTAAGATAAAATTATAATATGCACAACTTATGAAGTATATAATTTCCAACGAGTATATTTTGCTTCATATTTGTGAAACTTGTTCAACCCTACCGATTCCTACCGGTACAATTCTACCGACAAACATTAGTTTTAGCCTATAGGTCATTGACATAGAAAATTTCTTATAACTTGGATAACAAGTACTTTATATCAGCTTTCATTTTTAAACTTAGACATTTGTTTTATTCTTACCTAATTCACATTTTTTATGAAAATTATATTTTCTATATGGTGTAGAAATTCAGAACTGTTTGAATGATAAAACATTATATGTTTAGTACATAACAACTATCTTAAATCGTGTCAAATCTTAATATAAAATCAGTCAAAAAATGTCTAAAATGTTAAAATACGTGACACGTGCCACGACATAAATCAAAATAAGTATCAAATCATAGTACAATATAATTAACCTATTTTTGATTGTCAAGTTACGACTAATTTCAATTCGTTTTTTCAATCCATATGTTTTTTTTTCATGTGTAAACTTTATCAAATAGACAAGGTTCAACGTCCTAAAAATACCTTACAGAAATACTACTATTATTGCTTTTAAGCCATATGTCAACTAAAATAATTTTCTACAAAACCCTGTATTTCTGGTAATTTATATAAAAACAAAGAGGACATATTTTTGTATATATATATATATATATTTTTTACATTTGAAATCTTGATGTCATTGTTGCTGCCAAGCAGTTATTTATTTATTTATTTATTTATTTATTTATTTATTTATTTATTTATTTATTTATTCTGTTTTCATAAAATAATGCAAACGGGGCCCTAAAGAAAACATTTTTTTTGTAAATACAAACATTAATAAAATATTCATAGGTACTGTTTCCACAAAACAATTTTTTAAAGGGGGGGGGGCCTTACCGCAACTGTATTTTTTATTGAATAATTAGTATCAGTTTATGGATAGAGGGTGTGTTCATATTTTTATTCTTGGTGCATTAAATTCATATCTTACTAATAAGTATTTCCTTTACTGCAAGCAATTTTGTTTCAATTGTTGTAATAAAAATGTTTATTATTGTCGAAAGAAATAAAATATAAATATTGTGGATTTCATGTTATTTGTTTCATGCGTTATTTTTCAATCGTTTGATTGGTCGTTTTGTTAAATGCGAATTTCGTTTGTGGATTTCAAAGAAGAACACTGCTAAGAAAATTCAAACAAAATGTAAATTTTAGCATTGAACAGTGGAGTTTATGTGCTTCCGATGCTATAACACACAAGGTTTAATGCTAAAATAAAATATCATTCAATGTATGTACCCCTTGCCTGTTGTGATCTTTTATAATAGTATCTTTCATTCGACACGTATGATAAAACTTGTACATGTATAATGGTTTGTCTGATCTTTTTAATCGTTTGTCACATATATATATATATATATATATATATATATATATATATATATATATATATATATATATATATATATATAAATATGACTAAAATCGACAGCGTTGTATTCATCGAAAATCTAGCGATGATTTATTTTTCCCGCTTTATATAAGAATTTTTACTTAGTACGTTTTTTTCTTTTAGATAATTTTGTTGATAATGAAATACAAGCATACCGGTTTATATTCAAATCACACGATTTCATAATTAATATAACATCTAACAAATAATTCTTCATTTGTCTATTCTAATTCAAGCTGTCATACAATATATACAGAATTTATGTGACATAAATTAATACAAGTTCATTGACTTACAAAAACTCTTATTTTATATTTCAATTTGTATTCATCACAGTATATTTATATCATTAAAAAAAAAATAATTAATGTTTAAAACACACTTCATAAAAATTTTACTTGATTCATATTTATTAAGTTTGATTTAGATTTATTAAATATCATTATTAGATTTAAAAAAAATAATTAGTACAATACGATACAGTACAATGCAATACAATACAATACAACGCAAAGCAACGCAAAACAACGCAACACAACACAAAACAACACAAAACAATAAAATACAACGCAATATATTTACCGGACTGGTATTTTATACCTTGAATTCAGGTAAATAATTAAATACAAACTTGCTGGTTCAGATGCTTCGGAAATAATATATTTGGTTTTTTTTCACCTTAAGTAGCATTGTAAACAAAAATAATATTCATGAATATCTTGAAGATTATCTGAACACCTTAATACTAAGAATTTCGGACAAGTCAGAGCATCTTTAAAAGGTGTTCAGATAATACTGGTTTAAGTTTACAAAGTAACGGGGTTATTTTATTGTAAATGTGGCTTCTTTATACTCTTAAATTAGACTATTGAATAATTTTGTGGTTAGATACTGCACCAATTAAACAAACAAACATTTGTAAAATAAAATGAATAAATGCTGATGCGACGTTAAGCAACGACTAAAAACTAACCATTTTTAAACATAACATTTGTGATTTTATATTGCCTTTGATAGATTTGGCTACTGTTTAGCAAATATTTTCGTTTTGAATCTTTACTTTGGTTTTTCTTTATAAACGTGACAGGTTTAGCTAGCTAGACAGGAGGTGCCTCCCCTTCCGGAGCACCCGGTCGCACTTCCTTGATAGTGTAATGATATTGGAAATAATAGAAATTAAAAATCAAAAAATATTTTTTGATTTTTAATTTCTATAATTTCCAATATCATTACATATAACTGCACGCTTGTGGTATATTTATATTTTTTTGAATTTATTTTGTAGATCTGAGTGTGTCTGTATGTAAAAAAAAACTTTTAAATAAACATAACTTTTTAACAACATTTTACATGCAATTAAATGTTTTCTGTAATTCTATATATGTAGATAAAAACTTTGGCAACAGACTTCTTTCAGATTTGATTTCCTTAAAATGATTCATTCAGGAAATATACTTAAAAGTCTACTTTAAATATTAAATACTCAATTCTAAAATAAAAAATTGTTTTATATTCAAATACATATTTATTAGTATTCGGGACACTTACCTTCACTGGTATATACAATAAAAGATATACAAATAAGTCACTATTAAAAAAACCGTCAATTTATAGAGCATCATCCAAAATGATCCGTAGAACTTGGTTGTTGTGTTTTCTTCTAATCATTTGCCATTACTGTTGCAGATCAATATGCTACAAGAGAAATTTGTGCAGGAGTTGATGTCACTGACGATCCAAGAATTGAAGCCAGACAGGTTAACTTTATTACTAGTTAAATTTTAATTTTTGTTTATTGCTTTGTCAAGAACTTGAAACTCTTCTAAAGTATTATATTATATTGATTGCAAAACCAAGAATGCATGACCATTAAAACCATTCTGACTCTGCTTCGACCGGTTTTTGCACCGTCTTCAAATGCTTCAAGCCGTATCTTTTTGTCAAGAAGAGCCATTTATGTACTTTGTTTACAAGTAAATCAAGTACAAATCAAGTACATTGGATAGTGAAAGAACATGTCGTCTTGAATGATATATTGTTAGCTATTTTGATTGATTAAACACGCCAACTGAAAATATGTTTTATCATTTTGTACATCTGGTTAATTTAACTTCGTGATAAAATAAGGACATAAACGTCTTTAAAATTTTACTTTTTCAAATATACCGTTACTCTGATTTCCTAACTACATGTAAACCTTTTTTCTAGTTTAAACAATTTTACAGAAAGCTTTGTAGGCTCCAGTTTTTCTTTAAAGCAAAGGGAGATATCATTTTGGCAAAAAATCGATAATTTCAATACTTATGTAATGAACAAAATATAAAGCCTAGAAATCATTTTTGATTATCTTAACTTAACAAAAAAATAATAATCGATAAGTAATAATTTGTTCATGATTAAAAAAAATCAAAATGTGCGTGAGTCATTTAAATTTGTGAGGGTTATGACAGTAGCAATATATAAGAACTCATTGAATATTTAGCAAAATGTAGGTATTTTTTTAATCTAGTATAACTTATCGTTTTTATTATTATTATTATAGTCTTTTTTATTTTTTAGTTTTGTTTTGTGTAAAAACAAGAGGAAGTAAGCAATATTTGTACTTTTTACTTTCAGATGGATGGATTGTGGCATTCTCAAGGTACAACACCTGATGATTCCTTTTCAGTCTATTGCATTACATCCTCATTCAAGATCAAGCAAAAGTAGTATGGTTTAATGAATGGTATGAATATACAAGACTTTATGACTTTTTAACGTGAGAGAATGGTGGTATGATGTCCTTGTATTGTTCTAAGGGGTATATACACAGGTATATGAAAATTTTGTTTAACTGGTAAGAAAGATGTACAGCAGTGTGTATGTTAATAACATTTGGCGGAAAGAAGTTTTGGAAAGCTTATTTTAAAACTGCAACTTTTCGTCTGTAACAGGAATATTAAAAAAATTGAGTATATATGAACATTAGATTTTTAATAGTGTTACTTGTAATAATAAACCAATACCAGATTTTTGTGTCCTTCTTATTTCATCGTAGCAATAATATCAATCAGACATTTAACAGGTATTACAGGTAAGTTAGGGTGATTTACAAAAATATAGACTGGCCTATTTTATAACGCACTACATCAACACAAAAACAACAACTTTTAATCAATAAAAATAAATACATGTATAACATAAAGGTAACAAAAGGACCGACATTTCGAAATATGCGCATATTGCACATCAACATTAAACAGGTATGTTTTTAAATATATTTAATACTCATTTTTAAAATTCTAGTCACATGCACATTGTCTTTTATTTTAAATTACTACATCTGTTGTAACTATATTGCAGAATATATATATATATATATATATATATATATATATATATATATATATATATATATATATATATATATATATATATATAGTACATTATTATTATTAAAATTATTTATAGGAACACAACAACTCGAACTTGCGAATATAAAAAAGGTATTTCTCGGCAGTTACAATCGGTACAGCATGGACCATTTTTCCCCTGTTTCAGCTTTAAACTTATTTTACCTGGTAAGATTTGGTCATTATTATATCTCATATTATTTAGAGTAAATATATATATATATATATATATATATATATATATATATATATATATATATATATATATATATATATATATATATATATTACTTAATTACTCTTTAACCTCACTGGTTATTTCAAGACTGTACCTGCTTTTTACTACCAAAAAGTGTATTGTTGATTAGTAAAATTGTGTTAGCGCTTTTTAAAATAAACAATCTGCTGCAAAATGCTTTCTTATTTTGGAACTTTTGATTCATTATGTATCAACTGTTTGGCTTATGTTTTTTGTCTATCAAACTTTTCGGCCCCTAGTGTCACTGATGAGGAATGTAGTTCCGAAATGTGCACATATGGCACATCAAAATTTATCTGGTATTTGTGTAATATATTTGATATTTTATTTTGAGTTTATTATATTTGTCCTAGTCTAGTCAAATGTTCTACTTGTATATATTTGCTTGTTTAAGAAAGACGAAATATTTCTATATTGATATTTATACATAATTAAAATTATATTTATACATAATTATACAAGTTATATTGATACATAATTACACCGCGATAAGCAAGGTACAAGTACAATATTTTATATGAAACTCGAAACTGTTATTTTTATAGACATCTAGTAGTTTTTTGTATCGTATTTTTTTTACAGTTGAAAGTGTCGCCACCGACCACTTTGTGTACCTCCCAACTAACAATCTGCTTTTGTATTATGCGTGTTATGCAACTATTAGACCTGATGGAAGATGTTCCCAAAGACCATTTTTCAGAGTTATGACGAGAACCTTGTATATTTCTCGTAAGGAAAAAGACATAGTAGACAGGAGATTAAGACGATTAGGAGAATCAATAAATTCACTTATTTTTGTGAATGCTCGTGAAAATGGTAGGCTAATTTATATTTACAAGTAATAACATTCTTATGCGCGGGTCTAACACTTCCTGAGCACCAGGCTTAATTTTCCTGATAGAATTTTGCATGTTTAACTGAAGTAACAAATATAGATATTAATCAAAAGTATTGATGCTTTTTTTCTTCTTTCTATTTTATTTCACCTAGAAAAAAACATAAGAAAAGAAACTTCTGATATCCCTAACTCTGGAGAAAGGAGTTTGAAATTTTGTTCCTACCCTGGCAATGGTAGAAAGAATATAAAAAATTTAAATTCCATAAGCAAGTTGAAAATAAAAAGCTTTAAATTATAGTTTGTGTATTGCTCCTTATGAATCTTAAAATATTTTATCTTCTGCATTATTTTATGTTCACAATTGCAATTTTCTGGAAAGTTGTGCAACTTTTTTTAACCTTTGTTAATTCAAATGACTATGATGTGCTACAATTAAACACACAAATGACATTTATTGGTTTCTCTGAAAAACCACAAAAGTAAGAGGCCAAAAGAATTAAAGCAAAAAAATAAAAAAATTCAGGTCTTTTGCTACCCATTTTCAGTCAATTATTTCTTATATATCTTATATATATCCTTGGCAATAGATCTTGACGGAAGGTTGAAAACACGGTTTGGAAAAATTCTTCTGGTACATAAAGTAGAACAATTATTTTAAGTACTTGTTTGATGGTGGGAAATCTATGTCAACATTCTTACTTATATGACAAAAGTAAACATGTTTTTTGATTTATAATTTCAGGCTGCCTTAGTCCAATGCAGAAATATGGAAGGTAAAAATTGCATTTCTCTTAAAATATGCTTAGAGGCTCCACAATCAGTTTTATGATCAGTGGACAACTAAATATGTTTTTTCATTCCTAGATGTCTTTTTTGTTCGTATGTTGATGCCCTTTTAGGTTAACAAATTGTATTTATATAAGCTTTGATGAGAACAGACTGTTACGTCCGAAACGCTTATATGTGGTGTGTTCTTGCTATTGCCGATTACAACTTATTATTATCAATTACAACAAATTTTTTCAACTGCATTGCCTAAATGGCCTTTTTCAGGCCAACGTTAAAAATGTACAATCAACATTCTTTAATTATCTTCATTAATTTATACAATGTAATTTTTTTTATTCCTCGTAACGGTTTTAGCTCGCCTGACAACAGGTAATGTGAGCTTGTTGCATGGCGTAGCAGGAGTGTGCGCGTGTTCGTTCTGCGTTAACACATTTTCGACTGTTCCTTTACTACCAACATTTCTAAGAAACGTAGTAAAATATATGTGGTGATACAATTTCGTAACATTGTTTTTGCCATTTGGTTGACATCGAGATGCAAAATTTCTTAAGTCTTCTCCACAGAATCCATTAATAATTAACGTTTCATTTTTAAAAAATCGTAAAAAAAAGACTCGACTTTTTTATCAGAAATGACGCATGGTTTCATTTATTAACAATTTTCTCTAAACGACATTCGAAGTGGAGTTAAGATCATGACCAAATTTTTTATCTTTATGATTATACTTCTATTTAAGCTTTTATTATTATTATTATTATTATTATTATTATTATTATTATTATATTGCAATGTACATTCTATTTTAGATGTTTTAAAACACTTTTATAAAAAAGTTATTCAAGTTCAAAAGTCAAATTTATCCAAGATCAAAAGTCAATGTTATGATGATATTCATGATAAAAGTGTAAAATTGCTTCTTATTTACCTTTACTATTTTTATTTTCTTCATGTTTTTAGAATTCATAAAGTGATTTTCGAATATGGGGCATATTCAGAGATCAAGATTATAACCTACCCTTCATACTTCTGCTCTTTTGACTTTTTCATCTTTTTTTTTAATTATTTCTCAATTTTATGAAAAAGTCGTTGTCAGAGTCATAAACATATCTGAAAAGTATTGACTAAATAAAAAATTTGACAAAAGGATTTTCTTTTCATGCTGTTATGTGATGCCCTTTTTAGGTAAGTCAAAACCAAAGATAAAGTATTTATAAACTAAATAATTTCTACTAAGCATAAAATTTTAGGTGAGCGTATCAGGCATATTGGGTTTCTTGAGTATATTTTTGTTATGCATAGTGAAACAGGCACATTTGTAATGAGAAATACAACTCCACATAATTTCATAAAGATTTTTTTATGAACAAAATAAACACTATTCGTTTTGTTTTATATGCATCGGCTTAAGAAAAGTATAATTTTGTTTCAGATCAAAAGCTTATTATTGAGGTTGAACACATCCCAGACATCAAAATGCGTTTTTTAAAAATAATGTTGTTTAAAATGTGATTAAAATGTATCTATCAAATTAATCTGTTTTTAGTTATTAATAATACCAAGCTTTTTGTTTTTTTAATTCAGACTTTACTTCTGTGTCATTAGACAGTATTTATAAAATGGAAGTGCATAACAATGACATCTTTACTAGGTCTGGACAATTTTATGTAAATTGAATATGGCCAATCTTTATGCATAAATTAACGATATTCTCCATCAACGATGGAGACATCGCTGCCGCCATTTTGAGTAGAGAGATGAATTGCAGAGCAATTCACTGCTTAGATTCAAAGTTTCAAAGAATTCATAAATCACATGAAATAATTGACTCCAAACAGATATAACTGTCTTAACTGAAGGGACAAAACGCTATTTAAGAATATACCAAATATGACTTCTCAAGTTTGCTTATCATACCAAGCTTAAAGGATATTTGGATAATCACTTTGACCGCACACTGTATAAAACGATATATTATCCGCTAAGTGTCATCCTTTTAAAAAAATAAGTCGTTTAAAATTTTTTAAAAAGTTAACCACTCACATCATTTGATCAAACATCAAAATATTTTATACCGAAATGAAAGAAACGAACAAGATAACAAGACACCCATCGAACCTAAAGTCTAGCGTACATCATATAACGATAGTATGTCTGAATTATAATGAAAATAATATCTTTGATTAAATTAAAAACATGAAGTTTCCGTTATCGAGCTAATATTTGTATCAATTTGAACAATGCGATAGTTTAGATAAACTGTGTAATATTAACAAAAACAGAAACTTGCTATGCTATCCTAATCACAACATCCCCCCCAAAAAAAAAGAAAAAAAAAAGAAAATTAAAGTAAAAACTTTAAAAACTGGTCAATCCAGTTATGCACGTAAATTTCCATCGTAGAAGTAAAGCCGGTGACTCTAAAAGGGTAAGCACCTCCTATTTACATAGCTACACACGTCACATGTGAAATCAAATTTGAGAATAAAAGGAACATGGAACTATGGAAAGTCATATATATCCAGTACAAGTTTGGATACATTGGCTTCATACTTAACAACGTCATTGTCCGGTTGTCATTTATATAGAAAAATAGAATAAAGTCAGTAAAGTTTTGTCAAACATGTCCAAATTTAAGATCCTATTAAGGTTCTGTTTATAATTTCGTTTTTGTCATTTCACATATGGAATGGCTGTATTTGAAAGATTAAAGATCAAAATATGTATATAACTGACAAACGTTTTATTAGTAAAAAAAAAGTGTGCAACGAAGAAGAAGACGCTGTATTTTTTTCTGAGTATTTTAGAACAATTCAGCTCGGCAAAATGAACTCGAAATCAAATTCACAACACAGTTTCAGGTTTCTCCTTTATTGGCATAAATGCAAGCAATGCACCGTAAACCCGTTAATCAAACAAATGTGTTGAAAAATGACCAAGCAATCCTTTTCAAAATTTCAATTAATGCATGGGAAAGTTAAACGTCAACGGTTTATTTTGCAATTTATGAAGACGTAAAATACATAGTGTGCACATTAGGTCTAGCATTGTCATGTTGCAGCATAACGTTTTCTTGATGAAAAAAACGTAACCACATAAATTGCAAAGTTACAAATACACCTGTCAAAGTTCAATAAATGACCTCAATAGCAATAATTTGCGGACATACCATTCAAGACCATAACACCTTTTCCGCCGAATGGACGTGTGCACGACCATATGATTTGGTATTGTTCCCCGACAGACACGACTATACTTCCTTGATCGATTATCACTGCTATCCAAATGAACAAAATAATGCATCAGTAAATAAAAAAGATGTCGATCACGTCTAAAAAACGAAAATGTCTCCTTTCGCAAATAAGATAGGCATTACGATGACGCTATTCAAAACTTTAACGGTTAGCTGGACAGTCTTGGATTAATGCGGCGTTCAGGTAGACTATATCTGACGATTCTTGCGTTTAAGGTAATTGCAAACACCAAGGGGATTAACTCTCTTCAAAAGGGCAAGATCAATAATAATAGTTGCACAAAAATAAAGTATTTTACCGTGAACTTTGTAATCGACTTACCATTTCTAAAATACTTTATTGTTTTAGATTTTAATTAAGTGTTACTTTATTAATTTAAATATTTAAGAACGTGAGACAATTTCAATTAAATCGTTACGCAATTGTTTTGCAATCAATATGATAATGCTACACAAACTTCCACAAATTTTGGAGTCATCATGCACACTATTAAATGACAAAGTAATATTAAGCATAATAATTTGCTTTCCTATTGTGTTCTATTGTCTCGCTAACAAGGTTCTGACTTAAAGGGGCACAAATAGAAGTCTTTACGGCCCTTATATTGTTTTTATTCCCAAGTTGAATCAAGTTGAATTAAATAAATTATATGTGTGTGTATGTGTATGCGTGTGTATTTGTACTTTATGCAAATTTCGGACCTGATATATTATTTTTGCACCTATAAACAAAATGTTTTCGAGGTCGACAAGTGTCAAAATTAAAAGCGAATAAAAAGCATATGCTCATGTGCTTATTTCTGATTATTTTCTTATATTTTGATTTAGACATGGTAGGTTTTTGTTAATATCTGAGTATTATTTAAAAATCACATCTTTAAGCACCTTTGTGATAAGCCCAAAATAAGCTTTAAGTTAAGGGTTGCTGAAAGATCGTGTTAAGATAGATAATAGCTACTGTAAGCTACTTAAACACCATGTTGAAGCTCTCTTATGCTACAGTTTACTTGTGGTTCAATGACATTGTAATTATAAGCTACTTTACACCAATGTCCTTAAAGATGACCTTAGGGTGGTATCAAATGATATTGAGTTATAAATCTGTGTGATTATTGAATAGTCTTATTTTAAAAAAATCTGTAATATGAAAACAATAAAGCATAAAAAAAGAACGATTTTAGATCTAAAACACGTTTTTCCAATTATCCTAAAAATAAACAGAAAGAGTCAGTAAAAATTTCCGTAATTCGGAATACCTCTGATTTACGATAGTCGTAAACCGAAATCGAAAAAGTCAAAAAGGAAGCGGAGTAGCATGCTCTGTTTTTTATTTTTTTTATTTTATTTTATTATTTTTTTTTTTTTTGCCCAAAAAGACCTGAGTTGATGAAGAAAGCGGTAAATATTTAACAAGATTGAATTCAAGACATAGTAAAAGGAATTAAAACACCCACTTAAGCCATTGTTTATTTATTGTAAACATTTGTTAGGACTGTCGCATGGTCGCTAAGCTTCAGACATCTTCAAGCCAGCTGATAGGGAATGTATGCAACGTTACATTGATGATAGGCAATGTTTGTGACAATGTTTTAAATTTTTTTATTATTACTTTTAGTCAAATTGTTTTCTGTATTAACAGAGAATATAGTTTATGTTTTTAATTCTTCGTTTATGCTTTAATAAAATTAAAGAATGAAATAAAAGAGTACATGTTGTGAAAAAAAAAATTAAATTGTCAAAATGATATATATTAAAAGTATTTAATCTTCATTAATTACTATAACAAAAATGATAAAACAGCTCGGTAATAAATATGTCATAAAAATAAAAAAGTAAAACAAAAGAGTTTTATGAAATGAATATTAAATATTAAAACATAGACAAGTATATATATACCCAGCAATTTATGACATTTAACACATAACTTTAAATAAAACTATGATAAGTAATAGAAGTAATTTATGGAGCCGAAAAAATTGTCTAGATATTACGTTGAGACAGAAACATCATAATGAATAATGCACAAAAGAAAAAGTATATTTAATTATATTCAAATATAAAAAACAAAGAATAAAAAAATGTCGTGAAATGAATTTATTAACTAAACACATATATAAAGACAAGGGCAATATTACAATAAATACTTATGTTTTTGGATACATTTAAATGCAGGCCTTTATACTACTAGGATCTTTGGGTTTGCTTATTGGTGCAGCCAAATGTTTAAGTAGCCCAGCAGATATTTGCTCGGGAGCAGACATATCTGGTGAGAATCGATCTGATGCAGATGATGTAAGTAACTCAAAGAACATACAAACAGCAAAATATCATTTATAAAGCGAATTAAAACGTAAAAAATGTTAAAAACAAAAAAAAAATATTAACACATTACAGAAAAAAAATATAATAACAAGACTCAAATTAAAGAAATCTAAAAAAGAGTTTTAAAATGTATAGAAAATTTTGTCATAAATTTCTTTCAGTGTCAATATGGAAAATAGTTGCGATTCCTAGTATCAACAATGTTTATTTCATAATACAATTTTTAAGAGCTTTCATAATTTTTTTCACGAACTGTAAATTGTTGATAATTGTTTCATGTATACTTTTTTCTATGTTTAAATTGAAAGGAACAACTATATGCTTTTAAAATTCAACATGTCATAAATACACGGCAAATGAGTAAAAATCGAAGTTTTCTAATGTTACGTGATGAAAAAGTGGTGGAGAAACAAAAAGCAATACCATACTGAGAGACAGTTTTACTTATTCGTTCAACTTGACTACATTGGCACAACAGTGTTCGAAAATGCATGTTGTTATCATCGATTATTAAAAAGCGTATACAAGCAACTTATTAACACCATAAAATTCTCAATTTAGAAACGATAAAACAAAACGAATTTACAACCCAAATTATGACAAACGTAAAGGTTCAACAATGTAAGTCAAAACATTCATAATTGTTATTATTTTTATTATTATTATTATTATTATTATTATTATTATTATTATTATTATTATTATTATAAACTAATTGATAAAAAAAATAATAATATAAAAAAGTATAACATTAAATTATTGTGCAATTTGTTTTTAGATCGTTGGAAAACTTTGGTATTTACACTTTATCGTCGATCCAAACAATGCAAATGACTTGGATTCAAAAGTTTTTTACAAATACGGAAGCAAAGGAATAAATCCGATCGGTTATCAAGTAGGAAGGTTTGTGTAAAGTTAAATATTAGTGTATATAACACAAATACCTGATAAATTTTGATGTGCAATATGTGTACATTTCGAAACATCATTTTTCATCTGTTGCACTAGGGGCCAAAAAGTTTGATAGATAAAAAACATAAGACAAACAATTGCAAATTAATGAATCTAAAATTAAGTATAAGTTTGTAGGAGTAAAATATTGTTATTGTGTTTGCATTGAATGAAGATAGTAAGTTTCGGCGTGTGTTGAATTCCCGAGTACCCAAAAACATCGACTACCTTAGACAAGCTTTGATAATCATCATACAACCAGACTATATCCCACACAATACACTGAGGCGATATGCCTTTTGAAACTTTATCAAGTATCGTCACTTAGAATATGATGAAAATTTAAGGACGAAATAAACAAAACATTTTTGTGGATTTATTCGCAAGACTTATTTGCAAGTTATTGACACCTATACTGTCAATTTTAATGTATTATTGACATGATTTTGTGTTATTCATATAGATAAATATGGTCTTATAGTATTTACCAAAATCTTGAGATTTTATACATGCAAATACATGAGGCTTATAATGATATGATCGACAAATAACAGATATCTTTTTAACAGAAATGGACGGACAGGAAAATGTAGAACAATGATATTTCAAGATTCACAGACCATCAGGGGGAGACCGTGTATTTCATCCATACAACTTTACCCACGTGAGTATTCTTTCATTAAGTAATTATTATTTACATTTTGGATTTTATAACTGTAATATTTCTACCGCATTACAACAACCTAAGTGTCTTGTAGGCTATTTGTCTTACAATATATATAGATTGGAAAGCAAACACATTGTTATGCATTGCTCGAACTTTATTTGATGTCAACAAAATTGTTCAAATCTTTGTAATAAACGGTTTGAAATATACAATGCATCCATAAAGAATAGCATTTCAAAATCAACTCCTGTTTTATAAGTGATTTTCATTTGCTTTTTAAATAAAGTAATATTCAGAGAAACAAGATAGATTTAAGCTAAAACACTTATTTGACAACAACCCATTGAATGTAGAACACCATTCAATGAACGATTTGTTGAAGCAAAACATGAGTATTTTAATTTTTCACCGTCCACATCATTCATACAAACACAGTTTATTTTTCTCAACGAAGATTGCTCTAAATGCATAGGAAAAAGAAAGCTTAAAACGATGTAAATATTTATCTTAGTCGAAGCGTAAAAATTACATCAGACGATCGAGATAACTGAACCTGACTTCTAATTCCAGCTAATTCGATTCTTTATTTATAGTTTGTAGACAAGATCTATGGCCTGTTGGTTCCCATGTTTTGTAGTTACGAGTGGCATAGAGTTTCTTTTTTGTATTTTTACAGCTTCAAACGAGACTGCAGCAGAGTACGTTCAAGAAATATCTAAAGATAACACACAACTTATTTTCTACCGTTGTGCGGACTATGATAGACGAAGACAGAGATGTAAACAAAACAAGGTATCCGCAATAGGCGCTACAACTAGAAAACGTATACTCCCGAGGGAAAAAGAAAAGTTTGAAGCCAAGCTTAGACAATATGCAGGCTTTGTTCCACGTGTACGCTTAGACAGACCTGAAAGAAATGGTACGTTTTTCAATCATTTCGTATTTGATATATTTCTCAATCATTCATTTAAAAGAATTCCAAAATAATATATTTTTATGTACTTGAACAAATTTATTAAAATAAGAAGATTACTAGTATTGCATTAATATTATGGTGTTTTAAAATTTTACAAATGCAAGTATCGACTTAAATAAATAACAGTTAAATATGCTTCATAATGTTAGTAACATATAAAAACAAATGATGAATTACCCAAACTAAGATTTTTATCAATTTTATGTGTAAACGAACTTTTAAATATAATTTCAATAATATTTATTTAAAGAATAAGATTAATAACTCACCGATTGCATTAAAAATATTTTTTGTTAAAATTATTCTGCAAAATCTTATTAAGCAAGTTTTTATAATGAAAACAACTATCACCTCTTGGGAATGAATGGATATCTCAAGCTAACGATAGGAGTTTGAATTTGGTTCTTACATATTTCATTAAATCGTATTACCAATTGTGTTTTTGAAAATGCGAACGGCATATCTATGTAATATTGTTGAATTGTGATACGGCAAGAGAACATATTTTAACTTTTTTTTCTAGAAAAATGTTAATATCACTTTACAACAGTGG
This sequence comes from Tegillarca granosa, assembly GCA_029721355.1. Classification (NCBI taxonomy): domain Eukaryota; kingdom Metazoa; phylum Mollusca; class Bivalvia; order Arcoida; family Arcidae; genus Tegillarca; species Tegillarca granosa. The sequence continues at coordinate 7,477,718 of CM056609.1, forward strand.
TTTGACCACTCAATTAAGTTTTATTCTAAGAGTTGACATAATCTTTGTTTGACATATCTAGTCAGTATTATTTTTTTCGTTTTTTTAGACTGTGAAGATTGGCTTCTTAGAGCGTAAGTAACAATATTTTTCTTAATAATTTTAAACTTGAAATTTTCTACAACGATACAAGCTGCCTATAAATAAATTTTTGTCAGGGATATTGCATGCCTAGACTTATCGAGGGCTTCATAAAATTTTATTGGCGTCATCATATGTTGTCAATAAATGCTGATGTCACTTTATCAAATATCATCCCAGATATATATTTTTATTATTAAGTGTAATTTTTTAATGTTCTTTTTATTTTCGATTTTAAATTCACAAGTGGCGGGTTTAGCTAGCAAGACAGAAGATCCTAATTCTATCCAAGCACACGGGCTTACTTCCATTGTGGGAGTTTACGCGATTAACTTACCTTGCAGCTTTCATAGTGTTTAATTTGTTTTTATGGATTGCGATTTGAACCTAAGCCCATAGTCCATTATGTTTGTATTTAATTAAAAGTCCTCGTTCAAAAATTTAAGCTTCGTTTAATTGATAAGCGCTTTTAAATACTTTCCCCATACCCCGCTCCGACAGGCAAATTTATGAGTAGTTTTTTAAGAAAACTGTCCTTTGACAGGAAACATAAATTGCAAACGTAAAACAGGCACTAAGCTATTAGTCATGTTTTTCATTTTTACCTTTTTTAAAACGTTTTAAAGCGCATTAAGCTGAAAGGATTTTGTGTGTCTGGTATGCAACTCAAAAACTAGATCTACAGTAGTCTTTTTTAATTATAGCAACATTGATATTTTTCAGATTGGGTCGTTCAGATGTAACAAAGCCACGTCACAGAACTATTCCGACAGAAATAATTATGTATGATGTGCTGTTTGTAAATTAGAAAAAAGAAACAGAACAATTAAAAATGAAAATAAGTCGCTATTGAAAACTTTTTTGTTTGTAATTGCTTAATAATAGTTTATTGATGAAAAAGAATTATCGTTTAATTATTTTATATATGAATACAAAACGTAAGGGGAAGCATTTGACGAAAAAAATGTAGGATGATAAAACATCTCAAACATCAAACCTCTCTGTACAGCCAGCTGTTAGGTTTTGAATTCCTTTGATAAATTTTACTCTGTTACATTTTTATTATACAGTACATAAATATTATGGTTCATCAATTCGACTTCACTAAAATATCCTTGCTCTGAAAAGTTCGATTTATTTTACTGAATTTTAGGGTTTTTTTGTACAATACTGTTTCTGTTTCTTGATAAAGGATTAAAACATATTTATAATCTTTACTTCGATAAATCATTCTTATTTTCAAAATTATGTTTTGCGATATAAGAATTCGTTTATTTTTTGGAAAGTTTATATCGGTTTTTACAATACGTTCTTAGAAAAGCGGACTCGAAATATGATAGAATTATGCGTCATGAAGACATTTTTGCGTCTGTTTTCCTGAGATCGTCACTGTTCTGTTTCATGTACACGGTTTTTTTTCTAATAAAATAAATACTGGTCACAATAAATATAATCAATATATTTGTCTTAATTTATAAAGTTATGCTAGTTTATGCTCTTGTAAATTATTTGTAAATTGTTTCTGATAACTTTCGCAAAAGTAAAGATAGTCAAACAAAATATTATAACAGAAACGATAAAGATTTCACAGATGTGGAAAACTGAGATGTAGTTAAATTTAAGCCAACCAACAAATCCCTTCGAACTAAATGCATTATGCCAAACAAATACAACATTAGATCGTATAGATTCCTTACAAACACAGGACAGGTATTGCATCGTAACCGAAACCATTTGCGCAAAACAGCTTAAAGTATCAGTTAAAGTATCACATAATGTTTAACTGAGTTCTGAAACCAATTCGCGAGCCGGTCCAAAAACCGAAACCAAATACCTGTCTGGCGCTGTGAATAAACGATCAGGTAAACACAAGACCAACCCCCTTTTTTAAGGATCTTTAAGGATCCTTAAAGATCCTTAAATATGTCCTTAAAGATCCTTAAAGGTGCCTTAAAGCCTCCTTAAAGCCGTTCCATCTTTAAGGATCTTTAAGGACTCTTTAAGGACACCTTTAAGGATCTTTAAGGACTCTTTAAGGATCCTTAATGGAACTGAAATTTTAAGGATCTTTAAGGAGGCTTTAAGGATCCTTAAAGATGTTTCATAAAAACTCATTTTTATTTTCAATTATAATGGAACGATGGCTATTGCATTCATTCAGTTAAAAAGTATGATTTGTTTTTAGTATATTTTGAATTTTTATAGTTTATACGACATAGGAGACATAGATAACGCCTGTCTAAATTCTAGTTTCTACATTAAGTTTTTGTAGAGGAGCCGTATGTAGTTTCCTTATAATACTGTCATGTGCTGATTTTGAATTTCTATCAAAATAATGCATTCAAAATCAGCACATGACAACTTGTCATGTGCTGATTCTGAATGCATTATTTGATAGAAATTCAAAATCAGCACATGACAATACTTGTTTCTTAATTCATAAATGAATGAGATCAAATGTGCATTGTTCACAGTACAGGTAAACAACCCGTGTTTTAATCATCGGCAGTAAGCATAAAGTAATTAACGGTATTTGTTAACAGCGGTACTTGTTTGATTATAGATCCCAGGTGATTTCACGCGCGGCTTTTGACTTTGATGTGCAGTTTCTTATCTAGGTAGGAAATAACTATAAAGTCAAATAACATGTTCAAATGATTACCTAACTCTGAACTCTGGGTGTTGGAAATAAAAGGGTGTTTTCGGAAGTGATATTAAGCGACAATTTTAATATTAAAATATTTAAACATAAATTAAGTAAAGAAATAAAAGTAATTGCAAAATAATCTTCTAAGCATGTCATATATCTTTTATTTATTTTATTTTATTTTATTTTATTTTATTTTATTTTATTTTTAAGAGGGAGCACATTTTAGTGTCTTTGAATTGACATTGATGAAACATATCGGAATTCGAATAATTTTAATTCCTAATGAAAAAGAGTTGGTAAAGTTAATATTCTCCCCTCTCTTTGAATATTCATACTAATATCATCTCTCTCTCTCTCTCTCTCTCTCTCTCTCTCTCTCTCTCTCTCTCTCTCTCTCTCTCTCAATGTATTCACTAATTTTTCCAAATGTTCTCTCTCTAAAATATTTAGTTTCCACTGATCCCCCCCTCTCTCTCTTTCTCTCTCTCTCTTTAAAATATTCAATTTCCGCTGATCTTCCTCTATCTCTCTGTCCCTCAAAGTATTCAGTTCCTGATCTCTCTCTCTCTCTCTCTCTCTCTCTCTCTCTCTCTCTCTCTCTCTCTCTCTCTCTCTCTCATATTCGGTTTTCTGCTGACCCCCCCCACTCTCTCTGAAGCACAAGTAGATACTATTTCTCTCTCCCCCTCTCTTTAAAATGTTCAGTTTCCGCTGATCTTCCTCTATTCTCTGTCTCTGAAAGTATTCAGTTCCTGATCTCTCTCTCTCTCTCTCTCTCTCGCTCTCTCTCTCTCTCTCTCTCTCTCTCTCTCTCTCTCTCTCTCTCTCTCTCTCATATTCGGTTTATGTTGACCCCCTCTCTCTCTGAAACACAAGTAGATACTATCTCTCTCCCCCTCTCTTTAAAATATTCAGTTTCTCTCTCTCTCTCACTTTCTCTCTCTTTTAGCATATACAATTCCTAATATTTCCTTATTTAATTTCCGCTGATACCTCTTATCTGTCTCTCCCTCAATGTAATCAGCTCTCTCTCTCTCTCTCTCTCTCTCTCTCTCTCTCTCTCTCTCTCTCTCTCTCTCTCTCTCTCTCTCTCTCTTGTACATTGACCTGCCCGTAAATTATAAAAAAAGCTCTCCCTTTCTATATACATGTATTCAATTTCTGACTATTATCTCTTTCTGTATTTAATTCGCAACTAGACGGCGAAAAATAGGTAATCCCTCCACACACACACGCATACACACACACCGGAAATTTTTGGATGATGTTACTAGTACCTTAGTAAATTATGTGTACTGCAGGTTCCAGAAAAAATTTACTGTTAATTTTTGTTGTTGTTGAAAATAGACTCGGAAAGACCATATTTATTTATTTATTTATTTATTTATTATATTATATTATATTATATTATATTATATTATATTATATTATATATTATATTATATATATTATATGATATGATATGATATGATATGATATGATATGATACTATATGATATTATATTATATTATATTATATTATATTATATTATATTATATTATATTATATTATCATTTATTTATTTAATTATTTATTTATTTATTTTGGACATTATGACCAATTATTTAATTAAAAAGCTGTTTGTATAGTCACATACTTCTTCTTCTGTATGAATTACATCTCTTATTATTACATATAAATACTTAGTAATAATAATTTTCAAGTAAAAGGGGATAGAAAAAACAAATGTCATCAACCTAATTAATTAAGTGATTAATACACTTGATCATCAAACACCTTCTTGCTGATTGATGTTAGATATACAAGTATATTACAGGCAAATTTTTGAATGCGTTCCTATCAACACATATTTTATCTAATGCAATTAAATTTCTATATATAGTTAAAAATGATGACTGCAGCAAATTATATATGAATTTTTTATAAAAATAAATAAAAAAAATTAATTTCATCCTTTTGTTGTAAGAGATATTTTAAAAGAAATAAAAGAAAAAAATTCACAAATAAATGAAAAATGTCCCACTTGTTTATTTTCAGTCACGTGAGATCATTTGCATATTGTTAGGGACAAATTTTATAATTATCGACTTCAGTATCATTTCTACCATAGCTACATAGGTAAGGTGATGGACTCCTAACTTGAGGGACCAGAGTTCGATTCCCATTGAGAGCGGATACCAAATGAAGAGCTTAATGATAAACTTTCTTGTTATTTCCATTTAATCAAATCCAATTATACTAAAGAATGTAATAAATGAATAAAAATTAAATAAAATTAAATAAATAAAATTAAAACTTGAGATTAAAAAATTAGATATAAAAAATTAATTTATTATCACTTTATTTTTTCAAAATTAATACATGCAATAGTTTTTTTTTCAAATAAAATTTTAAAAAAGATAATGATAAATTAATATTTCATTGCTTTTTTTAAAAAAAAAAGGAAAAATATAAATTTTTCCTTTAAGATCCTTAAAGCCTCCTAAAGATCCTTAAAATTTCAGTTCCATTAAGGATCTTTAAGGAGTCCATAAAGACTCTTTAAAGGCATATTTAAGGATCCTTAAAGCCCCCTTAAAGGTCCTTAAAGAGACATTTAAGGCAGCTTTAAGGAGGCTTTAAGGATCCTTAAAGATTCCTTTTCATCATGTGTAAAGTTGTGAAAAAAAAAACTTGAAAGGTTTATCAGACACTGATGTTCAGTGTGAAAAGTGTTTGACTGATGTTAGTCTTATGTCAGATTTTATTCTTCTTTCAGAAATAGGAACATTAAAATATTTGGTTTTTTGTGTGAGTTAAAGTCATTGACATTGTTAGTCGGGAATTTAATCGAGTATAATGTATGATGATATTTTAATTTTAAGTTTCTAAAAAAGAAAGATCAACAAATTTGCAAACAACATTTATTTACTTTCGTTAGGCATACTATGTAAGAAACATACTTGTTTATTATTGATTTGTAGTCTATGTACATTTTCGAAATTCATTCCTCATCAGTGTCACTAGATACTAAGAAATTGATATATGAAACAAAAAAATCCAAACACTTGATTAATCACTCCAGAGTTACAAATTATATGACTCTAAATCCATCTGAGGACCTTAGTATTTGTACAAACTGTTATTGCATTACAAAAATGTTTGTGTGTGCTTCCCTCGAGCCTTCAGATGAGATTGTCTTCAACATGTCTTAGAGTTATACTTAAATTATTATACAATTTCGTCATGGTATGTCGGTGTTGATTGAATTAAATTTATATATGTTTGTTCTAAAGCTTAAATTCTCTCATGTATCCCTAAACTTCCCATAGCTAACTGATAATTAAAAAAAACACGACTGCCATTAGCTTTCCCCGGCAGATAGGATTCATTTCAAGTAACTTTGATGAAAAATGTATTTAAAAATCAATGAAACTTTATTTTTATCATTATTTTTTTAAAAATTATATTTAAAAAAATAAATTGCATTTAATTTTTTAAGTAAGTAAATAAAAAAATAAGTAAGATTAAGGAAATAAAATCACAACAATTTTTACTATCAAAATTTTCATTAGGTATCTGCACTCTTTTCATTTCAAACCAAGGCCTCTTAAGTAAAGCGTCCATCACATTACAAGGTTTTAATCAATTTACCATATTGATGGCATCTGTTTTCATATATCCTTTTACTTGAGAAATGTTGTTATTTATTTGTAGTAACTAAAAATATAACAGATACAGAAAAAGCAGCATATTAACAACAACAGCTTTTAGTTAAAATAATTGTTCAATGCCCAAGATATATATATATATATATATATATATATATATATATATATATATATATATATTATATTTATATTTATTATATTTAAATAAATAAACAATTAAATAAATAGATAAATAACGAATGAATGAATAAATGAATAAATATGAATCATTTTTCAAAAACAATTTGAATGTAGGTTCTTTATCTGAAATTTACAGTGCATATAATCTGATTTTCTGAGTTAAATGTACAAGTGTATTTGCAATCAGGAACTGAATAAATTGAGAGAGAGAGAGAGAGAGAGAGAGAGAGAGAGAGAGAGAGAGAGAGAGAGATTATATGAAAATATATTTTCATTTACAGATGACAAGGTCCCTACAATCACACTGATTTGACTCTATTTCATGTTTTGGGTATCCTATTGACTCTCTCTATACAAGAAAATGCAGTTCGAAGTATAAAGCGGCATGTAAAAGCACCTGTGATCTGTAAGCATATAAGAACCGCTGTATACATTTAACAAATACCGTTAATTGGTTTATCCTCACTGCCGATGTCATTACAATCGAGTTATTTACCTGTACGGTGTAGAATGGCGTATTCTTTATCTAATCCATTTATGAATAAAGAAAACAATATTTTTTTAGAAAACGACGTACTGCTCCTCTACATAAATGTAATGAAGAAATGAGTTAATATCTGTGAGTCAAGAATTTGGACGGGTGATATCTATGTCTCTTATGTCATATAAACTATAAAATTTCAAAATATATTAAAAGATAAATCATACCTAAAACTGAATGAATGTTACTTCCATCTTTCAATTAATAATCAAAGAACTTGTTTTTACAGTTTTTATGAAAAGTTTTTAAAGATCTTAAATGATGGTATTACAGATTCTCAAAATTTCAGTTCTATTTAGGATCTTCAAGTAGTCCTTAAAGATCATAAAAAGAGGGGGTTGGTCTTGTAATTGACAAATGCCTTAAGTTCAAACACCACTTTTGCACTTTAGGTTATCAAACATCAAACATTTTATATGTTCATTTTATTTACCGCTTAAAATCGTCAATAGTCTTTAGTGAAGTCTTGATATGGTAGCAGATGACCCTAGCCAAAAAGTTGGTTTGAATGCACTAAATCCAGATGACAATAATCTTCATGTTTTTTCTAATTCTCTCCGTAAATTCAATTGCAAACGATAAAGACATGTTTCACGAAAAAGTAGTCTACTAAGATTTGTTCAAAGAGAATCATTAGAACTAAAACGCCCGATATGGAAACTTGTGTGCAAATGTTAAATTTAAGGTTTTATAATAAATAATATTTTTTGGTTTATCTTTAGCGATGATCTAGTGGTGTTATATGGTACCTGTAACTAAGAACATATTAACATTAAAAACAGCATCAAAATTGGTGAAAAAACAGTTATAGAAGTTTGAAATCAACATTTTTTTTGCTTTCCGGTGATCGAAAAGTGAAACGTCTTGTGTTAAGTTACCTATGTGTGACGTCATATCAGTAGTATTTTACGTAATTGGCAGTGGTAAGAATAATGATATATGAGACGAATGTAACGACTCGGACACGCACTTAGGTGTGTCATTATTGTCCGTCATTTTTTTTTTTTTTTTTTTTTTTTTTTTTGGGGACACAGTAGACAGTCGAGCCACGACCTACTCGGGAATTGTGACTGGTGTCCTAGCTCTTACGAAAAAGTGCGATAGGTATGCACGGAAATTGATTAAATCATCGACATTTGAAAATAAATGAAATATCCAATTTGACTGGACGGAAAACCCCCAACGTGGGGAACCCGGGTTAGAATAGGTCCCCAGTACTTCATGCTTGTCTTAAAAGGCGGTAAAATGAGGCATTCCGTTTGCCGTGGAATGCTATCCCTAATGGTGGAGGACGGGATTGAGGGCCATATGGGTTGCGGCTTACTTTGGACCAACACATCACTTTGACCCTTACTTCACCTAGAAGTACAGTTGGCATCGGCCCGTGTCCAACAAATCGGCTGATCACGCCAAGTCCTTTAGGCAAGATTTGTTTTCTTCTTTAGCTCTGCTCACGTTTTAATATTCGTAGCGCTTAACCTTGGTCTTAATTCTTTTGTCTGTAGAAGGCGGTAGCTTATGGGTCAAATCCTGTTCTATTGTGTTGTTCTCAATCCGGGCATTGCGATTTTATTGGGATGTATGTCTCCCTTGTAGTCCCTGGTGCTGTTCCGAAAGGAGATTCCCGGAACTAAGGCATCGCCCTCGTTGGCACTCCATATCGGTGGGTGGGGAGCAAGGAAGATGAACCACCTTACACCACCATGGAAATAAAAAATAAAATTCAGAATAGTTCAAAACGATTAAGAGAGGATAGTGATGATAAAATAAATGAATTTAATATATTATGGGCAAAGTTTGTAGTTGTTGATTGAGCCATAGACGAAACATTAAAAATAAATCCTTTTGTGGTACAGAAGTGTGTCAGTGGTATTGCTGGTTCAGTAGAAAGCATTAAAAATTGCGTTCAGGGTCGCTACTGATCCAATGCAGGAACAGGCAACAGTCAGTGAAATTATTAGCAGCAAAACATTTTGCGGATATTGCGGTTAAAGTTACTCCGCACAAAACTCTTAATAGTTGTAAAGGCATTACAAGAGACCTTGAAAGAGTTATGTTTGACATGTCAGAAAAAATGAAATTGCCAACGAGCTAAAGGAACAACGTGTTACCCAAGTACGGCGTTTTATGGTGAAAAGGGAGGATAAACTTATGAAAACTAATACTTACCTCCTTACTTTAAATTTGTCCTCACCACCAAAATAAATCAAAGCTGGGTATTTTAACATTGCAGTGGCTAAGTATATTCCAAATCCACTGCGATGTTATAAATGCCAAAAATATGGACATGGTTCTCGTACATGCAAGAATACAGTAACCTGTTGTCGCTGTGGTTCAAAAGACCACGCTGCTAATGGTTGTTCCCTAACTCCAAAATGTGCAAATTGTGGGGAAAATCATATGGCCTCCTCTAGGGACTGCTCAATGTGGAAGAGAGAACATGAAATTTTAAAACTTAAGAATAATAAAAAAAACTCTTATTTATACCTTTATCCCACTACAGTAGGCGTGATAGTATTGTTCTTCGGCGCTGTAGAATCGGCCATGGTTATTTACACACTCATTTATTTTGAAGGATGAACAACCACCACGATATGTCCCTTGTCCAAGTCAACTATCTATTCAGCAAATATTGCTGGATTCTGTTGACTTTGCAGATACAAGGGATACTTTTTATTCAGCATCATCGATGCAAGATCTTTTTAGTAATGTCCATGGACATACAACTTTAAACTTCTTTCGGGAAATTAACTTATTTGGTAGAATTTAATTGTTTTACTATTTATTTTCCAGTGTTTTATATATTATTTGTCCGTGATATTACTGGTATTTATTAGTTTACTTTAAGTTATTATTTTATTATACAAATGAATTTACCTTTATTTAGATTTTTATTGATATTATTGTATCTTTTACGCTTTCTAGCCGCAAATATCTGCAAAATTGCTGATGCGGCTCAAAACATTATTTCACTTCACTTCACTGGACGCAATACCGACTGCCTTTTATGAAACTAAATGTGTCACCAGCTCCATATAAAAAAGGACAATGCCACCACCCAAAATTCAATAAAAACAACAACTTATATTTTGTTCAATGTTTAATCATAGATATAGATATTTGACATAAAATTATTCGTAAATTTATCAAGCGGTATTTATCAATTTATTTTTCAGACAAAAATGAATTTATAAAAACACAACAGAATAAAAGTGTAACCAAAGAACAGTCAAAAGTAAATTCTAATAAAATCAAATTATATTAATTGATCAATACATTCTTTTAATAGAACTTTCTGTTTGTATTTGTTTAAATTTTGCTAAAATGGTATATTTTATTATTATTATTATTATTATTATTATTATTATTATTATTATAAACGTCATAGAAAATTTACGAGAAATTTATAGTTTTCTCATGAATCCATTTTTAAAGTAAAATCTATTTGTGACAAATAATGTTTTTCAAATGAAAATATCTTATTTAACTAAAACCACAAAAAGTTGTACAATTGCATATTACTAAAAATCGTAAAATAAGTCTATAACTCTATCAACCAATTTGGCAAATTGTAAGTAGAATCCTGTTGATTACAGTTGCGGCATTAGTTTTACGAATGTCTTATATAATTTATTATGTATTAATAATAATCATATTTTTTGGTAAATATGTTAATCGGGTGCAAATAACATTTCACTTAATATTTTTATGATGAAATAATAAAATTATGTTAAACTAAAAGTTCGGATTAACCTTATTTTAGTAGTTCTGAATCTTATATTCTCCGGGGGTTGGGTATTGCTTTGACGTCACCACAGAAGATTCTAGATATCGACCCTTTTGATTTGATTTTCTAAAGACGTATTAGAAATTCACCGATATCTTCCTTATTTAAGGATCGATTTTTATGAAATCTTCGGTATATACATATTGAAGTATGACGAATAATTGTGTAAAATCTGAAAATAGTTTTAAAATAACAATCCTTGAAAGTAAATTATAAGGAGTGACAATATTAGGTTTTTACTTGTTACAAACATTTTATAAAACTAAAGATCAGTATGAAATATAAAAGTACATTTCGTGAAAAAAAAGAAAATAAAATGTCAAAATGATCAATTAAAAATATTCAATCTGAATAATATATGAACAGAAATCATAATAAAGCTTAAAAATTAAGATGTTATATAGATTAAGATGTAAAATAACGAGTTTTGTGAAATGAATACTAAATACTGAAAAATAGACGTGAAAATATATACCTAGCAATGTATATCAATTTCCACATAACGTTGAATAAAACTTTGAGAAAAAAGGAACCAAAGAAAAAAATATAATTAATTATAAAAGACAAAATTAACGTCAAAAATAAGGTTTAATCATACTAAAATATCAAAATATTTTTTTTTAAATATCGTGCAATGAATATAATTCACTATACAAGCATATATAAAGATACGAAAATCAAATGATAATCACTTGTCACGCTATGCAGGTTTTTATTCTACTTGGGTCTTTGAGCTTGCTCATTGGAGCAGTCGTATGTCATAATAAGCCGGTAGATATTTGCTCTGGAGCAGACATATCCGATGCAAATCGATCTGACCCGGATGATGTAAGTAGATCAAATAACATAAAAAAGGGCAAAATGTCATTTACACAGAGAATAGGAACGAAAGAATAGTTAAAAAGAAACAGAATATTAACACAATTACATAAAACAGCAAATTAAACAAGAGTCATAGTCAACAATTTTGAATAAAGTTTTACAATAAATTCGATTTCTATGAGAGTTTAAGCTTTTTTCAGTGTCATTATGGGCAATATTTGTGATATTTGAAATCATCAACATGTATTTCATAATTTTGTTTTTAATGATTTTTAATGTTTTTACAATTTATTATATATTTCGATTTCATGTATACTGTTTTCCTGTGTTTAAATTGCAAGGAAGAATGATATGCTTTTAGAATATAACATGTCATTAATGCAGTGCACCTGAGTTTAAAGTGGAGTTTCTTAATGTCTATCACTCCATGAAACAATGGTGGAGACACAACTGGCAATATCATACTGAGTGATCGTTATACTTATTATCTTTGTTGAATATGACTATAATGAGACTTCAGTGTTCGAAAATTGAAAGTTGTTATCATTGATGAAAAATGAAAAGCTTATGCAAGTTAGCTTAAAATTATCAAAAAATTCGCAATTTATAAAAAAAGTACCGATTTAAATTTAAAAGGTTAACAAATTTAAGACAAAACATTTAAAGTTTTAAAAAAAATAGTAATAATAATAATAAAATTTGTTATTATTATTATTATTATTATTATTATTATTATTATTATTGTTTTACTTATTATTATTATTATTATTAAGAACCAATTAATTAGTATCAAATATAATTAATGATATATAAATAATAATAACATTTTTCTGTATACTTTCTTTAGTTTGTTGAAAGACTTTGGTATTTACATTTTATCGTTGATCCAAAACATGTGATTGACTTGGATTCAAAAGTTGTCTACAAATACGGAAGTAAAGGGATAAATCCGATCGCTTATCAAGTAGGAAGGTGTGTATAAAGTTAATGTTTTAGTATATAGGTCCGTATAAAAGTAAAATATTGTTATTGTGTATTAAGGTGTTCAGTTCTGGTATAAGGTATAAACCTACTCTAGTATCATCCTATTAGAAAGATAATATCAATAAACAAAATAAAAAAAAAAAATCGAATTGATGCACGAGATTTATTTGCAACTTGTAATGCCACTTGTATTATTTATCAAGATAAAAATGGTTGTATTTATTTAGTAAAATCAGCCTTGTAATTCTATACATACAACAAATTCAGGCTTATAATGAGTAGATTGACAACCAACAGATTTTTTAAATAGAAATGGACGCAATGGTAAATGTAGAACAATGTTATTTCAAGATTCACAGACCATCAGGGGGAGACCATGTATTGCCGGCAAACGACTTTACCCACGTGAGTATCTTTTTAATAAGTATTTATTATCCGCATCCGAAATATGCCAGCCTTTGTGTCTTTTAGACGCTCCTTAAACTATTTATATATAAAATAAAAAGCAAACGCAATGTTATGAATGGTTGAATAATATTCGAAGTGAACAAAATTATTTAAATAAAACGTATTGAAACATTAAAAGTATCCATACAGAATTGCAAATCAAAATCAAATCAGATTTTATTAGTGATGTTCATTTATATAATACATAAACTTATTGTCAGTAAAAAATAGAGATATTTAACAAAATTACCTGTTTATTTTTGATTTGCCATATGTGTACATTTAGCTAAGACCACGTATGTGACAAAAACCCATTGAAAGCAGAACACAGTTCAATAAACAATTGATTTGTTGTAGAAAAAATATCATTATTTTTAATCTTCATCTTCCAAGCATAAACAATTATATACAAACGAGATTAAAAAAAGTTGGATATATTTAACTCAGACGAAGTGTAAAACTTCCTTCTGACGATTGATGTAACGGAACCTGATCCTTACTACAAGTTAATTTGATATGTTATTTATGGTTTTTGACGGGATTTATTACCTTTAAGTCCTAATGTTTTCTAGTTCCGAGTGTCATAGCATTTAGCACTTTATTATGTTTTTTACAGCTTCAAGCGGACCTGCAAGAGAATACGTTCAAGAACTCTCTGAAGATAAAACACAACTAATTTTGTACCACTGCGCGGACTATGATAGACGAAGACAGAGATGTAAACACAACAAAGTAACTGCAATAGGAGCTACGACTAGAAAAGGCATACTTCCGGGAGAAAAAGAAACGTTTGAAGCCAAGCTTAGACAATATGGCGGCATTGTCCCACGTATACGAGTGGATAGACCTGAAGCAAATGGTACCCTTTCAATCATTTCGTATTTCTTAATCATTTCTTTAAAGGAATTCAAAATAAGATATTTAATGAATTAAAACAAGTTTCTTAAAATATTAAGAAGTTTCACAATTATACAAATGCTAGTGTCGACTCAGAGAAGTATAAGGAAAATATGTTTTATAATGTTAATACCATTAAAAATAAATAATGAACGACTTTTATGTATTATTTCCGTAATACATATCGAAAGAATAAGATTAATATATTATAAATTGCATTGAATTTTTTTCGGTTAAACCATTTTCAAAAACTTATTAAGCAAGTTTTTTTATTAAAAATAATCAAACATATAGCAACATTTGGGAATGAACGGATATTTTTAGCTGATAGTAGGAGTTAAATTTAGAGAATGAAATATTTATTGAATCGTATTACTATCTGTGTATTGAAAAAAAAATAAGGATGAGATCTTTGTGTCATATTGTAGATAATAATGATAGCGGGACTCTACAAAAGTACATTGACCACAGCACTAATGATCAATTTGCCATATTAGAGTTTTGACTTAATTTTTGTTTGTCATATCTTGTTTAGTATTCTTTTAAATTGTTTTTTTAGATTGTGAAGATTCGCTTCTTAGAGCGTAAGTACATACATTTTTCTTAACAATTTTAAGTGCTTATCTTATAAACAAACTGATCCCTCAGGGATATTGTAAAACTAGTCTAAATATTACTTCCCAAAATTTAATTGCCGTTATCACAATATCGTTGATAATTCCTGATATCACTTAATCCAATAGTATCCCGGATACATTTAATATAATTCCGTGTTATTTTATTTTCAATTTTAATTCAACACTTGGCGGGTGCAAATTCTCTCTGAGCACACGGTCTATTTACAACGTGAGTGTAAAGGGGTTTCACTTAACTTTCAATTTTCATAATGTTTAACTTCTTTTGTGGATTGTGATTTGGATATAAACCTTTATATTGATGTTTGATTCAGAGTCTAAGTTCGACAGGTTTTAAGCTTCGTTTATTTGATCACGGCGTCTAAGTCCTTTTCCTTAAATCAAGCTCCGTCCGCCAACATTATCAGAAGATTTAACGAAAAGTGTATTTTACAAGAAAGGAGACAGAGATAGCCCGAATTGCAAACGCAAAAAGACACTAAGCTATTAGACACAGAAGGACGTTTATATAAAAACAGCAACCACGTGGTAAAAGTAGAGTTCAAAAACCTTTAATAATTGTTGAAAATAAAGCTTTAACATTTTTCATCAAACGTATTTTATTCCATTTGTTGTGAACGTCTTGCTTATATTGTTACTCAAGCGAAAAGTCCGTGTATTCGGACTGAAAATATGTACTGCAGTAACGGTGGTTAGGGCTAAAGCTCTGTGACTACTGTCAATGATATACAAGAAAAATTTGATAGCCAGCACCTTTCCTAGAAGGGTGTTTTATTATATGTAGTAATATTGCCAGTTATGACAGGTTTAAGATCTGCTACTCTCTCTCTCTCTCTCTCTCTCTCTCTCTCTCTCTCTCTCTCTCTCTCTATATATATATATATATATATATATATATATATATATATATATATATATATATATATATATATATATAAACAATTTATCCACAAGTTATTTTTATAAATATTTTGCGAAGTTTTTTTTAGTTTTTATAAGTATGTTTGACTGATAGTTTATTTTAGTTTGCAATAAATAAAGCAAAAGTTGTTTATTAAGTTACATTATAAGGGCATTATAGATGGTATTTTTTTCAGATTGGGTCTTTCAGATGCAATAAGGCCACGTCACAGAAACAATTCCGACAGAAATAATTATGTATGATGTGCTGTTTGTAAATTAGAAAAGAAACAGGGCCATTAAAATAAAAAAGGTGTGGTTTTAAACTTTTTGTTTGTCATAACTTTATAATAAATTTTCGATTAAACAAATTCTTCTTGATTTTTTTTATTTATGATTACAAAAGTGTAATTAAAGGCATACTTATGTGACGTGAAGGAAAGGACATGCCAAAGAAAATGTGCGATGTTAAAACATGCCCAACGTCTCAGTACAACCAACAGTTAATTTATTTTAAAGCTGTATTAATTTTTTTTAATTTTCTGAATTTTTATAAGATTAGAGCATGTACACTGATGTACAGAGACACAAAAGGGAAACCTTGCATTAATTGTCCATCATTTATATCAAAAATGTATTCGCGGTAGTGTTATATATCCCTTACAAAGTCACAAATGACAAATTTTATGAAATTCTTTGTTTAATTTAACGTATTTCTCCGTTTTGTAAGTTGTTTTAAAATAACCCGTTTTTAATGACCATGATTTAAAAGTATATTCAACAGGCTACTTCTCGCGGGGAAATTACTTCTGTCTCTATATTTATTACAACTTTTATCGTTGTTCATATAACATTGTTCATTTGGAAAACCATTAAGTAGATTAGGAGCGTTTTAATTTTTCCTAGGAAAACTTAATGCAGCTACTTTTCCTTTGATCAATCATCCTTCGGTTAACTTTTTTCAATAGAGCTACAAAATTGTTATGTTTTATATATTCAACTTCACTTACATATCCTTGCTCTGAAATGTTCAATTTATTGTACTCTATTTTTGTTTCTTATTTGTACGATGATGTTAACTGTTTTATGGGAAAAGATTAAAAGATATTTATAAATTCTTCTTATGTTCAAAATATTTTTTGCGATGTAAGAATTTGTTTATTTCCATCGGAGGGTTAATGTCAGTTCTTACAATGAATTCTCAGAAAAGCGTTTGAAATATGTTAGAATTGTGCGTCATGAATTCATTTTTGAAAAAAAAACTTTCGGAAAAACAAACATAAATATAACGGTCATTAAATAGATAGTGTTTCTTTTAATACTAACGTGACAAATAGTCATTGTTGAGATCTCATCTACTTTTATTTTAAAAGTTCTAGAAATTTAAATGACCCAAATATAATCATTTAAGTTTCATTTCCTCAAAAGTAGGTTTGATTATTCCTTTAATAAGTAATATTACATTTGGTTTTCTCTGATCTCACCGGTCAGTACTGGATGTATACACGGTTCCCCGGTGTAATTTAAACCAGGATAGCAAAAACTTAAGATAAAATGTGTTTTAGGATACTAAACTAAGCTCGTAAAATGTCTAAATTCTGAAATAGATTTATTGCATTCATAACAGATCGTGCAATAAATTGAAATAATGATTCCTCAGAAAAATGATGTGTGTCAAATAAGAAGGATTTCAAAACCAAATAACAGTTAATACAAATTCCGGAAATCGTTATTCTCTCTGTAGGGAGTAAAAACTTAAACACTTAATTTTTCTTTATTCTAAACATTAAGAAAATCGGTTTTGGCGTATAGAAAAAATAATTTTAACATGTCACTGTGATGATTTGGATTTTTAATAGAACCTTAAAAATTAGGGGTTGGGAAGGTAATCCTTTACATATCTCGAAAACAAGAACGCAAGCATGTGATTTAATTTCTTTTAAGGAATATGAAACGAACTTTCTAGATTCAAAGAACTTGGATTCTTGTGGTAAACTCTCAACAAAAATGAAGACATTTTTGCACACTCTGTTATAATAGCTTATCCTTTTAATATTTAAATGTTATGTTTTCCACTTCATGGCACGTTTTTATTGAAATATTAACTAAAATTTAAAACCATTAAAATAAAATTGGTTAGCATTACATCTAGTCATTTTTAATTTAAAACAAACATGAAATTAACAACCAGGGATATTTAGAAATAAGCATTAGATTGTCAAAAAGTTTGGTAAATTTAACACAATTTACTAAAAAAAAAAAAAAAAAAAAAAACCCTATTTTTATTTTACGAAGCACATTAGGAGGCATTTATGTGTAAATTTTCAGAAAATTCCAATTTGGGAAATATCTTTGCCTCAGGTGCCAGGAACTACTTTAAGTGACAGTCGTTGACATTGAATGTCTCATTTTTTAAGTCATACTCATGTATCATTATCCTATATTCAAGTTTATGAAAAAGAGAAAAAGAGGAAGTAACAGTATGTAACTGAACACTTATTCACTGTTATTAGGCATAACCTATTATTTGTAGATAACGTTTAAGCATACCGAAATTGTGCACTACGTCATAGTTGTGTGTGCTTGTTGTGTGCTATAAGAATACGATTGTGGTCTGCATTAGGTTTTAGAGTTAGACTTTGATTATTATGCAATTTGTTCATGTATTGATTTTGTTTATAGGATAGAATCTGTCCGTTCTTTAGCTACAAATCTCGTATGTATTACAAAACATTTCATACCTACCTGATTATTTAAAAAAAAAACACGAGTCGGTAGCTTTTCCGAGGCTCGATTCTTTTTACATTTCGATATGATAAGCAAAATGACGGCCTCATTTTCTTGATTGAAGTTTATCAGAGTTACCTAATTGGCAAGTTTGTAAAGTATTTGGTATCTTTGTGTTTAATAAAGTTAAAACACCAAAACACCACTTAAAAAAACAAACTATTTATGTCATTTTATCTGGCGCTATTAAATCTTCAATAATTTTAGTGTAGTTTTAACATGGTAGTAGACAACTCTAGCCGAAAAGATCGGACAAATTGCAAAAAAAATCATGATAACAAATGTCTTTATGCGTTTTAAAATTTCGTCTGTAGGATAAAATTGTAGGCGATACACAAATGTTTAACGAAAACATAAACAATCTGGTTTGTTTAAGAAGAAAAATTAAAACTCAAACATGTGACATAAAAATGGAGGGTAACTGTTAATTTTTTCCTTTTACAATAATTACAAAAAATGCATTTGACTTTAGCTCTCATCAACTTTTGCTGTACTACTTTTTATAACTTTAAAGCAACAATTTGTAAATTTAATAAAAGTTTAAAATAGTAACAGTTTAAGTTTTTTTTCTTTTTCGTTTTAAACGTTTTATTTTTACTAAACATAACTTTAAAACAAAAATAACTGTTAAAATTCCGCGCCATATGTACACATGTTTAATAACAGTAAGTAAAACTTAAACATGTGACATGAAAAAATGGAGGGTAAATGTTAAATTAATCTTTTTTACAATAATAAAAAATAAGGTTTCGTTTATCTTTAGCGCGGATCAATACATGATGTTCTATTTCTTATGAGTTAAAAACAACAATCTGTAAATTTAATTAAAGTTTTAAGAGGAATAAAATTTAAGTTTTTTCTTATTCGTTTGAAACGTTATATTTTAAAAATGAAGACCAGTACTAAACATAACTTAGTAATAAAATACTCGTTGAATTCCGATGCGCCACATGTGCACACTTCGAAAAACCACCCCACCAGTGACACAAGAAGCCCAAAATTCGACAGACCAAAAACACCTAGGCCAAACAGTCGAAAACAAATGAACCGAGAGCCCTTAAGTCAAACGAATCCAAATCCAGGCAAGGAAAACTCTGCACAGGGAACAAACTTTAATTTTAAATAAATTTCAAAAATTAATACAGCTGAAAACTTTGCTAAATGGTAAATATGACAGCACAAAAAGAGTACATTTTGAAGATCATTTGAATTAAAATGTCAAAATGATATATCAAAAGTATTCAATATTTAAAATAAGTAACAGAATTGATATGAAGCCTCAAAAGTAAGATGTCATTATGGATTGTACGGTTAAATAATTTGTTTAAAATTTGTGACATGAGTCATAAATACTAAAAAATAGA
Source organism: Tegillarca granosa (assembly GCA_029721355.1). Lineage (NCBI taxonomy): Eukaryota > Metazoa > Mollusca > Bivalvia > Arcoida > Arcidae > Tegillarca > Tegillarca granosa. Next base: position 7,497,483 of record CM056609.1, read on the forward strand.
CAAGGGTATATATAAAAATGTATATTAGATTTTTATATTATAATAAATCAACTTTGTCGTGACATGAATATTATTAACAAATCAAACATATATAAGAAGAAGGTTCATGTAACAATAAACAATTGTAACTTTGGATACCATTGAAATGCAAGTCTTTATACTGCTAGGGTTTTTTGGCTTGCTTATTGGTGCAGCCAAATGTTATAATAAACCGGTAGATATTTGTTCTGGAGCAGACATATCTGGTGAGAATCGATCTGACCCGGATGATGTAAGTATTTTCTATAACATAAATACCAAATTGTATTTGTAGAGCGGATAAAATACGATTAGAAAAGTAAAATACAAACAGAACATTAAAGCTGCATTAAGTTTTCCAAAGAAAAAATTAAAATGGTGCTAATCTAATTAATGATGTTCCTAAGGTACAATGTTACATTTGGTTCAACAATAAAAGCTCGAATAAATATAGAAATTACAGTATTTACCCAGCGAGATGCAGCATTTGGGATCTAATATTAAAACATGGTTACGTCATCGAAACCCGGGTCATTTAAACACAACTTTCAAAATGGTGACATACTATAAATTAAACACAGAATTTCGTTGAATTTTTCATTTATGACTTAAAAAGGGATACATAACATCATTTCAAATACATCTGATATTAATGAAGGACAATTCATACAATCTGTCATGTTTCAGCTTCGATTCTAGGGTTTTCAGTATATCTGTGTGCATGCTCCAAGCTCATAATTACCATCGTAAAACACTGACCAACCGGTCAGAGGATTCCGTTTATTTACAGCTAAAAGAAATGAAATATTAGAAAATGAATGGCACGGATCGTGGTTAGAACATGTCTATTTTTAAAAAATATATTTTTATAAAATCAAAAAAAACTTCAGAAAACTGAAAAACTTTATGCAGCTTTAACACACATTACAAAAAATAAATTGAATAACAAGACACATTTTACAAAATTCTCAATTTTGTATTTTTTTTTTCACTATTAATATATGCGTTATGTGTTTTACATTTGTGAATCTTGATATCACAAACGTGTAAATCGCTGTAATAATAATACTCTTGGTCATACTTTAAGTATTTAAATTTTTACTGTTCATGTCAATTCCGGAACTATACTGTTTTTTCTATGTGAAAATCAAAAGAAAAGCAGTGTATATCTTAAAATGTATATTGACATAAAATACGGATAATAGTTAAAAAACGGAGTTGAGGTTAATTATTATTGCAAGTCAGAGTAAAAAATAATAATAATAATTGTTATTCCTATCCTTCTTCTTCGTCTTCTTATTCTTCTTATTATTATTATTATCATTATTATAAATGTTGAACCTTTTTTTCATATAACAACTATTAGATGGTGAAAAGAGTTTGGTATTTACACTTTATTGTCGATCCTGAAAATGTCTTTGACTTGGATTCAAAACTTATCTACACCTACGGTAGCAAAGGGATAAATCTAATCGCTTATCAAGTAGGAAGGTATGTATAAAGTTTATGTATTAGATTATAGAGATGTGTAAGAGTAAAATATTGTGTTCGGTTAAAATTAAAAAGGCCAGTCTTGCTTGTCAAATATATCCGAGTTCACAGAGTATATTAACGATTATAAGCAAGCTTTGATGACCATCAACCACTCAATCGGCCAGAGTTCAATTCAAGTCTTAACAGTGTGGGTTACTTAGTGTCACCTTTATGTTTGCAACGTAGATTAAGACAACAAAACCTTTTCTAGTAAGACATTCGGATTAGATAAAAAAAAGTAATGAACAAAATAAAAACATCTTTTTGTGCAATTATGTGCGAGATTTATTTTCAAGTAATTTAAACCCATAAAAACTCATTAAAAGTTTCATTAGCATGATTTTGTGTTATTTATAATGATAAATATAGTTATTTTGCATTTACCAAAATGGGTCTTGTGTTTCTATATATACAACTACACGAGGCTTAGAATAATGTGTTGGCAATCAACTGATATCTTTTAAATAGAAACGGACGGACAGGAAAATGTAGAACAATTTTATTTCAAGATTCACAGACCATCAGGGGGAGACCATGTATTTCAGCCAAACAACTTTACCCACGTGAGTATACTTTCATCAAGTTTTTCTTTTCTACATTCGGGATTTTAATCATTACAGTATACTATCCGGAATACACCAACCTTAGTGTATTTTAGACATTTTATAACCTATATATAAAGAATGAAAAGCTAGCGCATTGTTCTGCATAGTTGTAATTAAATATGAAGTAAACAAAATTATTCAAATATTTGTAACAAAAACAACGTATTGTAAAATTATAATGAAACCATACAGAATTGCACGCCAAAATCATGTCTTATTTTATTATTGATTTTCATTTTTAATGACGGGATAGAGATTTAAGGTAAGAACGTGTATTTGACAACAACATTGAATGTAGCAGACCATTTAATAAAATGTTTGTTAATGTAAAAAAAAAGTATCTTAAATTTTCATTTTACTGTCCTCATTATGAATAGAAACAATTTTTTAACAAGATTTTTTAATGCACGTAAAATAGAAATTTCAAATATATGTTGTTAATTATTATCACAGAAGAGGTGTAAAAATTACTTCAGACGATGGAGATCTGACCCTTAGTTCAAGGTAATTGAATTCATTATTTACGGTCTTTAAATAACAATTATGATCTGTACGTCTTAATGTTTTGTGGCTAATGTCAAACCATTTCCTTTTTGTATTTTTGCAGCTACTAGCGAGCCTGCAGAAGAGTACGTTCAAGAACTCTCTGAAGATAAAACACAACTTATTTTCTACCACTGCGCGGACTATGATAGACGAAGACAGAGATGTAAACACAACAAAGTAACTGCAGTAGGAGCTACGACTAGAAAACGTATACTCCCGGGAGAAAAAGAAAAGTTTGAAGCCAAGCTTAGACAATATGGCGGCTTTGTACCACGAATACGCGTTGACAGACCGGTAGCCAATGGTACCTTTTTAATTATTTAGTATTTTATGTATTTTAATGATTTATTTTAAAACACTCTAAAAAATTTTTTCGCTAACTCAGAAAAGTTAATTAAATTATGAAGACAATTACTAAAATATAAATATTAAGAGGTTTCAGAATTTTACAATCGTTCGTATCGTCTTAAGAAAACAAAGCATTCCTCAAACTTATATTTTCATCGATTTTCTCTGTAAAACCATTTTTAAATATATTAACAAAGATATATTCAAAAAATTAGATTAATAGATTTAAGTGATTACATAAATCTTTTTCGATAAAACTGGAAAATGTTATGAACAAGAGTTTCTTAAAAAAAACTAGCAGCGTTTGGGAATAAACGGATATTTCAGCTGATGGAAGGAATTTAGTTTTGATAATGAAATATTTCACTGAATGCTATTACTAATTGTGTTTGGAAGAAAACGGATGACACATATAACCCGTTCAGGGGTAGTTAATATATAACATAAATGCCTGTTAAATTTTGATGTTGCATATGTGTGAAACAATTTCTCATCAGTGACACTAGGGACCAAAAAGTGTGATCGATAAAACGACTTTTTAAAACAATATTTACAATGATATCATATTTAAGAAATTAGATTGATATATATATCTAATTATAATTAAAAATTCGGAAAAATCATCTTGGAGAAAAGTATTAAGCAAGTGTTTTTGTAAAAATCAAAACAATTAGCAACTTTTGGAACGGATGATTTTAGCTGATGGCGGGTGTTTAATTTTAAGTAATGAAATATTACATTAAATGTTATTACCAATTGTGCTGTAAAAAAAAAGGATGACACACCTGTGTCATATTGTTGAATTCTAATAAAAAGAAAAAGATATTTTACAATTTTACATGTGAATAGGATGATAAAATGGCTCTACAAAAGTTCTCTGACCGCGACACTCAGTATCAATTTCACCATTTCAAAGTTTCAAATGAGAGTTGACGTAATTTTTATTTGACATATCTTATCTAGTATTCTTTTCACTTTGATTTTTTTAGATTGTGAAGATTCGGTTCTTAGAGCGTAAGTACATATGTTTTTGATGATTTTAATTGCTTGGACCTTTATAAAACGATACAAGCTGCTTATAAATAAATTGTTTTCTTGGGGAAATTGCAAGAAATATCATGGACTTCCAAAAATGTTAACCGTTACCACAATATTGTCAATAAATGTAATGCAAACTTTTTCGAATTTACCATGGATATAATTTTTATAATTAATTGCATTAATGTCATGTTCTTTTTCTTATCAATATTGATTTTACAAGTGGAGGGTTAAGCTAGCAAAACAGAATGTGCTATATGCAATATTAAATATTATATATGTGTGTGTGTGTGTGTGTGTGTGTGTGTGTGTGTGTGTGTGTTGTTCTATCTTAAATAGATACCATTACGGGCTTAATTTAGCTTATTTTAAAATCATACAAGCAACGATTGATGCTATTACAAAACTCCATCTTCAGTAGTTTATTTTTCAATTATATAATAAGAGCCTTATTGTATATTCTATTTTTCAGATTGGGGCGTTCATATGCAACAAGGCCATATAACGGAAACAACTCCGACAGAAATAATTATGTATAAATCTTTGTATTGTAAATTTGAAAACAAACACAGCCAATAAAGTTGAGAATAAAGTTATAGTTTAAAACTAACTGTTGTATGTGTTTAGTTTTATAGTTTTTTATGTAAAACAATTGTTTTTTTTTTTTGATTTTTCATTTTAAAATTTTTAATATACAGCGTACTGATTTGACGTGAGGGGGGCAGCACTTGGCGAAGAAAATTTGCAATGTTAAAACATGCCAAATATTTCAGCACAACCAACCGTTAGGTTATTTAATTCTTTTCAGTTTTAGTGTCACTGATGAGGAATGAATTTCCGAAATGTGCACATCTGGCACATCGAATTTTAACTGGTTTTTGTATTATATATTTAAACAAGCATCCTTTGGTTAACTTTTTATCAATAAAGTTAGATAATTATTATGCTTCATAAACTCGACCTCACTACAAATTGAAATATTCTTGCAATGGAATGTTCAATGTATTTTACTAAAATTCAGTTTTTACTTGTACGGTTCTTTTACTGTTTTTTGAAAAATGATTGAAACCATATTGATAGTCTTATCTTCGATGAATTACCCTTATGTTCCAAAATCTGTTTTGACAATGTACGAATTCGTTTGGTTCTATCGGTAAGTTTATGTCAAATCATTGAATTCATTTTAAGAAAATCGTTCTTGTCTGTTTTCTGAAATATAAATCCGAAGTTAAAAACTTATGTGATTCCAAATTCATCTAAGGAATTATTTGCGTTATATATTTGTGTTATATATTTGCTACCCCTGAGCGGGTACCGCTGCTGGTGAAGTAAAACTCCCCCGAAGGTATCCATAACTCAGTAAGCAGTACTTTGTGCTGTCAGAATATATACGATTTATAAAACTTTTCAGGCGTCTTAATTTTTGAAATTTATTTAAAATTAATGTTTGGTTGATTATTTTTCAACTGTTATGTTGTTTTATCTATCAACCTTTTCGGTCTCTGGTGTCACTGATGAGGAATGATTTTCCGAAATGTTCACATATGGCACATCAAAATTTATGGAAAAATTTTCGTCTTAAATTGCCTTAAATTGTAAATGTAACGAAGTAAAACAATACTGAACTTTGACTTAATGATAGCATATTATGGAGATTTCAAAGTCCATCATCGCATCATCTTAACTATGTAAATATTCCTATATATTGGTTATCTTGATTATGGCGCCAGCGTGCGAGGAAAGTTTTTTAGAAATACCTATATCGTTTGGATTTCTTCATACAAACGGGATTCCAGGGAAAAACAAACATCATAGAGACTTGAAATATTTAATTATAGACATATCTGATCATTTGAAATCTGTAAATTGATAATTACTAAGAAAAGTAGGAGGGGTTATTTGTAGACGTATATCATCAGAAATAAAAATGGACTCGTTAAATGGCTTTGTTTCTGGTTCAACATATATACACTACAAAATTACACTTTAAAAATGATAGGGCCAATGTCTTGGTAAATTATTTAAGCGGTAGTTGAAATCGTGTAGTAAGAGGCTTAGTTTTTTCCCGAATTTAAATTAAAAGGAAAATTTAGAAAAGAATGTCTTTAAAATATATCTCCACATAATACCACATGTGTACTAAGATTAGATTTTAATGATCCTTTGTTTCTTTTAAACAAACATCTCCAAATAAAATACACATGTCTTTGAGAACAATATTTCTTCCATATCTTCTCATGTGATAGGGTTTTCCCGTATGTAAGAAATGTGTATCTCACGTGACCTTTCATTTCCGGTACTATTTTCGTCTGCTTTGTTGACAAACAAACAAGCATGGCTTCCCGTTTCCAGTCTAATGATATCACAGAATTTATTGAGCAAACCGAAAACCAAAACATTTTGAGGAAAACATTTGCACATGTCAATGTTAATTACAAATACCACCGGTCTCAACCGAAACGTCAACACATCAACTACGACAGTGACACGGATTTTGAATAACATGTGTTTACCGGATAACCGGGTGTATATACATCCGAGAAAAGAAAATAGTGCGCGATATATATTTATATATGGAGCATTTGAATGACTCAATGTGGGCAGTATTAAACTTGATTTCGTTTTCTTACTACCTAATTAAAGTGTAAATAACTTTTTTTTATTTGAGTTGTAAATTACATAATAAGTCATAATAAGTTATGGTACCAAAAAAGCAGCGCCCGCGGAATGATTTCTAAACGATTTTGCGGTGAAATTTAGATTGCTTTTTTAAACAATTTTAGGAAACAAAGCAAATCGGCATATGTTTTCGTGGTACCTACGTTCTGTAGGTACTTTAGAATCACGGTCTTTTTCGATTTTCATTTTATGAAAAAAGTCAAAATAAAAAGTTAGATTTTTTCATGTGCCCAGACCCATAGATCGCAAAAGCGTAATTATCTCAATTATATATAAGAAAAATAATCCATTATGAGTTTATCCAAGTAGGATGGGGAAATCTCAACCTCAGGATTTGAATATTTAAGTCAGAGACTCGGCAAGCCTTGTCTCTAACTGAAATATTCAACCCCTCGGGTGAGATTTTCCTATCCTACATGAATACTAATAATGGATTCTTATATTCTTAAGTCCTATATGTGTCTTGTTTAACAAGTTCAATTCCTTTTTTTTCTTGAATAAAATAAGGTGTATGAAATTATCAAATTAACCATTATCCATCGTTTGTCATACATCTTTTTTTTTTTTTTTTTTTTTTTTTTTTTTTTTTTTTTTTTTTTTTTTTTTTCATTTTATTTAAATTGTACCCGTTAAACAATTAAATGTCACATCCATGTTGAAAAAGACTTTAAAAGGTCTTTTAAAGGAGGTTTCGTGTCAAACATGACATAGAAGATTTCTTAACAGCTAAAATAACCTATAAAATACAAAGGTCTAAGCTAAATTTGGAGTCATGTAATTTTGAAAGTTTGAAGTCTTTTGTTTTCAAATGTTTGGATTATATTTTTAAATCTGTCAATTTTTCGGTCCCTAGTGTCACTGATGACGAAAAATTTTCCGAATTGTGCACATATGGCACAAACAAATTTAAAAGGTATTTTTGTAATAAAGCTACTAAAGATAATTTGGGTTCAATTATTACTTTTTGTATCTTCAAATAAATGCATTTACGAACCATAGTGTGTAAATTGTTCACAAGATCTAATAATGTAGTGGCCATGTTACTGGACATCACTTAACCACATTCCTCCCGTATCGGCGGTTTAATGATCCTATATTCTAAACCATTGCGGTGGCTCAGTTGGTAGACTGCTCGCTCGTTAAGTGAAGGGTCGTGGGTTCGAACCCCGACCGGGTCTGACCCAAGACTTGAAAGTGGGTAGTGACTTTTTTCTCCAAACACTCGGCATGATGAAAGGAAAGTCACGGTTTTCCGGATGGGAACTTAAAATAAACGAGGTCCCATGTCATGGCAGGCATGGCACGATAAAGAACCCTGCTGTATAATGCCATCAGCGCAACGCACAGGCAAAATTTCTGCACTTTCGCCTATAGCTGGCGACGTCTCGATATAAGTAAAATATTCTTGACTGGGACGTTAAACACCATTACTTAACTCAACATATATTCCAATACTAGTATACGTTTACCATGTTTACTAGTGTATTATATGTTACTTATGCATTGTCTACAGTTTACCACATTTTTGGGCCATAATTTTTATTCAATAAGAAACATTTATCATCAAGTCGTTCTTTGACATTATATGCATAGACATGGTATATATATAACACAAATAAACCTGCCTAATTTTGATATGCAATATACACAGGACGAAAACCTGTCTATAAGCCAGCTTATAGGTGGATTAAAGGTGGCTTATAGCTGGCTTATAGGAGTCTATAAGCCATCTATAAGCTGCTTATAGATGACCTATAAGCCATCTATAAGCCAGGCTTATAGATGGCTTATTGGCATTCAAAATATAAGCCATCTATAAGCCATCTATAAGCCGTCTATAAGCATTCCTAAATTTAAAAGGTGAAGTGGTTTACAACACATCCTATAAGCCATCTATAAGCCTTTAAAACCTAACGTAACGATTTTTTAAAAATCATACACGTGCATTAAATGCACCAAGTGTATTTTTAAATTTTTCGCTTTCAGTGAAATTTGTATGGAAATAATTGTTTTAGTAGTATTGAATAAGATAATTATCAATCTAACAGCCACTTCATATTTGGCTGATCATTATTGTTTACGACTTAACACTTTTATGCTGACGGAGCATATTTTGATGTATACTCACATAGAGTATGGATCATAACTGTAAATGTTTTCTGTGAATGGTTTATATGAGGGAGTGGAGTGGAGTGGAAAGAGTTATAGTGCTTTATGCCCCAACCAAGATTATTTCACTTATTTCGAGGGGGGTCACTTCTGGGATGGTGGAGGAAACCGGAGTGCCTGGAGAAAACCACTGACCTTCGGCAAGTGAACTTACCAACTTCCTCACACTAGGATTTGTCCAGAGTGGGATTCGAACCTAGGCGGTTAAAGACACTGTGATTCGTAAACGCTCGCTTTAGACCACTCTTGTTTATATAATGCGAAATACAGATATGCTATTTATGCATTTATTATATCAGCAAAATCATGCCATATGCCTTTCTTATACCAGTATAATGACGTTTCCCATCTTCACACAATCTTTTATTATTGTATGTTTTATCAGATTCCTCTATGATCCGAACAGTATATTTCTATTTAGCAACCTTTTATCATAAAGGGTTTTCTTTTGTACTATTATGTGATTTTCTTACCACCTTCAATTAATAAAAATAGTGATATATATAATTTTACAATTCGATAAATTTTAACATATTCGGTAAGCTCAAATATTTTCAGACAAGCTTTTAAAATACAAAGGTTATGAAACTTTATTTACTTAAAATATTTGTTTACAATCTCCGTCCGAAGTTTAAAATTTGCACATTAATCAAAGAAATTACAGTTTGACATCAATCTCAGGTGTACGGCTAAACTTTGCTGATTATACAATATTTAAGGTAAAATTGACTTTGTTCTAAATTTCTAGATTTGTATCCTAGGCACTCAAATTAATATTTCAGTTGTCACTATCAAACAGTCATTCAAATTATGTAATAAGATACTACTGGAATCTGGAATTCCCTTGTGTTGAATCCTTGGTTATGACTATAACATAATATTTGCACGGTTATTTCTGAAGTTGTTAACTTTTCCATTCTACTTTTTCTGCAAATTTTACTCCGATGTCACAATGTCTACATTTCTTATCATCTTCACTACTTTCTCTTTCACCCAGTCAGCTTCACTTCTTTTTTGTCCTTTATAAATCACCAGTTCTTTTAAGTCTAAAAACAATGAAAAAATGAATATAAACTAAGACTTAAGTCTGCATTTAGCGGATTAAAACTTAACAGAATCATATATTGAATCACAGACAATAGTTAGTGAGTGGATTGTGTTTGATGTGTTTGATTTTCCCGACATGTGTTGTTGTTAATCTCGAAGATAAAGATTTTAGGACTGTCTCTAGTTAACTCGTGTTATATAGTTGAAACGGCGGCGGCAGTTCCGATATAAACCATTTTGTGGAGCAATGCGTAAAGGTGTGAGAGATATTTGTTTATGATTTTCGTTGCTCACAAATAAATTGAATAAAAATAACGACTGAACCAAGGTGGGTAAAAAAGAATAATTGAACACCTTGTGTTATGAGAGAGAGAGAGAGAGAGAGAGAGTGTGTGTGTGTGTGTGTGTGTGTTAATTAGATTCCGAGAGGAAATTTCGACTAAGACCAGTGCTACTTTTGATCCTTTCTGTTCATCTAAGACCTAAACGAATAAATCAGTAGCTCAGAAATATTTTGGTCACAATACGGAAGAAAAATAAGTTTTGCGTTGAGAAAAATTAGTTTGAAATGGGATAAAGGGAAATTAAGTTTGTGAAATAAAGATACGACCGAGTGCATCTTCTTGCCTCTTTTTGTGCTACCTAGATAGTAGTTTTATTTATTTTACTTTTTTGGGGTTGTTGTTAATTACGAGTCCCTGAGGTCTTAGCCAATTTTTCGGACGAGTTGCAGTAATGACCTATTGCCGGCGCCGAATTGACTCAGGACCGAAATAACTTGTCAGGTGCCGAAATGACTAGGTGTCAAATTGACTTGGTGCCAAAATAACTAAAATTCGTTCTTTGTATGTCATGCTTTTATTTAAGAAGTGACACGGCAAATTTGGACAACCCTCAAAATATTTTCTGTCTGCTGGAGTTTAGTATTGCTGACTTCTCATGTGAGATACAATAATTTACAAAAAATTAAAACTAGTCAACTCCATCCCTATGAAAGAAATACCCCGCCTTTTGGTAAAATATTATTATTATTATTATTATTAAAATCATTTTTTCTGATTTTAGTTGGAATCTTGTTTTCTTATTCATTGTGGTTTCTTTCATCATAATTATATCCTTATTTATTTTTCCACAATTTCATTATTTCTATAATAACCCTTATTACCATGTTAGTGTGACGTAAAATATAAAAACTGAGAATATGCTCTCGATAGATAGATAGATAGATAGATAGATAGATAGATAGATAGATAGATAGATGAATGAATGAATGAATTGTATCATACACAGCAAGCGATAATTAATTAATTATTAAATAAAAGGCATTAGCCTTTTATTTAATATTATTTATTTATTTAGTTAGTTCTATTTATTTATTAATCAATTTATTAATTTTAAAAGCTCACGTAAAAACCTGAAATTCTAGGGACCCCTGTGAAACCATAGAATTTTGTATAAAAGAGAATTATAAGATGAACAAAATGTGATACAAATCTGATTAGACCTTTAATGTATGTGTAGCTTTTCACAATAACAAAGACAAATTTCTTTAAGTAAGAGCCATATTTCAAAGACAAAGATGTCAGCATAAAAATTATGTCAAAATCCAAGATGGCTACCAATTTGTTCTAGATGATACATTTTTAGTAAGATGTATAAAAAATTAAACAGACTGTAAAATGTGAAAACATTATTGATTAATGATATAATATGTACTGTAAAAGATGCTTATTTTCTTATAATAGTATAATCCATAATATAAAAAAAGAAACTTACAACATTTTGCAAATCTGTTTGTCCTGAAGATGTTACCTTCTTCTTGTTGATGATACTGATTTTGAACAAATCAAAAGGATGTGATTGGTCCATAAATTAGCCTCTATTTCAATCCACCAATCAAAACTATTCATCTTAACTCGTCTCTCTCTCTCTCCACAATAAAGCATACTCTCTCTCTCTCTCTCTCTCTCTCTCTCATGAATCATAAGTCAAACTATGATTCAAACATTAAACATACAAAAAGGGTAAAGAAAATAATAAAATGTAATTTAATTGATTTTTATACGTTGTATTTCTTAACATGGAAAATTATGTTTAATTACCTGTTTTATAAATCAAACATTAAACATACAAAAAGGGTTAAGAAAATAATAAAATGTAATTTAATTGATTTTAATACGTTGTATTTCTTAACATGGAAAATTATATTTAATTACCTGTTTTATAAATCAAACATTAAACATACAAAAAGGGTTAAGAAAATAATAAAATGTAATTTAATTGATTTTAATACGTTGTATTTCTTAACATGGAAAATTATATTTAATTACCTGTTTTATAAATCAAACATTAAACATACAAAAGGGTTAAGAAAATAATAAAATGTAATTTAATTGATTTTAATACGAGAGAGAGAGAGAGAGAGAGAGAGAGAGAGAGAGAGAGAGAGAGAGAGTATGCTTTATTGTGGATCTTAAGAATATTGTGACTATATAAATATGGGTAATTGTCAAAAAATATATTTGGAGAAAATGTCAATTTTACATAAAATAAATACAAATCTTAAAATCAGATATATGATACCTTAACAATTATATCAACAATTTACAATATATTATACCTCATCCTTGATCTAGTGTCTGATTTCAAAATATACTTTTAGATATCACCAGTGAACTAAAAAGGAGGTAAAATGTTTTTACTAAAATGTTTTGGACTTCTAACAAAAATTATCAAGTTAGTGTTAATCAATTAAAATGATAATTGTATTGGTTTAATGGATGAATAAATAAATAAATAAATAAATAAAATGTAAATAGATAAATAATACTTTTTCAGTAATAGATAAATAAATAAAATAAATGAATAATTAAATAAATAATTAAGTAAAATAAATTAATAAATAAATAAATAAATAAATAAATAATACTTTTTCAGTAATAGATAAATAAATAAAATAAATGAATAATTAAATAAATAATTAAGTAAAATAAATAAATAATAAATAAATAAATAAATAAATAAATAAATAAATAAAATGACTATCGAATTTAAAATATTTGTGTAACTATTAATATGAACATTTCTTTGATTTTTATGAACTTCACAACATTCAAAAATATGTCTCACATGGCATTAATAATAATAGTTATATTATTATTATTATTATTATTATTATTATTATTATAAAATAATAATAATAATAATAATTTTTTTACATTTAATAGTACTTACTGTATTGTAATTCTCATGTCATTCAGTTTATTATTTGAAATAAAATTATAACATTTCATACATTTGACATTTTCTGTACACTGAATTTACAAAATAATCTAACATGCGAGTAATTAAAAGATTATCAATAATCTAAGTCGGTGAACATCCTGTTTATTAGACACATTCCATCACCTGTAATCATCAGGATCTTACCATGTGATTTGCTAAATTGATTGACAGGTATCAATACAGTAATAAACTTGTCAATGTAATATGTAATTTTTATTTTGGGATGTTTACAAAATATGTGGAAAGAACTGTTGTACAATATAAAAATATCAAATTAATACCAGATTGACTTGAAACGATTAATCCTAGAACCGACCCGACTTGCTGACGAAATAATATTACTTTTGCTTAAATTTAAATTGATTTAAATCTAGATTTTCTTATTTAACAAAATTGTTATTAAATCATTGAAATTCTTTAATAAACTTAAATTCACTCACATTTCTCGTGCTATTAATACTGGAAAAAGTTCAACAAATTGTACACTGACAAACAGACATGTCTTTTGTTATAGGAATAATTTTTTCATTCATTTCATTCAAATAATCAAATTTTCATTAGTTATGACTACAATTTTAGTTAAATCTAAAAAGCACACTCAATTAAATAAATGATAGTGCATTCGTTCTATTTATTTTGCTATTGAGCAGTTTGTATTTACAGTATCTAAGGAGGCTAACAACTCTTTTACTTGAAATGTCCGGAATGATCAGTATTCAGCTAAATAGATCTTTGTAATAAAAGAGAATTTTTAAAAATAAATACTTGCGGAAGTGGCATCTTAATAAAATATTTTGTCATAGGACGGGGTACACTTTATAGTTGGTAGATCAAAGGCTCATACCGACTACTTAAAATTAGCAAAAAGATGAATTTCCATTTACGTATAAATGCAATTATTTTTCTAGAATCACTATGAAACGTGTAAATTACAAAGTTTATACAAAACATCATTTTCCAAAACTTTGTGTTATTACTTAAAGATGGCGTATAGATAGCGTATGGCTAGAAAGTCATTAAGAAATTTACTAAATGCCTAAAGATGAAAATGCACTGAAAATAATTTATAAATATATATTAGATATGCATTTAATAGGAACTACATACTTTTAGTTCTTTTTTCGATAGTAAAATTATAAGTTTTCTCACTCAAAAAGATTACCCTCTTTATAAAGTCCGCCTGTATATTAAGTCCATATTAAAACTGCACTATTAAAAATATATATATATATATATCCACCTATAAGTCATCTATAAGCATGGCTTATAGATGGCTTATATTTTGAATGCCAATAAGCCATGCTTATAGGTGGCTTATAGGAGGCTTATAGACAGACGTGCTATAAGCTCCCTATAATCAACCTTTAAGCTCCTATAAGCCAATCTATAAGCTCCTATAAGCATGGCTTATAGGTGGCTTATAGATGACATTCCGTCCTGTGATAACCACATTTAGGAAAGTCATTCTTCATCTCTAACACTAGGGACCGACAAAAATTGACAGATCAAAAAAAATAAACCAAGCATTTAAAAATAAAAGACTCCAAACTTCCAAAATTATATGACTCGAAATTTATCTAAGGACCTTAGTATTTGTTCATACCGTTATTGCATAAAAAGGTACAAAAACATAAAACAAACAGAAAAAATTAAATAATCTGAGGGGTTATTTAATAGATTGTCGATAATACTTGTTATCCTAAGAAAAGAAAATCTTAAAATAAAAAACGATTTTGTGACAATGGATAAGCCTGGAGCAAACCGACTACCAAAATGTTCTTTAAAAAAACCTGAAAATCTGAGGTCCCTGCTTTTTAAAGGTTGTAGGCGGAGGAAAGCAATGAGATTTTAGGTTGTAAACTGATCCATATTGTGCTGAATATCACCAAGGTCACTTTACCTTAACTCTATGGTAAATTCAATTTCCAATGCTTTGTTATAAAGTTAATTACGATGAGTTTAACCTGAATGGTGGAAAAAACTTTTTATTGTAGTTAGGTTTTTGATTCTTACTCTGCTCCTGCAAACGATTTCTTTTTTAATTGTCTTCATTTTATATCAAAATCATACAACAATATAGTATAGAAATAAACCTCAATTTTAACCGTATATTTTCTATCTACCTTTTTTGTCCGTCGTTATTTAAAGCAAGGTCCGTTTCTTAAAGCAAAGCATTTCTTAGCTGTATTTAAATCCGTTCATTTTGGAACTTTAAATGTAGAGATTATTTTTTCATCTGTCAACTTTTGTCGGCCCCTAGTTTCACTGATTAGGAATAAATTCCCGAAATGTTCAAATATGTTTCATCAAAATTAAACAGTTATTCTTGTTAAATATTTGCTACCTCAAAGCGGGTGCCCGAAGATATTCATAACTCAGTAGGCAGTACTTGTGCTGTCAGAAAATGTATGGGATATGTTGTATTATCGAGGCAGATTGTAACAAAAAGTAACACGTTACGAGTGCATACAAACTAGAAATTAACAACTGGACTTGCAAGCTGAATTGTATACATCTTAAATATTACATAATGTTAAAAATTAATTTGCCAGAAAGCTTTAAATATTTCAGTTAAAAAAACTATAGATAAGATGGAAAGATTTTTTATAAATGACATAAATTTTGCTTCTATTGCGCACAGTAAACTGCACAACTCCGATTGTACCTAACATATGTAATAATAATAATAAAAAAACAAACATACCAGTCCTGGTCTATATCACAATCCCAAAAACAAAGTAAAAACTTTGCAAACTGGCAAAATATGTTATTCACGTGAACTTCCATCAAAGAAGTGAGGCTGGTTGCACCGGAATGGTAAGCACATCCTGTCTAGCTAGCTACACCAGTCACGTGCAAGTCAATTTTGAGAATGAAAGGAACAAAGAACTATGGTAAGTCAAATATATCCAGTATAAGTTGGGATACAGTGACTACATACTTGTCAACAATATTGTGATGACGGCCATAAAACTTTTAAAGGGCCCTTAAAAATTAATAATAAATAATTTTATTTTTGATAAAATCCCAATTAAAATATCATGATAACAATTTTACATTAAAAATCCAAATTTTGATATTCTTTTTTATAACTTATGTTTAAGAGAGTAAAAACTACAATTTGGTCTTATATTTTATTCATAATTTGTTTGACCTAAAGCTTCAAACTTTATTTTTTTCATATCATTAATTTTTTATCTTTATTTATAATTGTCCAAAGAAACCAAAAATATGATTGGTAATTTTGAGTCGTAAATTATAGATTTGTTTTTCTTCATGAAAGATTAATTACACCTTAATTTTGACATTAATTGACTTCAATATATAAGAAAAACAAATCAATAATTTACGGCTCAAAATTACCGATCAAATTTTTTTCATATCAATATTTTTTTTATATTTTTTTATAATTGTTCGTAGAAACTAAAATATAATTGGTAATTTTGAGTCGTAAATTATTGATTTGTTTTTCTTTTCAAAGTCAATCAATGTCAGAATGAAGGTGTAATAAATCTTTCATGATAAATAAACATTTTTTGTGATATGAATAGCATTTACAAAACGCACATTATACAAACACAAGTCTTATTACAATAAACACCACTAACTTTGGATATCATGGAAATGAGGGTCGTAATATTACTGTGTCTTTTTGGCTTGTTCATTGATGCAGCTAAATGTAATGAAACCCCGGTAGATATTTGTTCTGGAGCAGATATATCTGGTGAGAATCTTTCTGATATGGATGATGTAAGTGATTTAAAACGTATCAACATGCTAATATAAGACAACCAAGATATTATATTAATTCTATCAAACAGCGCATTGAATATAAGCATATAATTGATATTATAAGTGTTCATACTCAGTGCAGAGAAAAAATATATATATTTCGCATCAGCAGATATTTGCAAATGATGTTTTAGATTTCCGCCTACGATAGGGTAAATTTCAGACACGAAAACCTGCTTTTCGGAACACATGTTTGTTGTAACTTCTGATAATGGCTTTAGAACATCACAGCTGACCCTTTATTCAGTATTTGGCACTTCAGGAAGCCAATTTATGAGTTGAGTTGAGTTATGGTGTTTAACGTCCCAGTCAAGAATATTGCACTGATATCGAAACATCACCTGCTATAGGCGAATGTGCAGAAATTTTGCATGTGCCAATTTATGGTCATATCGCCGAAATATGGCGAGTATTCGATTAGTAAATTTGTACCCAGTTAGCGATTTTCAGATCGAGTACTCGTTGACATCCGTAATATATATATATATATATATATATATATATATATATATATATATATATATATATATATATATATATATATATATATATATATATAACGGCAATAGAATTTAACAGTCTCGTAATATAATACGTGTATCTACTCTTTCGCTATCCCATGGCCAATCATTAGTTAACCGATTGCATTTGCATCAGTAATAAAACAATGTTCGGGCGTAAGCAACTACAATAATAACATTAAAGTCCACAGTACCCGTTTGGTAAACAATGTTTTACTTTATGCTTGGTATTTAATAAGGGAATTTAAAAAACTTAAATTATGAGGGTTGCATTTAATTTTGAATATAATTGTAGATTGCGGATAGATTTTGGTATTATCATTTCATCGTTGATCCAGACAATATATATGATTTGGATGGAAAACTTATGTACACATATGGAAGCAAAGGAATGAATACATTTGCTTATCAAGTAGGAAGGTAAAAAACCATAAATGTATAATACGGTGGCCAAGAAGTTAAATGGTTGCTATAAAAGTTTTTAAGCCTTAGTTGTATATTGATCGAAGCACAAGCGTGAAGATTACAATTACTTAAACAGCTAAGGTTTAGGTTAATTCGGGCAAATTCTAGTGTGAGAAAGTCTGTCATAATTCTCTAGATGCAGTGTAATCAAGTTCACAATGTCAAAACCAACCTTCACAATGTAAGTAAAACACTTTCTAACAAGCTTATCTTATAAATATCACAAAGGATAAAAACACTCGCGAAGGTTTTTATTTTATTTATTTATTTTTATTTTTTTTTTATTAATTTTATTTATTTTTTTATTTTCATTTTAAAATCTAGGCATGTCTGCTTTTCTATATCCTGTCATATAAGTGAAAATGTTTTTGCTTAAAGGTAAAGTAGTTTGTGTATGCCAAAAGCATGTCGATGGCTTATCCAAAACGCAGAGGGGAATAAGAATGCTTTTACTGTTGATGGGTCTTTATATATGTTAATATATACTTGTTCATAGGGACGCACAAACAGGAAAATGTAGAACATTTGTATTCCATGATTCACAAGTCATCAGGCGAAGACCATGTTTGATATCCACGCAACTTTATCCACGTGAGTATACGTTAGTTACATGAATACTTTCGAAATCCGTGATAATACCCAGTACAATGTTCTATGAACACTTCATCCGGATGCATTAAAGATGTTTAAGTAATACTGATATTACGTTATGAACTTTTAAGCAAAGTAATTAGCACAAACTGGATAAGTGATCGAATATTGCTTCTTCTGTAGGATCCTATTATGGTGAAAGTAACGTATCCACTTATGTCAACAAAAAGGAGTTTTGATTATATTTGCATACATTTTTTCAATTAAAAATAATAGCTAAACATTGTTTGAGAATTTGTTTAAAACTAAGGTTTGTTCCCTCATACAAAGCATTCCTTAGCTGGATTTGGATTTATATAATTTTGGAACTTTAGATTCATTAATTTGCAACTGTTTGGCTTATGTTTTTTATTATCAAACTTTTCGGTCTGAGGAATGAATTTCCGAAATGTGCACATCTGGCACATCAAAATTCAACTGGTATTTGTGTTATATATTTGAACCATCTTCATAGAAAACGAAGGGTTCTTGTAATATTGAATTTTTTAAAATTTTAGATACATGAAACAAAAAAAATTTAAAGTGTATATTATTTTAAGATATTGTCGTTATTTTACATTTACGTCACAATTGATATAACAATATTTAGTATATATAGTATAAAGTAAGAGAAGCAAAGTTGGACATAAAGATTAATATTAAATCGCTCTAGAGACACTTTTTATCGATGGATGTACTTGACCTTGGATTCAGATTGATGTTATTTAATAACTGTGATTTCAAGCAAGACCTTGGTTCAGTGGATATTTTATTTGTTTTGAGCTGAAACTTGTATATTTTTTTTTCTAGCTTCAAACGGTGGCTTATATGAGGCCGTATATTTAATCTCTAAGGATAAGACACAACTAATTTATTACTATTGTGGAGACTATGATAGACAAAGGCAGCGGTGTAAACATGACAAAGTAACGGCAGCATTCGCAACAACAAGAAAACATGCACTTCCAGGTGAAAGAGAAAAATTTGAGGCAAAGCTAAAGAAATTCAGTGGTTTTGTCCCTCGTATACGTGTAGAAAGACCTACAGCAAATGGTATTTTACTTATGTTTAAGATCCTAAGAATTTAAAAAAAATATATCCATTTTTTTTATTATCGACATTTTTAACTAAAGTTGTCATAATTTAAATAACAAAATAAAGCAAATTATCATTTTTCAATTTTGTATGACAGGACAAAGTCTCTGATATTCAAAAATGTTGATATAAAACTACGAGAGACATTTTTTTTAAAATTGATGGTTAGAATATAATCTTTTACATTCTTAATTTTCTAATCTAAAGCGTGTTTGAAACAAAAGTATGGATGACGCACGCAAACACATACATACACACACGCTCTTTCTCTCTTGCTCTCCCTCATACACTGGACCAAATTAGGTTTTTTTAATGTGCTGAGTAAGATAGCCTTAAACAGAAAATGACCAAAACATTTTTCAGCATTTCTCATGCAACAAAGATTCCTGCAAGTTATAAGACCAAATTATCAGTAGATTTTTGTCATGTCTTTTATATATTAATTTTTTTTTTGCCTGTCTTTTGCCTTATAAAGCTTAACTCCTGTGGCAGTTTAAAGTTAAAAAAATTCTGACTAGATAAACTTCGGTCAGGATTGAACACTTCCAGATTCGCTAAAATAAAACTGTGTTGAATTAATGCATCATTTTAATGTCTAAAATACATTTGCGCAAATGCTTAGAGTATTCATTTGCCTTTTCAGATTGTGAAGATTCGGTACTCAGAGGGTAAGTAAAAGCTTAAGTATATTTTTCTTTTAAGACTTGTAGGTGAAATGGTTAATGTTTCGTCTTCTCTCGCTTAAACGAAACACTACCATTTGAAGTTTATCAAAAATATGTGCTTTATATATATAATGAAATAATGGAAAATGTTTAACTGATAAAACACATATTTTCACAGCAGTGAAATACATATATTTTTACCGGTGAAAATATATGTATTTGACTCCGAATTCCTTCACGTGCAATTTAGAGGGTTTTTTAATTAGAGTTACTCCCCTTTTTATTATTGCGAACGGGTGCCCTGTACCTGTTTCTCGTCACATTTCGGTGCCGCAGGTTTTTCCGAATTGCGTCAACCATTAGACGAGCGAATAACAGTGTACCTTGTCATCGTTGTTTATTATCGTCAACAACGGTCACATCTGTACGTCGACGGCGCAATCCATTGTTTTAATTAACCAAACATGTCAGATATAAAAACAATTCAAACAGTGATATAAAATAATTAGAACATTTAACAGTGAAGTATAAATATGAATTTTTTTTTTTTTGTCTTGTGAAGTGAGAAAAACAATATTTTCACTTGACGGCTGCGCCGTCTCGTGAAAATATTGATTTTCTCACTCCACAATTATTTTATTTCTTGACTATATATAAATGGTAGCTACCGGTCACTCAGGGTATAACAATATTTTATATAGTAAAATTTTAACCTATTATCTTAAAATTGAGACCAATTTATACAGAAAGACATTTTAGAATAAGACAAGAATCGCAATTTTTATACTTTTTAATGACTTATAGGCGCATTAACTTGAAAGAATATATTAATTGCTTCGACCTAAATTTATACTTAATATCAAGAAGATCAAATAGCTATAATAAACAAGTTAATAAAGTTAAAAAGGAATCCGTTTATTCAAATTCTAAAAAAAATTAACAACCTCTAAATCTAGGAAAAGGAAACATGTATTAACACTTTCCCTTATTATTACTATGCAAGTATGAGTTGTTATAACAAAAAAATCGAAAAGGCCCAGGTAACTTCAACGTGCTCAACGGCGCATCAGCAAACTTGCAGTTTGTTGAGATCAGATTTATAAATCTCAAACAAATAACCTTAGAACAAATAAGTATATGGCCTACTTAGCATTAAAGACGATTTTAAAGTATAAGCGACAATTTTAAATTTAAGTAGGGCATATTCATATGTGTTTTCTTTTTTTTAGATTGGGTCGTCTACCAAATCGCAAAACAGCCTATGGTAAAAATCGTTATCCCTTATTTGCCGGTTTGTGAAAAGGAAAATGGCGCAACAGATAGATTATAACCACGAAAAGAAACATAAAAAAATTTCAAAGATTAAATACAATAAAAATCCATGACAGTTGTTCAGTCTTATTGTGTTTATAAAAAAATCCACTTTTTCTTGTCAAATTCTATTAAATTACGTTAAAGAGCGTTTAATTCTTTAACCATTTGGCAATTATTTCTCACTTTTTGGTTGATTCTTGTTGACAACTACCCATCATTATTATGGTCTGAACAAAATTAATCAGCACTGAGTTCTTGTAACAAAGTGTCTTGAAAATTAAATCTGTAAATGTATAATGTTTAACATATAAATATTGTATTGAAAGCAAAATCACGTAAACTTTGACCTATTTGAAAACAGATTCATTAATATTCTCTGTTTTATCAGCTCTACATACCTAAACACTCTTACACTGGAAAATTAATTCAAATATTGATTTCAATTGCATTATCCTATCTTGTCAAAAGATTTAAGATATATTTTATAACACTTTTTTCCTCGAGTTCTTAATATTGAACACCGATTTTTTTTTTTCCAAAACGCTCTAAGCATCCTTTTTCTTTAAAAAAAACGTATAATTATCATCAATTTATTAGTTTTTTTTAATTTTATAGTCAATGCCATTGTCTCATTCATTTAAATTACTGCAATAACGTTCAACAAACTAAGTATTGTCAGCTTTTCGACATATTGCACTACTATTTTATGATATTCTTAAACCTTAGACTAAATGTTGCTGAAGCGTTTGGTACTCATATCCCAGTCAGAACCTCCAAATGCAAAACTATCGTCATTTCGTTTTTTCATAAATTTAGCCTTTTTGTTACGGAGAAAATCTTGCGGTCGTTTTCGGTCTTTGTCTTCACCATATATTTGTTTGTGTCGATCTTTTCTTGAACTTTCGCTTCGTTTGAAGGAACGTGCTCTTTCCTGTTTTCGGAGCTGTTCAAAGTCAACTTCCTCTGAAGTGTTATCAGCTTCTGCATCATAATCCGGGATAGGTTCATCCGATTTTCTAAAAAAAAGTTGAAGATTTTAGTTTACAAAAATCTAAGCGACAAAAACGAACATGAATTGCACGAAAAAATTGTCGCACTATTTAACAGAATAGAAGTGTCACATAAAGGACCTTTTACAAGCCGAGATCAATACGACAAACACTTTTTAACATACTCCTTTATCACACAGCAGCAAATGCAATTGTTTTGGAGATGTTTTTTTTACAATTTGCATAGTCCATTTCACCCAAATGAACCTCTTATTTAATAATTTAGAAAAATATATCTTTTGTGCTCTTCAAAACTCAAGTAAGCGGAGAATTAACTCATAAGGATTTGTTTCATTGTCAAACTAGATTTTGCATGCGGCGGGTGTAACTGGCTAGACAGGAGGCATTTGCTTTTAGGGGACACCCAAACTCCATTCTGTGGAGGAAGTTAATTGACTGACAGTATTTAAACTTCTTATTTTATTCTAACTAAGAAATGTTTTGAGTACTCACATATGAATGGATTGTCCGGCTGAGGTAGTCGGTTGCTGAAAATTAATCAGGAATTGAACCATTAAGATCACTAACATAGTTTCTAGAAAAAATGATGATAAACCATAACAAAGACGATGAGGTTAACTTAAAAACTTCATGTTTTATTGTCATATAAATGAAATTTAAGTAATTTAATCAGGTCTAAACTATTTTTCGTTTTGACAGTTGGTAATTTCTTTGCATCAATTACAATGATAATGCAATGCTTATATACAACAGCATTTAAGAAATGGTCCTTACTATAAGTATTCGAAATAGTGACTTTACAGATTACAACGCAATTCACTGCTTAGAATAAAACTATAATAAAAAAGGTCAATGGATATTATGTAAATCGCCCTTTTCCAGATATATTTGACTTACCATAGTTCCTTGTTCCTTTCATTCTCAATGCTGACTTGCACGTGACGCGTGAAGCTAGCTAGACAGGAGATGCTTACCCTTTCGGAGCACCCGACCTCACTTCCTTGATATAAGTTCACGTGTATTACTAAATTTGCCAGCTTTCAAAGTTTTTACTTTGTTTTTGGGATTGTGGTTTGAACAAGAACTGGTATGTTTGTGTTTTTTTAATTTTATTTCTAAAACCAACTGTTTAAATCTAAAATGGCGGTAAAAACTATCAGTGCCTAGCAACTCATAGGTTAAAATTATAATATGATACTGGATTGTATTTTACTCAAAATGTATGACTTCCCTTTACTTATAATTTCTCCGTTTTTTCCGTAAACAATCTTAATTATTTTACCTCATAACCAAAAATGTCAGAAATGTTATCTTCCGTATAATTTGAAGGCTCAAAATCTTGCTTAAATTGATTTTGCTTATTAATATCTGGAAATGTAGGTTTGTAAGGTATCGTTGGGCTCGATCTATCATTTTCATGCATATATTTTTTGGAAGTACAATATCTAAAAAAAAGGAAAAGAAAAGAATATTGTAGATGAAAAAACTAGAAAATTCCAATTATCATTACCATCTTTCTAACTATACAGAGTAAAAAAAAATCACAATGAAATAAAACTGATTATGTTATATAAGCAAAATTACAAATATAATATCTTTTGTGATTATAAAAATATTAATTGGTATAAAGTAGTATTCTTTTTAGGCAAAAACACTTATGAAATTTTGAACTTGAAAATTATTCATACTAAGACACATCGCTTAAGGAAAAAAAAATAAAAAATAAAAGATATGTTATCCAACATTTTTGATGATTTAGGAAAACAATAACCTCCTGATTGTTAAAATGAAGATATTCTATAACCATACTTCTAGAGGAATCTGTAATTGGTAAATTACAAAACATATGATACATCTGAACCAAAGGCAGATAATGCAATTTGGTAAAGTTTCTTTTAAACTTACTTGTAAGTACAATACAAGAAAAGAAGAATAAACAGAGCCAAGACTACAGCTATAGCAGACATTGAGTATATAAATATTTGTTGCTCTTCTTGTAGTTTACTTTGCTCAACACATTGTTCCGGGTCACCATCAACTTCGATGGATATAGTACATGTTCTAAAAAGATAGATTAAAAATTAAATAAACTGGCTTACATAAAATACTGCCACTATGTCAATAATATCAATAAAAAACAAAAAGTCACTTTAACTCATCACGGTATTGTCAAGGTTGTGTTAGCCAGAGTTTTGTTCTAATCTTGTAACTGTTATATTGATAAAATTGTTACTTTATGTGCTACTTGCTTCCTGGCTTTTAATAGGAAAAATATGTATCTAAACAACATTGTTGCTAACAACCATTGCAGTACAAAAAAATTAATGCATTTTTAAACGGAATATATATCATCGTTGGAATTTTTAGACAACAATAAAATGTCTTTTCATGTACTTTTTTCCCACTAATGACGTAGACTATAAAATATGTAATAAAGTCAATTTTATTTTCATCACCTACCCCGTTTTGTGAACAATTCCTTTATCGATAATTTGTATTACTATATGAAATTGATCAGGAACGTCCGTTGTAACAAATGCTTTATTTAATGCATAGTTTAATTTCATTTCCCCCGTTCTGCTATCAACACTAAATATATCCTGAAAAAAATAAAATTTGCTTTAAACAAAGTAATCTGTTATAAAAAGCAAATTTTTGCCTTATCCAAACACTCCTACCCAAGCAAGAAGCCGATTGGCCTTTAAGCCCACCCGCATTTAACATCTTCTACAAACTTACGATGAAAGATACATTGATTACAGAAAAATCAAATATTCATGACATTGTTCTATTATTCCTGTATGCATGACTATAAAAAAGAGAGTTTTCTTCGGAAATTGACAAATGCACTTTTTCAGCAATTACGCTTATAAATACCTTTTCCTACAACAATTCAGCCACATTACTGTGTTTTTGCAAAACTAAAACTAAGTGACCGAAAACGTGAAATGTCTCAGCTTAATCTGTTATCATATCGAAAGTTGTTTCAAGTTGTTCACTACATTCTCTGTTACGTGCCCCTAGGTACAAAACTCCTTTTAACCCTTAAAACTGTTCACTAAGACATGATATTAACCGACTTTATCAAATTGCAAAGGTCATTTAAGCTTTATCAAAGGTGAACTGAAAGCTTATATAAAGAAATTAGACAACATATATCTAAACTGACTTCCTATCATTAAAACCCAAATGTGGAGAGACATTTTAAATACTATTCAAAACAAAAAGCATAATTTGCATGAACAAGTAAAATTTTCTTTAATTTTAGAAAGAACTTGATTTTTGATAAAATTGTTTGTATTAGTTATTATTAGAGGACACGTGGGATCTTTGTGTTCCTTTAATATGTACTTTAACAAAGAAATCTTTAAAAAAAATTTAATAAAATGCAATTTATAACAACGTTTTACATTGCTGAATTTTCTATGTTAATGTATCCCAATAAAACAAGAACAAAATACAAAAAAAGGTTATAAAATTAAACATTAAGTATACCAAATGATGTGAGAAATATTTATGTCTTCTACATTATCAGATTGGCTCACATAATATTAACCTGTATTTTACAGTTTGAATTAATTATGCAAAAAATGCTCTTGTATTTTTGTATCTTGAAAAACCGGGTATATATGGAATCAGAAAAACACATTTGAGATAAAATCCCTGAGTGCGGCGATAAGACATCTAATGAAGACAATGTGAAACTGCGATGCTATTGTAGTGATGACGTTTGCCAAGTTAATTTAAATTTCGATCCGATTTTGAAAGTGTATCTACAGGCGAGAATTAAATATTTTCGTCATCTTATAGATACTTACTCTAAAATTTCCATCAATTATTGTGAATGTTATTTCGCCATTGATACCGGTGTCAGAGTCTGAAGCATTCAGAAACACTATTGTAGAATTTTCTTTTGCTGTTAGCACATTTAAACGTGTAAATTCTGAAACAAACAGTATTTTAGCTCATTATGATATTACGAAATAATACGATTTTTAAATAAAATTGTTCTGCTGGTGGAGTGAAACTTCCGGAGGGTATCCATAACTCAGTTGGCATTACTTTGTGCTGTTTCACACTTTTCAGCTGTCTTTATTTTTAACATTTATTTAACACTAAAGTTTGTTCCCTCATGCAAAGTGTTACGTAGCTGAATTTGGATACATATAGTTTTGGAACCTTGGATTCAAATGTTTTGATTATTTTTATCTATCAATTTTTTTAGCCCCTAGTGTCACTGATGATGAATAAATTTCCGAAATGTGCACATATGGCACAGCAAAATTAAATATGTATTTTTGTCATATATTAACTCGATATTTTTTTTTCTTTTTTTAAAAAACCCATCTGATATGCTGCCATAATTATGTGCCACATTTGTGTTCAGCAAACATACATTTTAAAAAATTGATTTGACAGGTAGTTCTTTAAACTTCTAATCACTTAAATCATAGTGTCACTCATTTTACTGTATACGGTAGTACGTTCTGTTCTGCAATTTAACATTTATAAAGTATATCTTTTTATATCAAGTTTCTCGCTGTGAAACACTGGGGCATAATGGAGATGCATATTTAACAACTAGAATAACATTTTGAATCAAACTAGTTTTATTATACATTTAATTAACATTTGAAAAAATGTTTTGAAACAGTTTTAAAACAGTTTGTATGTATATTCGACTGTTGAAACTATATGTGATTGTTATTTTCTTATAGACAGTAAAACCAGGTTATCAAATTCAGGTCTGAGGCCCCTCCCCAAAATCCGAAACAATTTATCACGTTACTATGGTAATTTTTTTCATCTTCATAATAACTGTTTTTGCAAATTCAAAACATTCAATGATAGAAGAAACATAAGCATAAGACTGGAAATACATACCATTTTTACAAGTCGGCTGGTGCTTATTGGGATTGTCAAATATAACATTTAGTCTTACATCTGTATAACCTATTTTGTTGTCATCTAAAGAATCTTTGGCTTTGACTTTTACCTTCACAATGAATAAAAAACAAAAGAAATGTAACAGGAAATAAAAAGAATCCAGCAAAATCATTCTTAAACAAGCACGTAGGTTTAAATTATTTTAAACTTTTTGATAAAAAATAATATGAAATTAACAGAAAAAAAAGATCAGTGCGCATTCGCTGAAATTGGTCAATTTTTTCGTGTGATGAGGTAAACTATATACTCATACATTTGCAAAATGATCAGCAGAAGGCGGATTAAAATGTAAGTGTTATAATTCAACGCTTAATTGTAGTTTTTTTTTGTCTAAATAAATTTAAATTTTACTTACTATAATTACAAAATCATGTGATGCATTTACGTCAATTACTTCATTTAGAAACAAGGTTCCATTAAATATATCTATTCGTATCAACCTTCTGCTATCGTCATTTGGCTGTTCATTAGGCAACGTTACATTTTCTACTGAGTAATAAGTTACAGCATTTATTCCTTCGTCCTTGTCGTCTGCAGATATCTTTCCAATAATTGTACCGACTGGAGCAACCTTTCAAAAATTAAAAACAAAATCAGCAAAAATTATATCAAAGAACTTCTTCAACGTGTAACATATCAAGGACTAAAACACCATGGAATATTTTTATCCCGCTCTTGTATCTGAAATATAAGTATAAACATGTGTATATACAGGTTTTTCTTTTAATTCTCAAATTCTTTTATTTGACAGTCCTTTAAAGCTGTATAAATTCTTAAAACAGGCTCTCTAAAATTTCTAGCGAGTATTGGGGATGAATGAATAATAATGAACACTTTAAAATTCTTTGAAAATATTATGCTTTAAATTTTACTTTACCTTTAAATTTTACTTTACCTGTAAAATGTTGAATGCGTAGTCTGTGTTGAATACAGGCGACTGATCATTAATGTCGGTAACTGTCACGGTTAGATGTAAATATTCTGAGTCTTTAGGTGATTGAACATCGTGGTCTCTAGCAATGATAAGCACAAGTATTGTTTTCCTATTTTCTCTATCCAAGACTCTGTTAGGTAACATTCGCACAATTCCAGTGTTATTAACGATGGTGAAATATTCTTATTAAAAAAAAGAAAATATTTTGAAAAAAAAATTAGCAGTAAAAGCCACAAGTATATTAATCATAAATAAACTTCGGTTTGATTAGAAATATTCACTTAATCAGCCACTTGAAACAAAAAATATATTAAGCTATACAAAAAGGTAAAAAAACTGATTTTCGGACATAAACGTTTCTGAAAACCATATTTTTTAACCCTTGGCAAAACAATAACAATGTAGTAAAAAAAGAAAAGATTAAGTATACAAATGCATGATGTATGTGTTCTAGTTATAAATAGACTTTCGGAAAAACTTGTGTTATGAAAAATCTTTCATAAAAGTAAACTGATGGTACCTGGGTTTTTTTTCTTGAGAAAAAAACCAATAACTGTCAAAATAATAACAAGATTACATGCTAAGCAGTTATTATAAATACGCCGACTTTAAACAGGCAGGGATGTAACACAAACATTGTTTTCTGGTGTAAGTAAATTACACAATTGAATCTATCATATCTGAGAGATATCAGAAAAAAGACGTCTCCAAAAAAACTTGTAAATCTTGTTGTCTGCATAGGAATTCCTTTCAGAAAATCCTAGAGTGAAAAAGCTTTTTCAGATTGGTTTCCGAATGTCGATTATTTTTTCGTACTATCTAAGGACTGGTCATTTTTATAGGTAAAAAGTTTCTTGACCGGGCCTATCTAATGCAACAGTAACATGATTTGAAAGTACCTACGTAAATTTTAAACATATTTTAGTATACTTACGTGGGGCTTAATTGTCCATTATTTGGTAAATAAAATGATGTCAATGGAATTTCAAATGCACATAGCTTTTTTAGATAATAATAATAATATATAATAAAAATAGTTAATAAAAATATAGCGGAATGTACAACTTGCTATGGCGAAAAAGTTGAAATAGAGACTTTTTCATAATCAGTATCTTACCATTGCCACTTTGTAAGCGATATGTACAATTACATTTTTCAACCTTTCCTTCGACTATATCGTAAGCTGTGGCTATAAATATATCACCATTTATTTCATGTTCTTCTTTAAGACTAACCGCTGCTCGAGTTGAATTAAATTTTGGCCTGAAGTTTGCATCTTTTATAATGATTCTTACCTAAAAAGAAATGAAATATTATAGCTAAATTATATACACCTTTAATAATCATGAATTAATATATGCATTTGGCTGTCATTTGCTATCAAGCAAAAGATAAAAACAAGTAAAACTCGAGTAACTGTATCTAACTATTATATATTTTCTGCAAACTTTAGTGAAAAAAGTTCACAGATTTTTTCTGTTTGGCGCTGCACATAAAAATTTGACACAATTATCATCCTCCTGATTTATGCTTTGATGATAATATTTATGCGTTTTCGACCAAACATTGCGACTTGTATTTTAAACTTTACTTAAAACATTACATCTATTTTTGCTAGGTATTAAACATGCCAGTGCGGGTTCAAATATATAACACAAATACCAGTTAAATTTTGATGTGTCAATCCCAAAAGTAAAGTAAAAACTTTGAAAACTGACAAATCAGTTAGATATTTATGCTTTTTTACAAAAAGCATGCAAATGGCTTTAATATATTCAAACAATAAAACCGTATACCATAACAGTTTCTGAAATACAGTGTACGCTATTGTCGTTTAAACAAGTACATCTTATTCTATACGACAGATATAGCCGTTAATCATTCTGTTGGTTTACAATGAAATGTGCAAAAGACCAACAAAGAGCAGAAATGTTTCAATATAAAAGTTCGAAAATTGTTATAAGGTTGCTTACTATTAAAGAAGTAGACAAAGTTGGTGTACCAGAATCTTCTATCTTAATATGTAGCTTTACGACGTCTTTCTGGAGTAAAGCAAGGCTGTATTTTGTGGCTATTGCGCCTGTATTTTCGTTTATACGAAAATATTCTCTAAGTAAGTTTTCATCTAAATAGAAAAAAGATGAATAAGGTGGTTAGAAAAAATAATTTGAAATAATATGTTTATTCTTAAAATATTATCAAAATGCCTTGATGTCGTGCTACTATTGTACACCTTTACTGGTTATTATGAACGCGTTGTAAGTTATCGTATATAAAGAAACATTTTATTTATGCACATGTGTTAAATTAGGAATAGATCAACAAAGACAAATTATATTTAGAATCAGAGGTTTTTTCTATACATATTTCATAATGAATCACGTTTATACGGTTAAACACTCATTTTCTCTAGCTATTGTGTTAAAAAATTGAAATTAAAGATGCTAGCTACAAAATGAAAAGAAACATAAAATTTACATTTAATTTAAAACAGTAAGCATTGAAAATCGTGAGAACAAAGCAATCGTTGAAAGTATACAATTCAAGTCATTCAGTATACTGAAATTTAAAAAACAAGAAGTGAGTGGTTATTGTCATGTGCTTTCATTTTTATAGATGTTTTTATTAATTGAAAAAAATACCTAAAATGTATTTCAGTTTAGCGTTGATGCCCGAGTCCTTGTCAGTAGCTGCTATATGAGTCAAAATTTCTGTATTCGGCGCAATATCTCTCTCGATTTCTATTTCATCGGGCCGTGATGAAACAATTGGTGGGTTATCATTTACATCTAAAATACTTATAGAAAACGTCGCACTCGCTGACCGTACGTCCTGTTTTCTGTCAGGTTTATCTTCAGCTATTACAATGCATGTAGAACTTTTATTTTTCTCATAATCTAGTTCTGTTTTAACTTTAAGCACAGGTACGGTTTTTTCTCCTTCTAGTGCTAAATGGTATATAATACATAACATTATTTTAAGTATTGCCTATTACTATATTTTGAAATCTCGTAACACATTAAACATATGAATAAAATAAACATACCAGTCCTTGTCCATATCACAATCCCAAAAACAAAGTAAAAAAAAATAATAAAAATCTTATAACGTTATACGACAGAACACAGCAAGTCTGAAGTCTTAAAAGTATAAAGTCATCATAAACAAGTATTGTAACAGTTAATTATGATTTTATCAAAAGTTGGTTCGTTAGATTGTTTAATTTTTACATCTCATGTGCAATTTTCAACATTTCGTAACCAAACAAATTGTTTTTTAAAAGTAGATACAAATTCGTATGCTGCGTGAGTGTAAAAATGTTACTTATCTGTATTTAGAGTGCTAGTGCACTTGTACGTGGTTTTACTGATTAACATTGCAGACTAATAAGTCCATTAAAAAACAACAAGAAACTAACGACAAAGAAACCTCTCTTTTGAGTTAACACAAAATTAAATCACTTTTTAAAAAAAAAAATGTATTCATAGCCTTACCTTTCTCAACCGTGAAAAAGCAATCAACGTCATCTAC
This sequence comes from Tegillarca granosa, assembly GCA_029721355.1. Taxonomy (NCBI): domain Eukaryota; kingdom Metazoa; phylum Mollusca; class Bivalvia; order Arcoida; family Arcidae; genus Tegillarca; species Tegillarca granosa. The sequence goes on from CM056609.1 coordinate 7,529,655, forward strand.
CATCTTTAATATAATATCCCCGTTGCCACGGTCATCAGCATCTGTCACACGCGCTGTAGAAACAATCTATAAATAGAAAACATTTACTTATAACAATATAAATATGTTTCCTTCAGATTATACATTTTTAATATCTTGCATATGTTTTTTAAACCAACATCTCGCCATAACGTCTTTATTGACCATTTGTCGCTGGCCCGTGACCTACATAAGCATTGTGGTACATAGTACATAGTCATTCTTATGTTAGTTAAAAACCTGTTAAATACGTGCCAAGAATGATAAAAAAAATCCATCCATATGTGTGTAATTCATTGAGCGAGGACGATTTTACAGGGAGAGACAGAACATTTTTGTAATTTTTACAAAACCTCAGAATCTGTGTTGTTTTCGGCGACTATTAAATACTTTTCAACTTTACTGTTTTGTAGTATTTACACATTTATACTTCGTTTACAGGTGATTTAAAAAGGTTTTTTTAAAGAGTGTATTTATGCTGTCTTCTTATTTGCTGACATGCCTAGTTTTGTGTAACGTAAAGTTTAACTAGCCGACAGGGTAATTCCTTATTTCAAATTTGACTTGATATAATAGATTATAAAAAAAAATTAAAACTCTTTAGTTCTTTTAATTTTTAAATGATTACGAGAATATCATTACAGTTATACCTGATCACCAATTTTAGCATCTTCTCCGACATGTACTTGATAAAGAAATGTTGAACCATCGAATTCAGGACTGTGGTCATTAACATCTAAAACGTTGACATCTACTTCAACTGAAGCTGTATTTATTGGAGAAGATTGACTGTCGGTTAACTTTAATGAAAAAATGAGACTTAAAAATATTTCATGGTTTTCATGAATAAATATATAACACAATTACCAGTTAAATGTTGATGTGTACGATGTGCACATTTCAAAAATTCATTCCTCATTAATGACACTAAGACCGAAAAGTTTGATAGATAAAAACATAAGCCAAACAGTTAAAAAATTAATGAATCTGAAGTTCCAAAATTTTATAAATCCAAATTAAGCTAAGGAATGCTTTGCGATAAGAAATGTTTTAGCTTTATCAAAGCAAATGTGTAAACAATCTGTTTTTCCTATTCAACTGCTAATCAAATTTAATACAAATTGGACTTAATTTTGTAAGCATTGATATTTTAACCAAGAGAAGAATGTGTAGTATTGTAACACATTCACAGCCAGTTGAAGATCACATATAGCCTGATATCCTTAAAAAAAAGCTTCTGTCTTTCCAGCAATGAATTGAGGTGATATTCTAAGAACATTTAAACTCTTAAATCTAAATTTAGTTCTACTTAAACTCGCGTCTAGTCACTTGGGCAATTTGTCAAAACATGATGATATAAATATCTCAAATGGAGCTAATTTGAAGCTGAAGATGCTATAGGTTCAGTTCTATAATTTTTGTAACGCGTTTCATTTGCCTCATATCTAGAGCCACATCTTCCTCTTACTGAAAAAATCAAATAATTTTGTAGCTTGCAATATATCAACCACATTCATTTAATGTATGAAAAAGACAAAAGCTTTTTAAATCAATACGTTTATTTTTGTTAAGACAATTTATTTTTGATGTACTGTGGAATCCAGTTGGGACAAAGGTTAATAAAAGTCTACAATAAAATTTAATTTCATGGTTCTAAGTTACTAACAAAAATCGCGAAATTCATTCCCTTCGGTTTACTGTAGCCTCTCACTACAAAGTAAACATTAGTGAACTTTTATTACCACGTTCTTCCCCTTATGTTAATATGCAAACTTGGTATTCGCCTTTTCTTGTTTATTTGTGAATTTAACCAATTACCAGCAAGTACAATAGCTGGACAAAACCAACATGCAGCCACTTGATGGCTTTTCAAATTTACTGAAAAACGTACCTCAACGTCAAACCTGCAAATTGACCATTTCTCGTAGTCTAACTCTGCCTGCACTGAAATCACTCCTGTCTGTTCGTTAATTTGAAAAGAAGCGGCACAATCTAGATAAGCAGAAACATTCAAATGAAATTTGTTTTAGTAATTATATCAATTAGACAAGAGATGCTTACCCTTCTGAAGCATCCAGCTTTAGTTCCTTGTTTTAAGTTTACGTGTCCGCTTTCAAAGTTTTTACATTGCTATATAGACATGGACGGTTTGTTTGTCTAATGACATTACATTTTGACCTTGATTTTGACATCAATATCTTTACAGATTATTTTATATGGATATATCCAATAAATAAGTTCACGTATAATAATAACAAAAACTTCTATTGTTAAAAGAAAAGAAAAAACAATAATGTTTAAGAAAAATGACAAGTAACGAAACCAGAATCAAAACATGTTATAAACACTGCATTTACAATAATTAAAACAGGGTAACAAAATGAATGATTTTTTAAAGTTACCATCGGTTATTTTGATTTTAAATACGAAGTGTGTATTCCCCGGATCGTCCGCATCGGATGCTTCGATTTTCGGTGATGATAAGACGTAGTTTATATTCACATCTTCTTCGACTAGGTAAATATACTTCTTCTTCTTAAACACTGGAGGGTTGTCGTTAATATCCACCACAGTGATTTTTATCTGAATCAAAATAAATAATTTGAAACATTTGTATTAGAGATTTGCAGTATTATCTAAAGACAAGTTCTACTGTGTTCCATGAAAATAATACAATTCGAACCAATAACAAAATAAATCTCATACTGGTTTCTGAAATACATGGCTATATTAAGATTTACTATCTATTTCCAATTGTTTTCCGAAAAAAAATCACAATCTTCATATCATGAAATAACATGTTTATCTTAATATAACATAATTTTATGAAAAAAATATTTATACCAATCCCAAATCGCTATCATCAGAATTCATTGTGTTTTCTGCTCGAACAACAAAGAAATGGCCTGGTTTAGTCTCTCGATCTAGCTTCTTGTTCACTGATAATTGCCCGTGAGCCTCATTAATAGCAAAATCATCCTGGGCCGTCAATATAGAATATTTCATCTGTTTTCCGTTTTTATTAATCACAAAATCTGTAATATTACTATATTTATAAGTCAATGATGCTTGTTCTTCTGTAATTTCTAATCTAATATTTTCCTGTGTAAAAGTAACTTTATTTATGATGTTAACTGTTGAAGTAATTTCAATTATTAAAGAAGCAACAGTTTGTCGAGAAGGTATCCCTTGATCTTTTGCGGTTATATTAAGCGTGTATTCCCCAGTCATGGGTGTAGCACCTCCTTTTGTTTGTAATAGCTTTGTTTGACTGTCAGTTGAGACAAATCCTATAAAGTCACCAGATACTTCAAGTAAAATAGCACCATTTGAGCCCGAATCAATATCTTCGACAGGTATAACTAATATTGGTTTTGGAACTGAACCTTGAAATATTGCACTGTTAAGAAAGAAGATAAATATCATTTTTATTGAAAGTTTAGAATATTAAATCATAATTATATTTAAAAATACTTGTGTCCCGAAAGTTGATTAAAAATGTTATTTTCAGTCTATCACAATCAATTTCAATTCGTGTTTCAAGGTTAACATTTGTCTATCAATATCATGATATTAAAATTATTACTAAAATATTGATAACGATATTAAGGTTATTCTAAAATTGAGATATGTACCACTATTCAATTCTATTTCTCTCAAGTTTGAAACGAATCTCGAAAGCCGAGTGATCCGACAGATCAGGGTTTTTTTACGAACCTCACTCTGGAATATCCAAATGTTAAAAATTTAATTTGCTGGTCGTTTAAGGATGGTTTGTTCCGGTATTATCACAAAGCGCCTCGGTCTTAGACTCGGACTCTTCCTTAAAATATCGTAACTATTATTACACTATTATTTAATAAAACTTCTCTTATGCAAACATATAAACATAACAATATATGCTGCAATTAGTTCTGTCCTTACTTTTAATTAGTACAGAGAAATTATACTACCGGCTCAAATTTATATAGTTTATCAAATTACCTGCTTAAAGATATATGTTTCACACCGCCTGCAAAATCGCCTATAAATACAGGATCATTATCATTTACATCATTTATTTCTATCACAACTGTAGCTGTGCTGCTTTTAGGTTGATTGCCCTTGTCTTTTGCTTCGACAGAAATTTCATATCTAGTGGTGTTCTCATAATCTATTTTAAATCCAAGCTTACATGTAATTATCCCTGTTGTCGAGTTGATTGCAAACTTGTCGGTTTCACTAATAAAAATTAAATGTTTTTTTATTTAATAAAAGAAATTTAAGAATTGTGTATGTAACAAAAATAATTTAGTTAATCACTTAAGATTTGATTTTCAAGGGTTCTCATTTTGAATATGAATTGAACATATGAGGACGCAGACTTAAAATTGAATAATATATTATAAAAAGAAACACAAATTTAAAAGTTAATCTACGGAAGATAGCAAAAAAAAAATAACAACTCACAAACATACACACAACACACACATACACAACGCACACACATATTCTTTTTTACAAGACAAGACTATCATAAACCTTCAGAGTTTTAAAGAATAATGGACAAAAATATCAAGGTTGTCATTGTTAAAGTAATCTCAATAGACTGTTTGTCTCGATTGCTAAAATATAAGTCGTGTTTTGTCAAATGTTAAACAATTACCTTAAAATCTGAAATTGTATCTCTTTGTTTGTGCCATCATCTAGGTCATATGCTGCAACCATATGTAGTGATGTTGCGCAATCGACGTCTTCATTTAGACTAGTCTGTAGGGAGGACTCGTTGAATGATGGAGCATTGTCGTTGACGTCCGTAATTGTCACAGTTACATTGACAGCAGAACTTCTTGGATTATCACCATCGTCCCGCGCCGAGACTATAAATTTAAAAGAGGTATCTGTTTCCCTGTCTAAAGCATGTTTAACAAAAATTTCGCCTGTATATCTTTCTATCTGGAAATACCCTCCTCCACCGATGATATAATATACAAGTTTTGAGTTCTTCCCAGCATCTGGATCAGCTGCTGTCACTTTACCAACTGAAGTATCAATACTGGTATCTTCAGAAACACTTAAACTATAAAAAAAAAGATGCAGATAACTTTTCTACTCCGAAAAGAAACATTAATAATATGTAGGCCGCCGATTTACAGGGATTCTACTATGTAATAATTATTAATACATTAATTACCTTTTAATCATAGTTTTCGCTTGTTAGAGCTACTGCAAATGTCTTTGGTTATATAACAATGTTTACTGCAAAATATTGAAGTATAACACCATTTCTTATGACGAATAACGAGGTTAAGATGCATTGGTAATAACCTAATTCAACTTACATGAAAATAAATTATGGCTGAAAAGTTTAAAACACCATCTGCCGTGCACAGCTAGGGCTTAGACATTTACAAACTTTAGCAAATCTTAGCCCTAGGTACGAAACTCAGCTGGATAGATACTTATGTGAAAAATATTTTCCGCTTGTCTATTTAAGATTGGTGGTTTTATTCCAAAAGCTTATATTGCCTTTTACCGTTCCAGAAATTTCAGCCTCAAAATATACGAAATTCTTGCCTTTGAACAGCCTTGCCTTCTCTATTGCATAACTAGTGGTCTTAGTAAACTAACTGTGTAAACTTAACCTTTTATTCAATGAAAAATCAATATCTAAACAGTACCAATGATTGAGATAGTAAGCAGCAATGTAAGAAATTCTTTAAGTTTCAACGGTTTGGATTATGTTTTTTTATCAAACTTTTTGGCCCTTAGTGTCCCTGGTGAGGAATAATTTTCCGAAATGTGCACATATTACACAGCATAATTTAGCAGGTATTTTGCTATATATTCTTCTTAACGAAACAAGCGTCAATTTATTTTCACATAAGCATCATAGATAAAATACTGAAAGTACACGAAAATTACCTATATGTAGTATTGAATGATGGGCTGTTGTCATTTACATCTAATACACTAATTACAACATCCGCTGTCCCGTTTTTCTCTCCATCAGTGGCAACGACCGTTAATATATATTCGGATATACTTTCTCTATCGAGTCCCGTAATAGTCCGAATTTCGGCTGTTGTTTCATTGATGTTGAATACAGTCTGGTGATTTTTTAAGAAATATTTGACATTGGCGTTTTCATCAATATCTGCGTCTGTTGCCTTTACATCAACTGTCATCTGAAAGTAAACCCCAAAAATAGTCTTTTGAAAACAACTACGTTTTAATCTAAAATTGAAGGGTTTTGTACATTGAATAAAAGGCTTTCGGTTGTAAGTTTAAAGTGTGTGTGTGTGTGTGTGTGTGTGTGTGTGTGTGTGTGCAGCTGATAGAGAAGGTATAATTAAATTTGTATAAACGATATATCGATATAATAACGCCAGTAATATCAAGTACTTGTGGATACAGTCTTTTTTCATATTATTAATTCATATTATTTTTTGTTTGACAAACTACGCTTCAGAGTGATTCACAATATATATATATATATATATATATATATATATATATATATATATATATATATATATATATATATATATATATATATACCACAATGTTAATGAAACAAAAAATTATATAAACATCAAAAATGTAAAAGCGATTTTGGAAAAAAAATTAAAGTGATTCAAATAATTTATTATTTTTTATTCGTATCTGAAAATGTCTTAGATTAATTTGTTATCTTATATGTAATCCTTAGCACTGCATTAAAAGTTCTATAGTGTGCACTAGACATAGGCATTTAGTTTTTTTACAATTTTAACTGTTACTCTGAAAAATCATACTTTTATCAAAGACAATCTACTTAAAAATTAAGTTATTATATTCACCGATATTACTGCATCTGCACTATTTTCAATCACTGACCCTTGGTATTCAGACTGAGTAAACACTGGTGCGTTGTCATTTATGTCTAAAACTGTCACAACTAGTTCACCAAGAACCTATATAAAAATATTATTATAGTAGATTTAAAACATACGAAGCTGCCAATGTGTGGGCGTGGCCTTTTTACCATATGATATGTAAATCAACTTGATAAAGATATGATTGATACATGGTCTCTTTCGTACAAGTTTACTATACCACCGGTGTTTAATGAGTTATTATTTTTTCAAGCGTGTCAGCGTTTCCAAAAATATTTTAAAAAACGGAAACGCTTATAAAAAGCACTTGTATACTGTGTATTTGTTTCATTTTCTGCTCATAGATTTGATCACTCTCTAGTTAAGGACCAATGACATATAGGTGTAACTATTATTTATTTATTTCGTTAAGAAATCGTGTGAAAATAAGGTATACGCAGAGAACACAGAAAACGAACAGTCAAATTTTTATAATATAAGAATTAATCTAAGATTGAATCTTGGAAACAAAAAGGCGTCATTATCTGAAATCAAATGCAATGAGTCGTATATCTGCTTTTTTGAAGCACCGTATATAAGAATATGCTCGAAGAAGAGTTTAATCCATTCTATCTCTAGTTGCTTTTGTTAATGGTGATGAAAATTGTGAGTTTTATACTTAGTAATTCATGATTAATTTCAATCTATCTCTTTTTGTCTTGTTTGTTGATATTATTCATTGTTTTGTTTTATAGTTGTCTGTTATGCCTCACTTATAGTAGAAACTATGTTAATGGTTTATTTCTAGTTATATGACACGTAATTCCTTGACCTTTTTCTTTCTAATTACATCCCCTTGCTTTATACCCTTTTAAAATTGTCTACCAGCATGTGATAAAACTATTATCACCCTGCGACAATTTTTGGAATAATAACGGTACAAGGGAGATAATTACAGATGTACCGGATGTACCTTGATCGTTTGGTAAACAAACAATAAATAAACCAGAAACTTAATTTTCTAGCAGTATGGTTCTTGTTCTTTTAAGTTTGTAAGAAATTCTGTTTCGGTTTAACAAAACAGTGATTGCCGTCCAGGTATATGAACATCCAGAATTGTCACCCTTTAGAAGTGTTGTTACCCGCGGGCGTTGACAGCACTTCTGAAGGGTGACAATACATTTCAAAATGTACAATCAGAAAAGAAATGATTTTTCAATGGTCAGGTAAGAGTAAGATGTTCTTATACTTACCGAGATTGAGCAAGATAATGCGCCTTCCTTTGTTGCCATAACAACTATCTTTATTTCATCTTTGGTCTCTCGGTCAAACTCCATATTGCTTTTAACGTTTCCCTAATAATAGAAATATTTTAGTTTCAAAAGTTGCTAAATTTAGCTGTTTTGGATGATAACAAAATTAATTTAACACAAAAATTGAGAAACAAAAATAAGTAAACATAGAAAATTATTTAAAATGTACATATACGTAAACAGCTTGAGTAAATTCCTCAATAAAATGGCTGTTGTTAAACAACCGTTTTAGGAATAAAACCATATTCCTAGAACTGACTGCAATTAATGAGAAAAAACACTTACTGAAGTGGCATTCAACTTAAAATATTTCTCCCCTTCGTTTATTTGGATGAATTGGTAGTTTGTATATCCTGATTCATATATAGAGGTGATATTTGTTCCGATAGGTTCTCCTTCTAATATGTAGCCTTTAAAAGTCAATCCGAGGTTCTCATTGGGTGGACTGGTTATTTGTATAAGTACTGTAGATGTTGCTGTTTGTACACCATCGGTTGCCATGACTTTGATAGGAAGAATTTCTGTTGTTGCATTAAAGCCAGTGATATTTAATAAAGCATTAACTGGTACTGCAGTTGTTATAGCGCCGATGTCGTTTATTTTGAAATAACTCTGGTATTTTTGTTCAATTTGGTAAGAAAGTTGTCCAATCGTGTCATTGTCTTCTGCTGTGACGAATCCAATAAGTACATTTGACAAAGCACTAAGAAGTAACGGGATTTCATATGTCGGCTTCAAAAATATCGGTGCCTGATCGTTTTTATCTGTAATTCTTATGACCACTTTTGAAATCAGCTCACCATTAAAAGAGTCTGTTACATATGATGGTGCGTTAACTTTGCTATTAAAATTATGTTCCCGTTGGTTTGAATCTCCATCAAAATCAAACTCAAAATTTCCACGATATAAATTTAGGCCTGTAGTATAAAAGATATTATTTGATACTCCATCAATCGTAATAGAAATATTTTGAGAAATGAATGAAAATGTGCCTATTATTCTATCCGGATCGATTCCTTCTCCTAACTCTATTTTATATTCTGACCGCATGATAATAACATATAAATAGGCGACAGTATCGCCATTTCTACTGTTCTCAATGGTTGCAATGATTTCTTTCCCGATTTCGTCACTTGAGAGTTCGTCGCCGATAAATTTATCGGTATGAACTATCCCCGAACTCGAACGAAGTTTGAATAGGTTGGTGCCTGTTATTATCATTGATCCGGGGTTTTTAAAATTCTCTGTCGGAATTCGATATACAATCTGATTTGGAAGAGTGTCCTCCGTAATGTAAGTAAAATACTTTCGCGCCAAATTATCAGATTGGATGAAATTGAGATTGATTTCTATGACGTCACTAACATTGACACTTCCGATCGAATCATCAACTTTTAAAGTCGCGTGTAGAACGAAAACAAAAGTAGACACTTCGGTTATTGCGACTTTAGTAGAAAGCTTGAACTGTGTTACAGAGTTGTCAACTTTTAGTTCAAACAAATCTGTCTGTGGACGAAGCATTGACTGTGCGATCTCAGTTGTATAAAGTGACAAAGTGCTCGTTAGATTTGCGGTACAAACTGTAAAAGAAATATAAAGAATTTACAAAATTTATTATATCTTGATTTTTCGACATTTGTACTGTAAATTGTTTATTCTTTCGGTAATTTGTATATTTATTCTAGTAACATTTGAATATATAACACAAATACCTGTTAAATTTAGTTGTGCCAGATGTGCATATTTCGGAAAACCATTCCTCATCAGTGACACTAGGGCCGAAAAGTTTGATAGATAAAAAACTTAAGCCAAACAGTTGAAAATTATATGAATCCAAATCCAGCTAAAGAATGTTTTGCATGAGGGAACATACCGACCTTAGTTTTAAATAAATTTCTAGAATTAAGACGGCTAAAAAAAATTGCTACATGGTACATTTTCTGACAGCACAAAGTACTGCCTACTGAGTTATGAATTAGATTATTTATTTATTTATTTTATATGCTACCCGTACTTGTTTGTCTTTTCTTTGGTTGTTTTATCATTAACTCGTGTTGTTTCGTTTTGTTTTTTTTTTCCTCTATACTTTGCGTATTGCTTAAATTTGAATTTACACTTTTGTGGACTCTTTGACTATTAAAATTACATTAATCTTTAAAAACCATGCTTTGAAATTTGGCTTAATATACATTTACATATCAAGTAGACCGAGTTATATTCGTAAGCTCATTGCGAAGATTAAGCTTTATTTTGAACGTACCTTCAATTCCACGCCTAATGCCAATCCCAATATCACAAGTTATTTTCTCTTTGTTGAAAAGCTTCATTGGGGCTGTTAAAGATAAAGTGGCTATATGTAACAATAATGTGACACACAAATAGTTAACAAAACTACATGGTTGTAATTTGAGCCACCAAATGGAGAAATGGAGAGTAGGCCCTATTTTTCATCTTTTTTGCCGCCTTGTCTTTGTTTTAATTTTTATTCATGTGTTCCCTCTAATCTGGGCCTTTTACAATGTCAATATTTCAGAGACGGTGTGTGTGTGTGTGTGTGTGTGTGTGTGTGTGTGTTTTCTCGAGAGTTGCTACAATATTTCAATTATTTATTATGTTCATAGATAATCATTTAAGTCCTTAATCGGCCACAAGATCCTTCGCTGCTGGGGGCCTGAGCTTTCGACGCTTGAATATTTCATGATAAAATTCTCAACCCACATCCACTCACCCCTAACCTTACATAAATCCCTGGATCCACCCCCGGGAAAGTGTATTCAATCCACGTATTTAAAGATTATTTTTATTAGTGAAAAATAGTTATCAAAAGAACGAACCTGGAACGCAATCATCTTGCCTGAAGTCCCTAAAATACCCCACAATACAACGGCATCGCCAAGTGGTATCCGACGCAGAAGGCATGCACGCACTTTTACTACTGTTGCAATAACCTATGTTACCATAGTTACCACATGCGTTTCCAAGGGATAAGGACGTCCTGTTTCCCGATGAAGGTCCACATACGGTCACAGGCGTAACTACAATGTATGCAATTGTAATGACGAATTACCTTTTATTAAAATACATTTTAAGGGTTTTCAATAATTTAAGAAAGGTCAAAATTTCATGTGTGTGTGTGTGTGTGTGTGTGTGTGTGTGTGTGTGTGTTCAGATTAAAAACACAACTTTTGTCCACTTTTATAAAAATTTGATTTTTTTATTTCTTTAAAGATTAATAAACTGATGTCTGAATATATATATATATATATATATATATATATATATATATATATATATATATATATAGTAAACACTTGTGTTTAAACATTTATGAACTTGGAAATAAAAAAGAGATTTTAGTAAAACTTTAAAATGAGTTTTTGTCAAATTCAACGTAAGAATTATGAAAAACCTTCATGTTATTTTTCATTATTTAAAATGACACTCCGAAAATCAAATGAATTAACAGATTTTTTCAAAACACTATTTTTAATTCTTATTTACATATTTATTTTTATTTTATTTCACTCTAATTTTTATTTTTATTTTTTTTTTTAATTTCTATTATTTATTTATTTTTTATTTTTTTATTTATTCATTTATTTATTTATTTTTATTATTTTTTATATACTCGTAAAATGATAATTATCATATTTAATGTATATTAAAGTTCAATTTACAGAAAATGAGTTTCGCTTTATTACTTCCTAAATAATTTTTTCTATGCATTTGATGATTGAAGATAAAATATGCACCTAGATTTCTTTCTTTCTAAAATTTCCAGATACATCACTATCTATTGACCTATATGTATAGGTTTTTGTTATTTAAAATGAAACCAATCCATCTGATTTCACAGTACAAAATGTGAAAGTATTTAATTTTAAATTCTCCGCGCAGATATAATATTTCCTCTCTTTACGTAAGAAAATATCTCAAATATGAGCAATAAACGTGCACCCATGCTTGAAGATTTGTTTGTTGTTTACTTCATTTAACATTTATGTCAAGCTCCTATCCCAACTTCCTAGTTCTCAAATTTCTTGTCCAATTTTAGGCAATAGTAATTTTTTTTACCTTTTTGAAAAAACAAAATCCAGGTGTTTTAAGGCTTAATTCAGGTGTTTTTAAGACCGACTTAAGTTTTGTTAATTTCAAAGAATACACGTATACAGCACGTGAACAATCAAAAGCAGTTCTTATTTTACTTATTTTGTTATTATTATTAATTTTATTATTATTATTTTTTTTTTTTTTGTTTGTTTTTATAATTGTACTAGTTAACATTAACATTTGTGTATTTTGAGATTTTTTGTTAAGTTTTAAACAATAACTTATTGTCCACTTCAATGTAAAATTTATGAAAAACCTCTTATATTTTTACATAATAAAAATGACACTCCGAATATTTAAACAATAATCGTGTGTGTGTGTGTGTGTGTGTGCGTGGGTGTGTGTTTATAATTGTGTTTGCAGTTAAATCTTCTTCTTTCCAAATCTACAAGAAATACAAATATCTTAAATATTAATAATGACCTGAAAAACAAAATGTATTTAATTAAACCTGGAATAAAAAATAGACAACACAGCCACTGCTCTCACTCAACGTCTTACTAAAGACACTCACTGAATACGTACCCATACCCACCTTCCTCGGCTTTTTATATCAGGATCCGGTGTAGACAGTGAATCATTTTGACTTCTACTTACCCTTATGTTCATACATACCATATATGCCTGTTTATGCTTATCGATATGAAATACTATGACAACAGAAACGTTGTAGTCTGCTTTTTTCCCACGGTGGTCTCATTCTTCTGTCGTTTGTGTCATTTTGCTCCCATCCAATGTTCTTTTCTTTATTGGTTTGGATAAGTGTTTCTTGTCAGTGGTTTTAACTCATCATCTGCTTGTTAATATAGTGCTTCTTTAGTCTTCTGTTGTCCTTACAAAGTGTACACGTTTCCATGGTGATCCCATTCTGCTGTGCTGTTGTTTGTATCCTTATGCTTGTACTGTGTTATTTCTTTTAAATTCGTATTCTTTAGTTCTATATCAGTGCTTCAAACTCTATGTGCTGTTTCATACTCATAAATTGTTTTTCATGTCTTAGGTATTTGCCATTCTTTAGTTGACCTTTTGACCCTAAGCACAAGCTGCAATAGAACATACGAAACTATAATAATCAAAAAAGATCCTGATACCACTTCTGATTAAACCGTGGTAAGCTGGAAGGTTTGGATTTGATAGAACTTATGGTGTATAAGATTTTCTACCTTCGGCAAGCGAACTAACCAACTGACGCCCCAGTCAAAATATGTTTTATTTTTAACGAGGCGATCAGTTCAGAGGAAATCAGAGTGCCCGAAAAAATCACCTGACCTTCGACAAGCTAACTGACACACTCCTTCCTTCACATTATGATCTGGCCGATTTGGATTCGAAACTGGCGACAAGAGTCGCTATTATTCGTATTGTCATTTACCACTTTTTGAATTTAATTATAAAAATACATTCAAAAAGTGATATGTGACAATACCACTTTTTGAATGTATTTTTATGATTAAATTCAAAAAGTGGTATATGACAGTATGAATCCGCAATCCGGGGAAGACTCTGGGCATGAATTAAAAAGGTTGGATTAAAGGTACTTAATTGCCCAGTCAAATTTATTTGACTTATATCATTGAGATCAGTTCAAAATCATTCCTTAACTAAGATTTTCCTTAAACTTTATTCTGGCAAGTTTGAAATCTTTACAATTCCGTTACCTGTTAAGCTATTGTCTTGCTGACCAACCAATTTTAACGTTTTTGGCGACGAGTTTATATAAAACCTAGGTCTAGTTCTCAGATTATATAAAACCTAGGTCTTGTTCTCAGATTATATAAAACCTAGGTCTAGTTCTCAGATTATATAAAACCTAGGTCTTGTTCTCAGATCCATTTCACACTACTAGTATATATACATGTATGTATGTTATTGTAACATTGATATTTTGATTTTCTTTGGTGAATAAATGTTGTTTAAAGTATCTAAGTTTTTTATGTTAGGCTACACTTAGTAATCATGTGTGGCATATAAGCTTGATAAAGTCTACGATAGGCGTTAAAGTTATACCACAACTTGAATAAAATAGAATCATTAACGACTGCGTTGATATATCGAACTTCTATTATTAAAAAATAATAATGGTATATAGTATTGTGAAGTCCAATCACAATGTCATCAAATTAAGTTTTTATGATATAACGTTATGCTGTACAGCTTTTGACGTATAACAATACACATTAAGCCGGGTCTGACAATTATCTACAATTAAATCAATTGGTACATTTTAATTATTAAGTTTAACAATATACATACAACTGAGTCTGACAATTCATCTACAATTAAATCTATCAACGTTGTTTTTATAAGATACACGTATAATTGATTTGCATTTAAAGAGGAGATTTACTTATATATAACAAATTTATAGGTATAATTTGTTTAATAACTCATTATGTAAGACACGCGCCCCACAGATATTCTGCAGAAAAATACTTTTTTTAATATATATATATATATATAAATTAAAAATTAAAATTAAAAAACATACTAAAAAGATAGATATATCTTTGTTCAGTTATCATACGTTTGCTTCAAACTGAATAAAATAAATTGTGTATGATTTTAAAGATTTTAAGGTTGGATTGATTAGAGTAATACCTCATAAAGATTCTTTCACTTATTTCAAGACCGCCAGTTCTGGGATGATGGGGTGAACCGAACTGCCTGGAGAAAAACCAGCGACCTTCGTCTGGTAACTGACAAACTTTCTCGCACTCGAACCTGCTACAGGTCGGTTTCGAACCTGGTTAGTGAGATGCACTGCCATGCGTTAACACGTGCTTGAGACCATTCGTCCGCCTAGGCCAAATTTCTCTGTCTAGCCTAACATGCAAAATAGAATCGTGTTATGAAATGCACTTGAAGATGTAATGAAAAATAATGTTTTTAAATAAATTATTAGCCAATAAAATCAGAGATGGCGGTGCCATAAAGCATTTTTAATTAATTTTATCGTTAAATACATTCAAAAAATGCTTAATGATTCACCGATAAAATTTTTAAAAAATGCTTTTTGATATTGGTGTGTGTGTGTGTGTGTGTGTGTGTGTGTGTGTGTGTGTGTGTGTGTGAATCTTACCTTATTTTGCATCCAACTGATGCTTTTGCAAAAAGCCTTTAGTTCAGGTTGTTCATTATCATTTATATTTTCCATTGTACTCTACAAATATTTTTCAAATAATCTCCATTCAGTGAAAAGGGTTTTAAAAATCATTGTTATAGTTTCAGTGCAGAGAACTGGAATGATCTGTTTTCGTTTCTATAAACCAATAAATAGCGTTTTATTGCGCGTTCTCAAACCAGGAAGTACATTTCGGCTTATGTCACATGACAACCGACAGGCACAATGATTTTTTTTAATCAAATTGAAAATCACATACCTATATCCGTACCTCTATATGTTAAATTAGGTAAACGAACATGGATTTAGGTGATGGATATCGCTATTTCTTTGTCTTCAGATAGAATTATGTTTTATTCCAATACTCGTCAAACTATACACTTCAAAATTTTATTCATTGTTAAGTAATACAATTAAATTTATAAAAATTATAAGTGAACGCATCGGTCCTCCGGGTTAAGATATTTAAGGTATATTAACGTAATGCTGTTACTCGTGTATTATTTGGTATAGCTATATTTGTGTGTGTGTGTGTGTGTGTGTGTGTGTGTGTGTGTGTGTGTGTGTTTTATTTTGTATTTTTTATTGGAAGTTGAGAAATAAACTTGATACTTGGTACGGAATACTTTTTTCAAGATTGAGAGTGGTGTGGAGTGGAGTGTGGAGTAGAGTAATGATGTTTTGAGTTTCTCAGTTAGTCAAGATTTTTTACTTATATTCAGGTGGTCAGCTCAGGAATTGTGGATGAAACAGTAGAATCCGGAGAAAATCACCGATCTTTGGCAAGTGAACTGACAAACTTTCTCACTACTTGATTTGCCTAAGATGGCTTTTGTTAGGCGGTGAGAGTATTTAATAATAAACTTGAATAACTATTGTACAATTCCGTAAGTTTTTGAACCACTATATTGATATGAGTTCTTTATTATTATTATTTTTTTTTTTTATTAATATTATTATTATTATTTATTATTTATTTATTTATTTATTTATTTATCTATTATTGGTGGTGGTGGTGGTGGTGGCGGCGGCAGCGGTGGTGGTGGTGGTGTATTCTTTTTATTTTATTTTTCATTTATTTATTTATTTATTTATTTTTATCTTTTTTTTTTTTTTGATTTACTTTTACCAAGTACTATTTATTTTCTCTATAAAAAAGGCAAGCTTCACTTAATAACAAATCACGAAACCAAGAAAGAAATGGTTAGCTTAACGAAATTCAAGTTAATGGCAGAAATGACCAAATAAGGCAATAAGAGACAAACGCATTGGAAACATTGGTGGACACCGCTGTGAATTTCCGTTGTATAGGGTCCTCGGTGGCCGAGTTGTCTAAGGCGCGATATAAGTGAAATATTTTCCCTGGGGCCGTAAAACACCAATATTTATATCCAATTCCAGTACTATTGCATGGAAATGGCCTTACTCAATATTTGTTTTATTTTATAACCATATATTGTAATGTAATGAATAAGTTTCAAGTTTAAACTGTCAAAAAGTATACAAATTCTTTCTTTTTAAAAAAAATGAAAGAAAGGATTGGTAAAAAGATATAAATAATCAGGTTATTTAGAGCATGATGATCTAGTTTTAATGTCTGTGTTATTCTGCCTTTATGTCTGTTACGTAAGATGATTCAGTTTTAACTGGTTTTCAACAAGAAAGAGTAAAACCAATTCGAAAAATAGAACTGCTATCATTAATAATGAATTAAACGTATCACTTTCATCTCCTATACTCGGTGCTTGTAAAAGTTTTTAAAAAATAATTGTCAAGATTGTATGATTATTTTAAGAGGGAGCAAAATATACACTTAAAAATTGTTTCACTTTCATCAAGTTCTTGGAAGTAGAGTAAACCAGTCGACCTTTGATAAGTAACTTGCAAAATGGGGAAAGATACAAGTTTGAAACGTAGAATATGTATGCAGAATAAACTACAGTTTTTATTTTCATTGGGGCCCGATCTTTTTTTGTCAACCCTGTCGCGACTTTTTGATTCCTAAACAATGTAAAAGATATAGATATCATAACGCCAATATGTCCAGAACACATCAAAAGTCGGTAGCTGTATGTCCAACGGTACCAATACATCAATGTCTTCTTGTGTGTCTCTCTCCCGTGTGTGTGTGTGTGTGTGTGTGTGTGTGTGTGTGTGTGTGTGTGTTTGTGTGTGTGTGTGTGTGTGTGTGTGTGTGTGTGTGGAGGGGGGGGGTTACATTGGCGATTGCCAAGTACACACACTTAATCTGTCAATTGTTTTTCTTCTGTTTTAAGCGTCAAAAGTTACAATTTATTTTTTATTTCTGAGCCGAGGAACTGTCTGTATATGTTCGGGGTTTTTTTGTCCATGATATATCTGTGTTATGTTGTTTCGTTTTCTTGATAAAATTTGCCACAGCAAAATAACTAAATTATTTCATCTACTTATTGCTATATTATATTTTTCAAGGTATAAACTTCATACTCAACCCGGAAGCATAAATTATACACTTCATTTAACAATTAGTAAAAACTTGTTGTTATACTTAAACACAAGGTCAAATACAACAAAGACACGCAATGATGTTACGTTCTGATGCTAAGTAAAGGTAGATAAAATGTATTTTCATTGTGCTTTACACTTCTTGTTTATTATGTCAGTGACGTCTTCGTTAAGTGTGTTACTGTAACAAAAAACTAACTTAAATCAAGGATGACATGTTGTGTCACTTCCTAGTTAAGATTTAGGTAGACAGTTTTCAGTTGGTGGAGAAAACTGGAGTGCCTAGATAAAACATCTGACATTTGTAAGAGTGCTGACAAAATTTCTTGCAATTTTTTTCTGTGAGTGTTGAAAAATCCAAAGTGATGATAAACGATGTGAACTCTAAGTGCTATTAAAAGTCTCAAGGTCCTTTAAGCGTTCTATGACCACTGCGGTGGCTCAGCTAGTGGAGTACTCGCTCTGTAAGTACAAGGTCATGGGTTTGAACCCCGACCGGGTCCGACTCAAGACTTAAAAGTGGGAAGTGACAGTTCATTCGCAAAGCATTACGAAATGAAAGTCACGTTTCTTTCAGATGGGTACTTAAAATAAACGGTAGGCGTGGCGCGATAAAGAACCCTGCTGTATTATGCCATCAGCGGAACGCACGGGCAACTTTTCTGCACATTCGTGACGTGTTAGTGATTGCTCTCTCTCTCTCTCTCTCTCTCTCTCTCTCTCTCTCTCTCTCTCTCTCTCTCTCTCTCTCTCTCCGAGTTGTCTAATATGCGCGTGCTTCCTCTTACGTTTTAATCCAAGGGTCTAACCACTATGTATTGACTGTTCTTTCTCCATTCACTCGGCAATCAAAAATTAGTTTTTGGTCCTTCAGAACAATTAAAACTGGTTTAGTTGTCAAGCCTTATTCAATAAAACAATCTTTCTTAACTTCATAAAAAAAACTAAACAAAACAACCAAACAAATGCTTACTGTTGTATAAATTACTTATATGTTTTTGTTACCTACTAAACTTATTATTTATTTACTTATATATTTCAATATGATTTTTTTTCTAAAACGCATTCAAATTGTCTCGTTTCCAAAAAGACAAAAGTGTATCGAAATTTCTTGTAAATTTGTTGCTTAGAGTAAAAAAGAAATTTTTGTTTAAAGTTCTTTTGCAGCATAGTTCCATGAAACAACAATCCCCTGATGAGACTGCAAAGTGATAGATTCTGTTGATATGTCACTTCCGACTTTGTATCCTACGTCATTTCCTGTTGTAAGTTCCACCGTTGCAGTGGTCTTTATTGTGGAATGAGTTCCAGTAAAATCATTAGTTTCTGTCGCCTGACCAAAATTTATAGCTATGAGATATCTGAAAGTAATGATATATTTGTATAAAAAACGTTGGAAGATCAAAGAATCGATATACTTAGAGCTAAAGTGTTTCAGCAGAATCTATCGCTATTGGATATCAACAAAGAGACATAGCAAAACTAAAGAACATCAACGCGACCACTATGCATTGAATAGTAATGTCGTAAACCAAGCCTATATCATTCTTATCGGGTGGTTTCCGTGGTTTACGTGGTTTGAACTTTAACTCAAAGGTTTATTTTTTACAAAACAGATGATGCATGTCGTTAGAAATCTAATTACCGGAAATAGAGTTGGTATATCGTGTGTTGTAAGAATGGGCTCCGACCTTCAACATTACCTACATTTGAGAACTCTAGCTAATAACGTAAACCGGTCTGAATTTTAATTGGATATCTTCATTTAATCGTTCATTTTGAAATCTTCAATATACCTAACTGCATGCGACTGGACGCCTCTAGCACATGCAAAGTATTGTGCTTTTTTGCAGATTAAATGTATTAATGCTTTTTATATATAAAGAATGAGTCTCATCAAAGCTCAGCGATCCGCCTATAAGAAAAAACGCCAAGAAACAAGATAACACCTTTGGGAGATCTCTATACGGAACATTGACTAGAGGCTAACTACAAAAAATATTTGCCTGACGAGTTGAGTTGAGTAATGGTGTTTTACGCCTCAGCCAAGATTCTTTCACTTATTTCGAGGCGGTCCGTTCTGGGATGGTGGAGGAAACCAGAGTGTTAGGAGAAATTCACGACCTTCGAACTGACAAACTTTCTCACACTAGGATCTGTCCCGAGTGGTTTTCGAACCCAGGCGGTGAGAGGCACTGTGATCAGTAAGGGCCCGCTTTATATCACTTAGCCCTCGAGCCCCCCCCCCCTTTTTTTTTTTTTTTTTGCCTAAAGAAATGTTTTATCAAAGTTTTATTATTCAAAACCACTTTATTTTGTTACTATATTTTGGATGTTAAAGTATAAATATTATTGTAACATATTTCAAATTTTAAATTCTATAGGCAGATTCCACGGCTTATTTAGAATCATCCTTTTGAAATTCAAATAAACACCTTAAGTAAATACATAGTTTATATACGGTAGAATCATTAATTTTCGTTGGTTTGAAATTTCGTGGTTTTGTCATTTTAAAAAATTTTGTTGGTAGAAATTTTCGCGGAATTGAGTTTTGTGAAAATAAATCCCACTAAGGGCAATGGTAATTAAAAATTTTCGATGACATTAAATTTCGTGGTTTTCAGTAACCCACGAAAATAACGAAATTTAATCCCCCAGGAATATTTGTGATTTTAAAATATTCAAAACAACTGGTCTTGCACAAATATATAAGCGTGTTCTTTTGTGTCTATATATTACTTCTTACCCTTTTTCACCATCGAATTCCCTGACAAAAGAGAATATGTTCTCGTTATAAAGCGTAGGATGATATTCTCCGATAATAAACGAGTTTTCCTTTCGTAATCTTGTCAAATTCTTCATAAAGTTTAACAGAGACCCAGCTGTTGTGTTTTGTATCTAAAACAAAGCAAATAAAAATTATAGTTTAGAATATTGCTGAATATTGGTGATTTGTTTATCCAAAACAGTTTAGTTTTAATGTTTTGTTGTAATAACGGATTGAAATTCAAAAGACGAATACACTTTTGTTTTGAAATTAAATAGCTAAAAATTAGATAATTAAAAGAGTTGAGCTGCTAATTCAATGGACTTGTTTTTGATAAAATTAAGTGGATGATATTAGAAAAAAATATATATAATTTTTTTTTTAAAAAAAAAAAAAAAAACTTTAGTCAGTAGTTGTCCCTTAGCCACTCTTCGTCTTAAATACATTTCGGGTTTTTCGTTTCCTAACAACGTCGAATTTTTTAAAATTGACCACGGGTTATATAATTCCAAATGCTTGTCACTTGCAAACATTTTCAAAGCAAAACAAACACATCATACCTTCTTCAGTGAAGAGAAAACTATTTTGGTCATTAATTTTGTGACCCTTATGTTTTTGTTTTCTGTGAACATATTTATATTTCTTCATGGTATATATACATACCATAGCATTATTTTGGCTGAAATCTTTATTTACATCAATCCAAGGTTCGTTACAGCCAGATATATCACAGCTTGCATCTGTCTGAAATCCTCCATTAGTAACATTTTCCCATTGCATCAGTCCACGCATGATCTGGGTTTTAGACCACGGTCCTGGTGAAGTCACATCCGGTAAATCGATCATTTTAATCTCGTCCCCATAATACACAACCGGCGTACCCGGGAGAAGCATGATAAGTAGATTAAACGCTTTCATGTAAGTCTCGTTAAATCTCGAACCAAATCTTCTTGAATCCTCATATCCTGCCTAAAAAGAAACAAAATGGTTTGATTTCTAAAAATTTTAAACAATCAGCTTGTTGATCAAGCTATTATCTATGTACCTCATAGAATAACTTGCCTTAACAATAGTAAAAGTGTATTAAAATTCTTTAAAAGTTTTTTTGCGCCCCATTTAAGATTCTTCCACTTATTTTCGAGGTGGTCATTTGGATAAAACCGTAGTGTCCGAATTTAACTTCCGACCTGCGGCAAGCAAACTGATAAACTTTTTCATACTAGGATCTGCCTGGATGGATATCGAACCTGGGTGATAAGGGACACTGTGGTTCGTAACAAGGCGATTTAGACCACTTATCTTAGGTATGAAAGAAATAAGTTTTTTTTCAAATCAAGAAACTCGCAACTTTTCCGTTTATTTGGAATACTTTACTTAAACATACCATCCAGCTAGCCCACCGTCCGTCGGGTAAATTGTCCATCCATGAGCCGACATATCTAGCTATACAATCGCCATTACATGTAATTTCCTCTTCAGCAAAATAAAGATTCGTGGTAACATGGACGCCATCCCTGTCAAACAATCCGTAGTAGCCCATAGCAGTGTTAATATCGCCTTTAATGTCAGCCATCATAAATCTGTGTCAAAATGTAAAGATTTGTGGTATTTGTACACTTAAAAAACCAAGATTTCAACAGATATTGTAAATCTTAGATCTGATATAGGAGCTTGTTGTGTGTTAAGCAAACTCTGAATGTCAATATGTTCATGTTTAGCATATGAACTTATAAAACCCTTTTTTTAAATACCCTTTCGATCGCAAAGCAGAAGGTAGGTGGCATTTTATAAATATTCTCTTGTTTTTACTCTTTTGGAATGCTGTATGGGTGGTTGTGTAAGATTGTTACATCCTGAAACTTAAAATTTAACAAACTATTTTTTATTTGCTAACATTCATCAATTCATGTTAAATATATAAAAATGAAAGATATAAAAAAAACAATTGTATATTTTTCCTGATTGTAGACCTCTTCGTTAATTAGACGGACACCGAGTATGACTACTGCTTTTAACTGGCACTGTATATATCCAAAGTTTTTGAAGCGGACTACTGATGATAAATATTATTAAATCTTACTTTTCCGTATTGTTTAGTTTTCCAAATTCCACCAGTAGAGTCCGCCATCGAGCCAACATGTCGTGAACTTCCGGTAAATTAAATGTATATTTATGTTCATAATACTCGTAATCTTCCTGCAGAATTCAAATTGATAATAAGAAACCGAAACATTATTGGTTGATTTGTTTGATCTTATGTGTATTTGACGTCACATCAACAATATATATATATATATATATATATATAAGGCTAGATACAGTTTTATGTTAAGCCTGGACTCATTGGATTTGGCAATCTCAAGTTTTATATAACATACTAATGTTGACATTTTAAAATAGAGAAAGAAATTTATGACTTAAAAAATATTCTTGAGAATATACCAAATGCCAACAATATCACAAAACAATAAAAATGAAAGCAACAATCACGAAGAAAACGTTAGAGAGAAATTTATAATTTAATCCTAATCATAACTATTTTAAGCTTATTCATAATTTTGCATCAGAAATCTGCCGTCGTTCAGGGTCGATCCTTGAGTGATTGGTATATTCAGATCTCATAAAACTTCTCTGACTTCACGTATAACATAAATTTGGTCAAGTTTAAATTCTTTTTGTTCGTTATAATTAGATGTTTCTCTAGATCTAAACAACTTTTAGAATGTATTATAACAAATTTAATAAAGGTTGGTCCTAATTATGATAATTAAAATAAATAATATAATTTTACCGGATTTTGTGTAACATTTTCTTCTTTGGTTTTAGGTTCGTCTCGTATGTCGTAATCCTCAAACAGGAAAGCGCTGTTACGTATGTTAAACCCGTCTACTTCCCAGTTCCAGCCAGTAACGTAATATTTTCTAAAATCAAAATTGTAAAAAAAAAAATGAAATGAAACCAGTGTACAGGTTATGTCAAAACATTTTTAAACAAAATATAAAACACCATATAATTCTTTTAAATGATCGGCTTAAAGCTTCAACTTTGTAAACATGTTGAAAAAAGAACAAGTTATGTCAATACACAACATAAGGTACAATGCTATTCAAGTTAGTCCTACGGTTTAAAATTAACAGGTAACCTCGGTAAGCAAGTGGGCTAAAGTGCGCGCTCATGGATCGCATTGACTCTAATCTCCTAGGTTCGAATACCGATTGGTCAGATCCAAATGTAAGAAAGTTAGTTCGCTTGTCATGGGTTAATTGTTTTCTTGCGTCATACGGTTTCCTCTTCTATCCCAGAATTGACCGCCTCAATATAAGTAAAAGAACATTGACGTAAAACATCATCTATCCAATCCATTAAACCTAAAATTATCAGATTTTTCAAAAACAACATTCGTCAAGATAACCTTACATTTGAAACATTTGCCGTTCTGACTTTTGATTGGTAGATCTAGTAGAGGATGTCGATTTCATCCATAAAAACGTATATCATTTCCTGTATCGTCAGTCAATGACGAAGGGTGCAAAAAAAAAGACGTCATAAGTTGTACCATATTTGAAGTCATATCTCTTCATAATTAGCATAATAGTTTGAACCTTACACAATTTTTTTGTTTTACTTGCTAATTTGTCGCTGGTGAAAGTGGATGTAAATGTTGCTCGAGTTTTCTTAACTGTTTTATCTTACGTCTGGGAACAGTATAAATAATGCCTTCTGTTCTTACCTCGAGTTCATCTTGAACTTGTGAACTTCTGAGATTGAGTTCGGGTTGAGTGGTCAAAAACTGATGGAGGTAATGTTGGTTTCTTCCCCAATGAATTTGTTCCCATGAGGAATTTCCATATACTGATTTCTAAAACAAAAAAGGTAAAATTCTAAAAAGAATAATAATCTTTTAGACTTTTGAGGTAAATATTAATATTAGTATTTATATTATAGCCGATTTTTTTATCTGAAGAAAACGAAAATAAAGCTGTTGTAAGGACAAGGACAGCTTTCAATCTAAACTAACCTAAACTTATGAGCAAATTGGAAATAAAAGGTCCTATTCGTCTTAAGGTAGGCCTTGATTGACGAATGGTGTAACTCGCGCGCTTTTTATCAACAACTTTCAAATATAGATCTTAGATTGATAAATTTTTTAGCTTGTTTGCCGTTTGTGGTTTTCTTTGAGTTCTGTTTCCTACACCGTCAAAGAACTTAACTACCACTTCGATATAAGTGAAATATTGACTGGGACGTTAAATAACATTCCAACATCATAAAAACTTACCCAGTTGGATACCGGTCCGTCAATCCATACATAATAATTCCGTTTATCATTAGATCGTTTAGGACTTACTCCACTGGATATAAACCATGTATGTTTATCACTGGTATGGTTCGGAATAAAATCCAAGATTAAATGCATATCTGTTGATAAAGGATAGTACAGTCAAACCTGTCTATAAAGGCCACCCATGGGGATCAGTAAAAGTGGCCTTTATGATCAGGTGGCCTTTATATACAAGTTCAAATAATATGAATAAAGAGCAATTGGGGTAGCATTTTATTGGCCTTTATAAGCAGGTGGCCCTCATAGAGAAGTGGCCTTTAAGGCAGGTTCGACTGTATATTCAATTTACATTTAGTATGAAAAATAGATGTAAATTTGCAAATTGAAAATCTTGGCAAAAAATAAAAAATAAAAAATGAAAAAACACAATACGAAGCATCACAAGTTAATGATAAAACAACT
Source organism: Tegillarca granosa (assembly GCA_029721355.1). Classification (NCBI taxonomy): domain Eukaryota; kingdom Metazoa; phylum Mollusca; class Bivalvia; order Arcoida; family Arcidae; genus Tegillarca; species Tegillarca granosa. Next base: position 7,555,048 of record CM056609.1, read on the forward strand.
GGAGAAAAGTCAAGCAGATACTGGTAGCAAATAAATAATCTTATCCGTTGAAGACATTTTCTTTTTGAAATGTCACTAGAACAAATATACATTTTATCTCAAGAATAATTTTACAGAAAAACAACATTTTTTCACATCGCTATAATTTTTTATCATTTTGTAAAATATTTGAACCCCTCATTATATCTTTTCGAAATCTAATATTTCATTTTTGATAAATTAAGTGACCCTAAGAAAATATTTTTAACCTTTTAATCTATAAAAGATTGGCAAAAAAAAAAAAACATTGAATTGCGAATAGGTACAATTTCAGGTCCTTTTTGAAAATTTAGTGTAATCAACATTATTCAATCTGTATTCTGCATTCAAGGCAGTAAATTAAAAATATAATGGAATTTTTAAAATACAGTGTGTATATCCCGTTTTTGAGTAGAACAATTTATTCGATTAAAGATCAGAATGATAAAAAAGAAATTAAAATTTAATTGCATTGCCCAATAATATTTTAAAGAAACCATTGAGAGTAGGATATAACCCAGTACATATGTAATAAAAATGGTTGAATTGCACATTTCCTGACTCATACAATTACTTAAACTCAAAAGAGATCACGGACTCACCACGATTGTGAACAGCTTTTACCAGAGATTTGAAGTCATCAAGTTTACCATATTGTGAGTCTACCTCTGTGTGGTTTAATATGTTAAAATCGCTGTCCGTCTTGTCGGTTCTGTAGAAAGGGCTCAGTGATATCGTCTCAAATCCGAGATCCTTGATATAATCCAATTTAGATTCTATCCCTAAATAAATAAATACATAAATGAATAAATAAATAAATAAATGAATAAATAAATAAATATAAATATATAAATCAATCAATCAATAAAACTATCTTTAGATTTTACAAAAGTTAGTGGACAAGTAACTCGTGTAAGTTTCTTTAAAAGTGGGAATTTTGGAAACTTAAAAAATACAGGCTGCGATGGCAATGTCTATTATTTTTTGGGATTCACATCATAAATTACGATGGGTCCCGCTTCATTTTGCTGCAGTTTAAAGCAATAAGAAATTGTACACTCACTTTTAAACAAATCAGTTGTGTCTAGCACTCTAATATTCTTTGTTGGTTGTTGTCAGAATTATAATAGCATCTGTACATGTACTAGATACATTTAGGCAGCGGGTGACGGAAGTTGAAAACTATGTTGTGATAGAGATGCAAGAAATAGTTAGGGCCCCTTACAGATTTAGGGCCCCTAACAGATTTGTGAAATGTTTCAGATACCAGAGAACATACGGAAAATGATACCAATTCAAGACAAACTGATTACTCTTAATATTTGGAGACTACAATTGGTCTAATACAATGTCGGACTAAAGGGATAGCTTGTAATAGAATTTCTGTTATCACGAAAAGTTGAAAAATGATGATCAGACGTTAAACAACATTACAACCAAGAACTAGATACTGTATTTCATTGTAATTCAAAGCTTATCTCTTTCTATTCTGATTTAAAACGAATAAAATCATAAATGGTGGTGGTGGTGGTGGTGGTGGTGGTGGTGGTGGTGTTAGTGGAGAAGGTGGACATGTGCCACACTTACCTGCAAGATCCCCTATTCCATCGCCACTGCTATCCTTAAAACTAGGTACATATATTCTATAAATAACCTCTTTCTGCCACCAAGCACGTGAGTCTGCCGGACGACATCTTGGATATATCAACACAAGCGCAACCACGGTGATAATTAGAGCCAGCCATCCAAGCAATACTATTGATATACAAATCATTCTCAGGCGACGCCATAATGGTTTAGACGAATGCTTTAGAAGTTCTTCTTTGCCCATCCCCCGATACGGGCCGCTGTATATATCGCTGTCGTTCATTCTTACAAATTATCGATCGGGTACCCTGGAATTTAAAAAAAAAAAATTGATCAAAAGTTAGGACATAATTATTGAAATAAAATCATGTATTTTATCTATTTGTTCTCCAATCTGATCTACGCGCAAGTCGGAGTTGATGTTACTGCTTTAATTCGCGCGCTTTAGGGCAACCATGGTGCATGTCATTCATATTCGAATCTCCATATTTTAGTTATAACTGGATAAAATAGAGTAAAATGTTTCCATCTTGTTTTAATAAATTGTCCAGATGTTGTTTATTTCTTCCAAGGGCGGGCTATCTTTGCTTTGAAAAACCATTTGCAAATTTCAAACTTTTCCGGATATAATGTACGAATTATTCTTTCAGAAGAAATTCTGGAAAATTTATTTTCAACCAGTTTTAGAATTTTAAGATAGCATAGGTGAGTCAAACATGTTTCGTTAACAATTATGTAAAAATAGGTGGGAGAATGACAAAAATACACTTTCATAAACCAATTCCAATTAAATAGATAAACCCAATTATGTTAAAGGATATCTACCAAATACGGAATGCCGATGTAACCAAGAACAGAATAGATTTATTTATTAAATGATTTAATGGGGTGTCAAGTCCCAGTCAAGAATATTTCACCTATATCGAGACGTCATCAGCTATAGCTGAAGTGGCAGGATATTTGACCTTTGCAGTTGGCTCAAGGCAATGTGCAGGGAGGTTTTTTTTTTTTTTTTTTTTTTTTTTTTGTAATCCACGCATGTCGTGACACGTACCATCGGTTTCTAAGGTCTCCTCTGAAGGAACTAGTGACTTTCATTTTTAAATGCCGAGCGCTTGGCAAAAGAACAGTCACTACCTATTTTCAAGTTTTGGTCAAACTTGGTTTGAACCCCGGCCTTCAACATACGGAAGCGAGTATTCTACCTACCAAGCTACCGTAGTGGTAACAAATTGAAAGCTAACGAAATCGACAAAAAAACTGAAGTCTTTTTCACACCAAGAAATGCTTTCGTTTGATTTGAACCTACATGTACACGACGAGTGGCACTTTGATCAGTAAGCATGCGCGCCAGAGCACTCGATAACTAAGGTCACTAATCTTATATAACATCTAAACATTGGTATGCTTGTTATGATGTATAATATAAATTAATTACATTTTATTCATATTTAACATAGATTGCATTTATCATATTTGTTTATTTAATCATCAAATATTACAACTGATATCTTCCATACCCCCTACATTGAATAATAACGGAGTTACCTCTCTTGAGAAGTGCCAACGTATCATGATAGCAAACATTTATATTATCACTACATGAAAATATTTTAGCTCATATTTTACCAATATATACTTAGTGATTAAAAATGAAGGGATTATTTAATTAAATCAAATTATTTTTTTATGTTTTAAATTTAAATTATTATTCATTTATTTATTTTAAATTTACTTATTTATTTCTTTATATACATATTTTATTTATTAATTTATAAATTAATTAATTTATTTATTAATTTATTTTATTTATATTTTTGGAAATTTTTTTAAAAATTAATCCTTATAATAAAAATTTAATATGCTATAGGTACAGCCTCTATAGAACCACTTCCTGGCTATAAAGGACATTGTTAAAGGATTTCTGTTTCACATTTTAACAAACCTGTCTGAAAAGTCCAAATTTCTAAAATCTTTTAAAAAATGGTTTGATTATAATTATGTTTGATTTGACTTGATTTAATGGGGTTTTACGTCCCAGTCAAGAATATTTCACTAATATCAGCTATAGGTGAAGTGGCAGAAATTTTTACCTTTGCAGTGCGTTCAGAAAATGTGCAGGGCACGCCTGCTGTGACACAGGACATTGGTTTTTAAGGTCTTCTCCGAAGGAACCAGTGACTTTCATTTATAAATGCCGAGTGCTTGGTGATAGAACAGTCACTACCAATTTTCAAGTCTTGGTTATACCCGAAGCGAGCACTCTACTAGCTGAGCTACTGCAGTATGCATTGAAAATAACATAATATATATATCATTAAAAGTAAGCATCCTCCTATATTTTACTGTTGAGAAAGTCCCTGTCAAAAATTTTTCTTTTCAAAAATTTCAAAATGTTGGAGTAAATAGAAATGCTTGAAAAAAAATTTATTGTAAAAAAAGAATCGGTATTGAAAAAAGGAAACGGTATTGTGAAAAAGAATCGGTATTGAAAAAAAAAAAGAATCAGAATTCGGCAAGATCATTTTAAAACAGTAGAATCTGTCTTTATTGGATTTGAATTTGGCCTTGAAAGACACCGGCAAAAAAAAACGCGTGTTAGATCACTTAGGTCACCTAAAACCTTTTATTGTTTTAAAAATGGCTAGATGTTAAAACTTACCTGCAACAAACGCTACACAAAACACAACTGATGTGAAGTCGAAGAACTTATTAAGAGATGTTGATACGGAGATAGTCCTTTCTACAATAAAGAACGCTATCTTACAGGTATGGCTATCAAGGCTAATCTGAACTGTTTGATAAGTTGACATACCAAGACCTTCAATGTAAACAGTGTATGTACCTATCTACAAACTTATGTGGACATTTATCATATCTTAAACAAAGATTGAGTGATTACTTATCTAGATCTACATCAATTTTACATTTAAAAAAGCGACATAGTTTGACAAAATGGGGTGTTTATTTATCGAAATTTCATAGACAAACCGTTTAACACACTACAATCACCATCACTCCCCTTCTAGTACCACTGTGGTAGGTAGAGTGCTTGCTCCGTAGTGGAAGGTCTTGGGTTCAAACCCCGACCGGGTCTGACCCAAGAATTAAATGTTGGTAGTGACGGTTCTTTTCCCAAGCACTTTGCATTACGAAATGAAATTCACGTTTTTTTTCGGATTGGAACTTATAATAAACGAGGTACCGTGTCATAGTAAACGTGGCATGATAAAGAACCCTGCTGTATAATGTCATCAGGACAACGCACAGACAAAATTTCTGCATTTTCGCCTATAGTTGGCGACGTCTCAATATAAGTGAAATATTCTTGACTTGGTCGTGAAACACCATTACTCAACTCAACTCTCACTCCCCTTCTACATCTTGTAGATTAATATGCTTTTAAGGTTCTTTTTTTTTTTAAAAATGATAAATTATTTTTTCTTTCCAAACAATTTTTTTTCCTTATGTTAGATACTCACCAAGCTCTTTGTTTGAAGAATTCAGAAGTACCAATTTCATATTTATTTAACGTTTCTTTGTTGCAAGTGATAAAATAAGTGATATAATAATCCAATCATTCGTCAGTTTTCGCTAGCCGAAGGTCGGTTGTTTTCTCCAGGCAATGCGGTCTAATCCACCATTCTAGAACTGATCGCCTCGAAATAAGTGAAAGGATCTTGACTGGGGCGTAAAACACCATTACTCTACTCAACTCATTCGTCAATTATTACAGCGTGGTTTCATAAAACGTATGCTGATCTTCATATCTTTCATCTCTTGCATTCAACCACTAAAATGACAATAGGTAAGATCGTGGTGTTTAACGCCCTAGTCTTGTGCAATTCATTTGTATCGAAGCGTTTAGTTTTTAAAGGAGGAGAAACCGGAGCGCCCGCAGAAAACAACTGAGACTGGACACACGTACTGTCAAATATCTCACAATAGGATATGTAAGATTGCATTTTGAACATAGGCGGTGGTGAGACACACTGTAATCTTCTCATACACCCGATCTTCACGATTACAAGAAATTAATTGATTAGAGACACTGTTGTCGGATCGGTAACTGATGCGAAGCGCTTTCGATAAAAGAAATAGGCTAGATGCCGGTCAGGGACTGGTGATTGGCTGATGAGACACACTGTCATCGGATCTCTAAACGATACGAGGCATTTATGATAAAAGAAACAGGCTAGATGCCGAACAGTAACTGGTGCTTGGTTGATGAATGTCGTCGCATCTAAACGATAAGAGACATTTATGATAAAAGAAACAAGCTAGATGCGGGACAGGAACTAGTTCTCAGCTGATGAGAGACAATGTCGTCAGATCGCCAAACGAAACAAGGCACATGCGATAAAAGAAAGGGGCTAGATGCCGGACAGGCACTGGTGCTTGGCTGATGAGACACACTGTCGTCGGATCGCTAAACGATAATAGAAATGGGCTAGATGCCGGACAGTAACCAGTAACTTGTGCTTAGCTGATGAGAGAGAGAGAGAGAGAGAGAGAGAGAGAGAGAGAGAGAGAGAGAGAGAGAGAGAGAGACAATGTCGTCGGATCGCTAAACGATACAAGGCACATGCTATAACAGAACAGAAAGGGTCTAGATGCCGGACAGGAATTGGTGCTTGGTTGATGAATGGAACTGTCGGTGAGGTCATAATAAAGATAATAAAGAAGGATTAGAAGCTGGTGGAGTAAAACTTTCTTAGGGTATCCTTAATTTAATATTCATTAGTTTGTGCTTATAAAAATGTACAATGTAACAAAACTTTCGGTAGTTTTTATTTTTGAAACATGTTTAAGATTTGTTCCCTCCAGCAAAGCATCAAAGCATTCGTAGCTTGATTTGGATTCATATTTTAATTCGTCAATCCTCAACTATTTAGCTTATGTTTTTTGTAACTATGAACTTTTTCCGTCCCTAGTGTCACTAAGAAGGAATGACTTTTCGAAATGTGCACATACTCAGGTATTTTTGTAAGGCATTAACATAAACATCTTACATGTATATTAGTTTCCATACAACATTAAATCTATTAAACTTGCCGCATAAAATTTATCCATTCATAAATACGTGTTTGAAATAAACTCGTAAAATATGCTTAATATAACATTTAAGATCATGAAATTAAACTACAGTATTTTATATATATATATATATATATATATATATATAGAGAGAGAGAGAGAGAGAGAGAGAGAGAGAGAGAGAGAGAGAGAGAGAGAGGGGGGGGGGGAGAGAGAGCATAAAAAATAACTTCTGAAAAATAACAAAAAACGTAAAATTTCATAAAGTGGATTCTTTATATAATTGTTATTTAACAAAACTTACAATTTTTATCTGATTACACATTCTGTTTATAAAATAATAGAAAGAAGATCGGGACTTTGCTGCAAGTAAAATATAAATTTTGGAATTGAAAATTTAACCCAACTAAAAATGCGGGTTTTTTTTTTTTTTAATTTGCATAATCTTTTTTTTAAACTTTAAAGCAAATTGAATCGTACATTCAATTTGGGTCAAACAATATTAATAGAACTTTGTAACACAAAAGATATTAGCTCAATGTCACGTGATTTTGAAGCTTATTCAGTTTCTTCTAAAACCACTATAATGAATTAAATGTAAAAAATAACATTCAGTCAATGTTTACAAATTAATTTTGGGAATTTAAAATGAAATTCAAAATATCCAATGAATTATTTTTTTAAAGTTTCTCATATTGCTTAGGTAAAAACATTATATTATTTTAGGAACTGTAGAGTTATTTTCGTCTGTTGAAACTTTCATATTTCCTTTGCGGCGAATGGCCATGATAGAACGATTCCTTGATGTTTTTTCAAAGTGATCGAGTTTGTTGAAACCTCGTCCCCAACACTATATCCAACATCCGATCCGGTGGTCAATTCAACCGTCGAAGGATTCTGTATGCTACTGTGACTTCCGGTGTAGTCATTTGTGACATCCGTGTCTCCGAAGTTAATTGCCACCAAGTATCTGAAATATGAAAAAAAAAAAAACCGTTTATAAGATTAACAAATAATCAGTCGTAAGTTTTCATTCCCAAATTGAAGGAAAGCTAAAAAATTAATGACGAAAATTGTAACTGTTACGACAAAGCAGGAAAAAGTAAAACTGTGACGGATAGAGAAATGTCGGGCGAGGATGTGTTTTGCTCCTCTAAACAAGCTTCATTGAGTTCTGCCGATTGAAAAACAGCCATTCAAGCTTAAGATATCTATGTCTTGTAGGATTCTCTTTTTGTGAGTAATGATTATAAAATTTAATGTCAACGAAAAAATTACCTACCAAAATCAAGGTCCTAGTTGGGGTTGATTTTCAGAAAACACAAAAAACTTTTCTACCAATTTTTTTAAAAATTAGAAATTGAAGGAGTTTTAAACTCTACAGATATTTTTAACTACAGGACTCGATGAGTGTGTGAGTTTTTATCTTGAGTCAATAATTCTGATGACAAAGTCTGGACAGTTTAAGCTTAATTGAGTTAAGTCCCTTTTTAACCCGACGCCATGACAGTAAAAATCAAATTTTACTCTACATCCAAACGATATACAACTAACATTATACATTTTTCGCTCAACAATTTAAATGAAAACTTGCCCTTTTTTCCATCCATCTCCATTACAAAAGAGAAAACGTTCTTGTTTTGTAAAGCCCGAGCATAGTATCCATAAACAAAGGAATCGTGCTGTCGTAGTTTTGTCAAATTCTTCATCATGTTCAGCATTGAACCTGTAGTGGCTTGTTGATACTAAAATATGAAAAAAGATGATATTTTTATATATCAATTCAAATGGTGTTAACAAATGTTAATGGTTTTGCAAAAAATACTTAATATCTGTATAAAACACTTTAAATAAACGAAAAAAAAAGATTTTTTAATAAAAATTCATATACAGTATGTCTGACTCACTTAATAAAAATATAAACGACTGTTTTCATTTTTCGATAAGGATTTCTTAAAGAAAAAAAGAAAGGAAAAGAAAACAGACAGAAATCGAGTTATTTCAAGCGTCAAAGAATAAGAAAATATCATAAATGCTTATAGAACAATAGCTGATGTTATAAACCAAATGGTTTACTATCTCCAGTTTGATTGACGATGTTCATTTAATTCTGACTAAGTTGATTTGATAGCAAGAAACTAGACTATCTCTATCCTTTGCAAAGTTAGCACTATTGTAAGCAAAAAAATTCTTAACGTATTAATCTCTTCTGAACGCCACCAACGATATACTGCAAACAGTATTTAAAAGATTTGAGAAGCAGTAAAAAAAAAACAATGTTAATTGTAACACTAATAGTATAGAGCCATTTGAATGTATTATGAAATGGGAGGAATAAAGTGTAAGCATGTACTTCATAATTTGTTTTCAATACCTCTGCCGTTGCATTGCTGTCCTGTACATCAATCCAAGGCATTAAACACCCTAACGCTGGACATGTTACACCTGACTGAAAACCACCGTCCGTGTCGTTATTCCAAAGCATCAATCCACGCATGACTTGTCTCTGGGACCAAGCTCCGGGCGAGGAGATAGATTTAAGGTTCTGCATATTTATTTCGTCTCCGTAGTAAACAATTGGTGTTCCAGGGAGCAACATCATCAACATGTTGAAAGCTTTCATATAACTCTCGCTGAATCTCGAACCAAAACGAGATGAATCTTCATTTCCGGACTAAATTTAAAAAAAAACTAAATAAATAAAGTATAATCTAATTGACATGTAGCAACAACATTCAAGCAATTGCTTTACTTTAAAAGAAATATTTTAATCCCAATTAATAAAATGAAACATTAAGTTATAAGCATCAAGGTTTTTTTTCAAACAAAGCTGCTTAGAAATGTATTTGGAATATAACTACAAAACTGTATATTATAACAAAATCTGGATCCCTTCCAAATTCCGACGTTTTGAAATGAGCGGCTTTGGAAAGGGTGTTTTTTCCCTTGGTTTGTTGGCTTGCATTTTGATCTGCATTCTTTATTTCAATAGCTATTTGTAGGTATGATGAGTCAACTCAAGGAAATTATAGGAACCTCAAACTATGGTATCATAGCTATAAAACTGGTGATGAATTATTTGTATGAAAAAATTCAAATCGTATGCAGCTGCTCGGGGATAATTTACAAAATAGCTGTCATAGAAGGGGACTCTATACTTCAAAATATCGATGATAATGATGATGATTGATGTGATGATGATGATGATGATGATGGTGGTGGTGAAGAAAAGTTTGTTTTTCATCTCTTTAGGTAGATCGTGGTGCAAGCCGCTAGGTCTTTATTCCAGGATCTCAGGATTCGTTCATTATGACAGAAATTACCTATTTGATGCAAGTGGAATAATCTGGACTTGGGCATAAACCACCATGACTTTTCTCAACTTACCATCCAGCTAGCCCATCTTTTGTCCGGTAAGTTGTCCATCCATGAGCTAACAAAAGTATTGATACAGTCCCCATCACAAGATGTCTTGTCCATAAAATCAAGATTAGCTGCAATGTGTACTCCATCTCTACCAAACATGCCATAGTAGTTCATTATCTGAGTTATGTCCCCTTTAATATCCGCCATGAAAAACCTTGTAAAAAAATTAAACCTTTTAATATTGCGTATATGCGCAAACCTCTGATCTCAGATATTGTTATACCCTATTGTATGTAAGCTCTTAGGAATGAACATTGACAAAAGATTTGTTGGTTGGTTGTGTGATGCTTTAGGTCACATCAGCAGTTTTTAAGCTATTGGTGACGAGACAATTTCTATTATTTTTTGAAATCTCAAGAATTAACCTTAACGCAAGTTCGTATTCGTATGCTGCGTACGTGTCAAATAAGTCTATCTGATTTGCACTGCACTAGATTCGCAATTATGGCGACCTCAGAGTGCTATTACACTCTCCCGCGATGTCGCAAATACATCGCAGTCCCCCAAGTCCATTATATTATTACAGACCTAACCAGTCTTTAAGGCGTACGAGAAGACAGATACTAGATAAATCAGTATTTGTAATGACTCTTGGAACTACCATAAAATGTTTTATGAATGTTCATTACACACATTTCTAAAATGACTTACTTTTCAGTTTTGTTCTGTTTACCAAAATCCATCACTAATGACGTCCATCTTGAAAGCATGTCGGAGACTTCCGGTAAGGCATATGTAAGAGTATGATTGTAATAGTCGTAAGCATTCTGAAACAAAATTAAAAATACATCAGAATGACTTAAAAAGTATATTATAAAGTTATTTTTTCGCTCGTTTGCGAATTCAAAGTTATATTGAATAATTCTTAGAAGACATTTGGAGTACAGGTCCATTAAAGTCCATTAAATTCATTAAAAACACTTTTAGAACATCGGAATCGGTATTATTGATTGAATTGTGTTTTATTTTCCAATAAAGAGTGGCTTCCCTTTACCGATCAATGACAAGTTCTTAAATCCCTCCTGGAGTTAAAACTCCGAGTTTGTAGGCGCATCCAATACCATTCTCTGACTGAACGTCTTAATATATGTAAAAGTATCTTAATATAACCCTTAAACCATTCATTGTGTATAAGTTCTGAGCTTTAAATGACAAAAAAAAACTAATAAATATTAAATAGCTTATTGTTTCATGTTTCTTGTATCATGTGTCTTATTGCATTGACCATTGTGAAGTGCGTGCTTTTCGGCTAACGTTGTTATGTTTTATTTTAGATATAAAAATCAAAATACGGAAGGATCGTACCAAATCTGTTGATTGACTGGTTGTAGATTTCACCTCATCCCTTAGGTCATAATCTTCAAATAGATAAGCACTGTTTCGAACAAAAAAGCCGTCTGCTCCGAGTTCCAACCAAAATCGCAGAATATTCTGTCAATAAATTCATTTCAGAAATAAATAATATCTAATTACAGATACACCCCATTCATCGCCACTATTAGTTCAATCAATTTTTTGGAATTATAAAAGGCGGTTGGCAATAAACCGAGAGAGAAAAACTTTTTTTTTTTAATTAGAGAAATAGACTTTTGAACTTTCAAATGTTGTGGCAATAAGTGAGGTGGCAAAGTTTTTGAGAGGCATAATAAAATATATTATTTTCATTGTATTACTACTACATCATCTCACTGTATATACTTTCGCTTACGGTTTTTGACACAATTATAATTTCTTCATTAGTATTACTTGCTAAAATTCTGATCACATATTTTGGTATTGGATGCAGTTGGTGGCAGTATACCAACTTGAAACGTCTGTTTTGGCCACAACAACTTTATTTGACGTCATGACCCTGACCTTGGATCCACACACTTTTAAAGGTGGTATTTGACGTCATGACCCTGACCTTGGAGCAACACACTTTTAAAGGTGGTAATTGACAAATATTCTCTTGTTCGGTTACATTTATGGCAATTTTAATCAAAGTTTAATTTATAGAAATGTAGATGAAAAGAGTGGATATGATTTTACACGGACGGACAGACAGATATGTGATCTCGATGTATCTTCTACCGATGAAATACATTTATTAAATACATTTTTTTACTTAAATACTTTCAACATTTTCTTTCAAAACATCTACGTACATGCAATGTTACCCAGCAAAGTTGTCGGGGTTTACTTTTTCAAAACTCAAACAACTATATAAGCTATAATAAATATCAATATTTGAAAACAAACTTTTTTCTTGACTATCAGAGTACCTCTAGCTCATCCTGAACCTGGGAACTTCTCAAGTTGAGATCTGGTTGGTTGGACAGGAACTGATGTAAATAAGACTGGTTCCGGCCGGAGCTGTACTGAGTCCAGGATAAGTTATTATAAACCGTTCTCTACAAAATATACATGTAATAAACATAATTGCAGGAATGTCGCCATTACGTGTGTGTGTGTGTGTGTGTGTGTGTGTGTGTGTGTGTGTGTGTGAGAGAGAGAGAGAGAGAGAGAGAGAGAGAGAGAGAGAGAGAGAGAGAGAGAGAGCGGTAATAGAAAGTGCTGACGAAAACGTAACTGAGATTAAAAATTGAAAAGAGGACCAAGAAGTGTTCATTGCTACAGAAATGGCTTTAGGTTAACATATTAAAAAATAAATTTGATAGTCAAAACAAAAAGTCAGAGAGTTTTTGGTTTTATCCTTATGTACAGAAAAAGGCTTCAAAAATGATTGATAAGTGAGTGTCCATAATATTTGCACCTACCCAATTAGATACAGAAGTGGCATCTGTCCAGACGTAAAAGTTACGATAAAGGTTTTTATGAGCAGACGACTCTCTACTCTTTATAAACCAATCATGTTTGTCACTGGCGTGGTTAGGAATGAAATCCAAAATCAAATACATGCCTGTAAAATAAAAAAAATACTAAATGAATTTATTTAACTCAGTGAAACATTGGTTGGTTGGATGGTTGGTTTCCTGTTTGCTAACTTGATTGGTCTCTCAGTAGATGGGTTGAGAGCTTGGTTGGATAGATGAATGGTCGTTTGTTTTACTGTGATGGGTGGTCGTTTGCTTTACCGGTTTAGTTGGTAAGTAATTAAGGTCTTTATTCTAGTCACTTTGGAGAAATATTTCAAAAATTTAAATATTTGTAGTGTTGACTCAATACTTAATACATAATCTCGTAGTATTTCAGTGACTTTCAAGGGATCAAATCCCGGTTGTGACAGTGAAATTTACAAAACAGATATTTTAAAGCCCACCGTTTCATGCATAAATTATATAACCAAACCTCGAGGTCTCAAGTTGATCGGTTCACACATAACGTATCCGTATCGTATAGTTAGCAAATGCGTAGGTCACCTACGATTGATACAGAAAAAGCAACATAAAGAAAGTGGAGTGGAGTAATGGTGTTTTACACCCCAGTCAAGAATCTTTCACTTATTTCGAGGCGGTCAGTTCTGGGATGGTGGAGGACGCCGGAGTGCCCGGAGAAAACCACCGACTTTCGGCAAACTAACTGACAAACTTTCTCACACTAGGGTCTGTCCCGAGTGGGATTCGAATCCAGGCGGTTAGAGGCACTGTGATCCATAAGCGCGCTTTAGACCACTGGGCCACCAAGGCCCCCAACTTAAAGAGAAGGGGCACAACTATAAAACATTTAACACAAGCAGAGAGCCTGTCGTTTTAGCCTGATATGGAACTCAAACAAAAGCAACAAACAACCAACCTAATTATTTATTACGCGTACTTGTATATTCTATCGCCTAAAACAGCTCATAGCGATTTCCGGTTATGACAAGTGAACATGCCAATCTGTTCAAGTTAAATTAAATTTTGCATAATATTTTGCAAAAAAAATTGCCACAGTAAGTGATGTAGAAATTAATTATTTAACCCTGGTCCATTTTTGTGTGCGTTAAATAATGCTTTACCTTTTAAAATTTTATCATTTAATATTCTATACCTAACAACTTTGTTGTTCCTTTTTACTATATGATTTACCTTTATCGTGAGCAGCTTTGATCAAGGACTTGAACTGGTCAAGGTTGCCATACCTTGTGTCCACCTCTTTATGGTTAATGATATTAAAATCGCTGTCAAAGCCATCTGATTGGAAAAAAGGACTTAATGAAATCGTATTAAATCCCAAATTCTTGATGTAGTCAAGTTTAGATTCCACTCCTGTAAAAAAAAAATCACAATGACATCAGGTTTTAGATACTAATTGGCCATTTCACTGTCATATTCTATTTTTTCCACATGATTCAAATAATGTAACACCCGCCAAGATATAGTACTTTTCTCGAAAAGAGTCTCTGAACTACAAAATTACGTCATTTCCGTTGTAATGTGCAGCTTGGCGAGATGTTTTCTTGATATGATACGATTATACGCTGACAAAAACTCGCAGTAAATGTTGATATGAAAATTAAAGTTTAAGGCCTCGGTACAGATGTGCACTATATACAAACATGTCAGGACTTATTTACAGGAATGCAAGACTTTTCCATGGAAAAAAGATTTTTAATGAATAAAATAGCAAAAGTTTTCGGATGATTATTTTAGTCCTATAGCATTTAGAATTGTTACTAGCTTTTGAAACTTACTTTATATTAAGATTCTTTTGTAGGATGACATTTAAGTGCTGTTTATTTTGTACTTGGTTTCATTAATATTTCATCAATATTTTAGTATACACACATGATAATTATAATGTCTCTGTCTTTAAAATCGCCTTCGGTATCTTAAATTCAGCTTTTCATTGATTTTAGACATTCTTATAATAAATGCAATTACTAAACTTTTGACTGGGTCTTTCAAGTCAGACAGGGAAACCTGTTGTTGTCTTAACTACATTTTAGACATAATTAAAATTTTCAAATACATAAATTACATTTTCCGCAAGCCATTTTCTCTTTTTATAATATCGTTTTTAATGGGCTGAAATGTGCCAGGTGACATTAGAAACTATGTGTTTAATGTTTAGTCATTTTTTAATAAATGCAAACAAAAAACTATTGACTTCCTGTTGAAATTTGATGGAGAGTCGCTTTTGATGACCAATTCGTTTTAGGACAAGGTTTAGATTAAATTTATGTAGACCTTTTTTATTACCTTTCAGGTCGCCTACGCCATTTCCATCGCTGTCCTTGAAACTTTGAACATACACTCTATATATAACCTCTTTCTGCCACCAGGCGCGTGCATCAGCGGGGCGACATCTAGGATATATCAAAACAAGGGCAACAACTGTGACCAGAAGTGCCAACCATCCAAGCAGTACAATGGAAATACAGATCATCCTTAGACGTGTCCAAAGCGGCTTAGAGGAATGTTTCAGCAACTCCTCTTTTCCCATGCCCCTGAAGGGGGCTCCGGGTTCATCAGCATCGGTCATTTTTACGTTGATTTCATCGTAAGTCCTAAAAATGAAGACAATGACATTGTTGCATGATTGATTCAAAAATTTAGATTTTTTAAGGTGTTGTACACAATTTGATATCGCTAAAACTCGGATAAAGCAGCTTATATACGAAACCTTCAATAATATGTACATTTATTCGATCAAGACACAGGGTTTTCAAAATCGATGTGCAGTTTATCCAAAATTTGCACATGACGACTTACTCTAAAATGAATTTAACAGATAATTCATTAAATTTTTTTCCTGCATTTCTGTCTACGTTTTAAGAAGGATTTTTATTTCAGTCCAAAATTTATTTTAGCTCGGACAGGGTGCTTTTTGTGACATGTGACAAAGTTACTAGTTAACTTAAGCTGTTGTCATAAGCTCGACAGGAAAGAATTTTTTATCTACGTGACAATGTTGTCATAAGCTCGACAGGTAAGAATTTTTTATTTACGTGACACTGTTGTCATAAGTTCGACAGGTAAGAATTTTTTATTTACGTGACAATGTTGTCATAAGTTCGACAGGTAAGAATTTTTTATTTACGTGACAATGTTGTCATAAGTTCGACAAGGTAAGAATTTTTTATTTACGTGACACTGTTGTCATAAGTTCGACAGGTAAGAATTTTTTATTTACGTGACAATGTTGTCATAAGTTCGACAGGTAAGAATTTTTTATTTACGTGACAATGTTGTCATAAGTTCGACTTTATTTACGTGACAATGTTGTCATAAGTTCGACAGGTAAGAATTTTTTTTTACGTGACAATGTTGTCATAAGCTCGACAGGTAAGAATTTTTTATTTACGTGACACTGTTGTCATAAGCTCGACAGGTAAGAATTTTTTATTTACGTGACACTGTTGTCATAAGCTCTCGATTCCTCTTCTTTAGAATACGGCAGTCCATCTTTGGAAGGATGAAATTGTGCCGATACCAGATAAACTCCAGAATTTGACGGCATTCTGAAAATTAATCAATAAATTTATTATTATGATTATTATCATTATTAATATTATAATTTTTTTAAAATTTATTTTCATTACTGCACAGTCCATTAAACAACCCTAAAATCATTCATATCATCATTACACAATATGACATTGAGTAAAAAATGTTGTTTTTATATAAAATGTTGGTTCAGTTATGCATGACACTCAGACGGAACTTCCTCGCAATATCGGTGACAATTCATTTTGTTTACATTTCATGTGTGTGTGTGTGTGTGTGTGTGTGTGTGTGTGTGTGTGTGTTGAAAATAATTTCGAGAGCAATTTAGTTAATGTGGCAACTCATATATATATATATATATATATATATATATATATATATATATATATATATATATATATATATATATATATATATAATTATAATAATAATAATAATAATAATAATAACAGGAAAAGTTAAAAATTACATTTTCGCAAGTACTTTCATGCGCGTGTATCGCAATCTTCAGGCGAATGTTTAAAATAGTTGACTTTTTGTAAAACAAACTATAGTTATTTAAATGAGCTAATCTTATAATTTATCAAAAAAGTACTTTATTAAAT
This sequence comes from Tegillarca granosa, assembly GCA_029721355.1. Classification (NCBI taxonomy): domain Eukaryota; kingdom Metazoa; phylum Mollusca; class Bivalvia; order Arcoida; family Arcidae; genus Tegillarca; species Tegillarca granosa. The sequence continues at coordinate 7,572,092 of CM056609.1, forward strand.
TCTTATAAAAACCTTACGTGTTCGTAACGCCCAATATCGATATAATTTGCGTCACTAAGTTGAAAACACTTGAGATATCGTAAAAACTTTATTATTATCAGATAACGACCACCTGAAGAAAATTGCAGTTCCATGCTGTACTTTGATCACATCACACACAGCACGTGATCAAAAACAAGAATTAATTCCACTTTTTCAACATTATGTTTTTTTAATTAATCATTATTAATTGTACAGAAATAACAGTAATTAAAGAAACTAAAATAATAAAATAAATCATAATTTATATCTCTAAAAATGACATTTTATTTTGTTCCTTTTATGTCCCTCCCCTTTTTTGTACCTCAGTAACTTCTGCTACTTGATCATAATACCACAACTGTCTTTATTACCGTATGTAGTCAATATAGGTGATATAAAGGTGTGCAAAGAAGATAAAAAAAATTTGACGGAATTTATTTAATTAGTAATCGGTTTTTATATTCTTGTGACACCATCTTAAAATTATCTTTAAATTGTTCAAAACGGGACTTAACCCCAAACTGCTGTAATGGTCAAGGGATAAAACGCCCGCTAATTTCCACATAGACACGTAAACAGTAAAATGATGTAATGATTTTCTACAAAGTTTTGATGTGGCTGCCTAAAATATCTACTAAGATTACGTTCGGGTCGGATGACTTTACATAGACGGTTTTCATTGTTTTACTTAGCCACGGAACCCCACAAGTCCCTGGTTAAAGAAAGGCGTTAAACTGTAAAAAAAAAAAAATAATAATAATAATAATGAACTCCCATTGATGGTATTTTTTGCCAAAAATTTTAATCAGAAACATATTTTTATGGATTTTATCAATTTTATATTTATAAAATTCAAAAATCATTTTTAAAGAAGTTACAATATTTATGCAAAAAACGATATCGTTAAATTTATCAAACTTACTTGTAACTTAAGTTCTTTAACGTTCAGCTCAAAATAACTTCACTAACTCATTCTCACAGGTAGGAATAAATTTATTCTTAAGATGGCCAGGTAGCCTTGGGGTGAAAAAAATACTATAATTTATATGACAACTCCAAAAAATATCTAATTTTCGAAAAATATAGTCACTTTAAAACGAACAAATTTGCATTTATTTAATTATATTTTTCATAATTTGAAAATGCAGAAAAAATGCGATGGGTTTTTTTACGGATTTCCCCTAGTTGGCCTCGTTGGTTTTGTATAGCTAGAAAACCTGTACATAATTTTCAACAGGTATATAAACAAGGTGAAACAGAATACATTAATAGGTATATTAAATTTCGATTGGAATTTAAATGTATATTTTGCTTTCCTGTGCTAGCCGAGACAAGGCTCTGATTTATACCAATAGTCCTTAAATTTACACTTTTATAAACATACAATAAATAAACTTTTGGATTTAAGCTTAGGCGTCAACAATTGTGTCATATTTGTTTAATTCAGTCTATTTCTAGCGTTTTTCACCACCTTGACAGTTTGAATCTCACTCTTGCAAAAAATTCGTCAGTTTCGTTTGCCAAAGTTTGGCAACTTTTTCTCGGTACCCCGGTTTTCTCCACCGTTGACGATCTAACATAACATTAATATTGTAATACTTCCGTTACTCAAATCGTTACCACCCCAATTCTTTCCCTTTCTAAATGTCATCTATCGCGGAGTGTTTATAAAATTCTATAAATAGCAAGAACCTTCAATTTTTTTGGTATTAAACTCAGGGCCAGTTTGATGCATACTTTGGTTGATTGAATGAATGCTGTTTAAGTACCAGTCAAGAACATTGCACTTACTTCGAGACGTAACCATCTATAGTAAAATGGCATAAGTTTTGACCTTTGAAGTGAGCTCGCGGGAATGTACAGGGTTCTTTTGCGTGCCATGCCTACCATGACGCAGAGGATCGGTTTTTAAGGTCTCTTCCAAAGGCAACGCGACCTTCATGTCGAGTGCTTGGCAAAAGGAACAGTCACTGTCTAGTTCCAAGTCTTGGTCACACACGACCAGGGTTCGAACCCCCAACCTCTTACATTTGAAACGAGTATCTATCCAATGACTTACCATAATGGTAAAGCAGTGTGTGTGTGTGTGTGTGTGTGTGTGTGTGTGTGTATGTGTGTTCGCCATTTTCTTTTTTTTAGCCTAAGCGTGGCTGCATCCATGTTAGTGGCGTGCAAAAACACTGGTGCAGTTAATGTTAACTCGAGCAAGAAAAATTACGAATTGCACAAAAATTACAATAGAAAATCACAACTCTAATGTCAATATTGAACTAGTGCAGAAAAGAAATTTACACAGTCAAATTGAGCAAGAAAAATAACCAAATTCCACATAAATTACAAACAAAGTGTAAATGTCAATAACCTTGGGGAAGGGCTGATAGTAAAATAAATATACCTAATGTCTCCATCAAAATTATGTTAAATCGTAACATCAAAAAAATATCATATTGGCATAAATATCACATTTAGAAAAATTCTATTATCCTCCCTTCAAATGAAAAATCACAAAGAGATTCCAGCAGAGATAAGCGTAATTACATAGTTAATTCATTTATTAATAACGATTAAAATTATGTATAATTAATTATTAAGAAAATTATTAAATTAGCCCTAGCCTTTTAAATAGCATTGCGCCGGTTTTACTTTCAACATTTACCCTGCATTATATCGGAGAAAAATTTCAGAGAACCATTTCAATATGCCAAACGTTTTGGCCTTTCATGTCATTTTGTCATTTTTGTTCGTTTCACATTTCTCTTTATATGTAGAATCTCAGGCATTCGAGGTAAGAACATATCATTTATTTATTTATTTATTTATTTATTTATTTATTTATTTATTTATTTATTCATCCATTTATTTATTTATTTATTTATTTATATTTTTTATTTATTTTAAAACCAATATCCCGTTTTTTACGAATATCTCTTACAATTAAAATTTGTTTCCCATAAACTGACTTTTTCATTGATAATAAGTTCGAAATTTTAAAAAAACCCGTGATTCCCTACTTGTACTTTTAATGTTTTTTAGATTTAAAAAAAAGTATCAAAATAATAAGCACGTAAAACAATATACAGTTATAAAATTGGCAAAGGGATATTTTCTTCTATAATTGTCCTTTTTTATTATTAGTTTTATTTTCTAAATTTATTTATTTATTTATTTATTTATTTATTTATTTATTTATTTATTTATTTATTTATTTATTTATTTATTTTATTTTATTTTATTATTTCTTTTTTTGATTTTTTATTTTATTTTTAATTTTTTATTCATTTATTATTATTTAAATTCTCAACAATACCAGTATATATGTTATTCTCAGGAGAGAAAGAGAGAGAGAGAGAGAGGTTGGATTTAATAGCGGTAACAACATAGGGATTCTGAGAGAGAGAGAGAGAGAGAGAGAGAGAGAGAGAGAGAGAGAGAGAGAGAGAGAGAGAGAGAGAGAGGAAAGAACTAAGTAGGTTCTATAAAAATCGAAACTTTTACTGATTTTGTACTTTAAATCAAAATTCATTTTTAAGTTTTCGGCAATTTTGACAAGATTTCCTCAAAAGTTATTATGACTTGTCTTTATTTAAGGATTGAATGTCATTTTGAATGTTGTCATTGAGGTATGACAACATCAGACCACGTTCAAAGTAAGTGAATCGCGAAGCGATTCATGTAACTTTGAACGTGGTCTGATGTTGTCATACCTCAATGACAACATTCTAAATGACATTCAATCCTTATATTTACATTTTTTTTTTGTTTCTGAAAGGGGCATTGTAAATTACCGATGTTGCTGATGAAGGCAGTGTTTCATACTTCAAGCGAGATAACTCGCATTGTTGACCGACTAAACAGAAGAGCCATTTTTTCAATAGTGCAAATTGTAGTTCCTGCAATCATTGTGTATTTTTTATCTTTGTTCGTTCTTTCTGAAAAAAGCATCTTATTTACATTAATATTACATAAGAAACAACTTCATTTTTCCTTCGTAAATTCTACTTCGTTCTTCTTGCACTGCCGACAGCGGACTTACAAAAAGTGGTGAGACGGTTGACCTAGATATGTCGTCATTTTCGAAAAATCAGTTAACGGCTTGTTTACTTGTACAAGAACTGAAGAAGTGAGATGACAGCAGGCTGCAGTTGCAGAAGTATAGACATAAACTAATTGGTATTTAATCGATATAATCGTCTACATACACAACCCGTGTTGCTACACTGCGTTTTGTTGCAAGTTGTAAATGAAATTGTGAAATTATGAATGAAAAGGTAGTTCCGTGGTATTCATTCGCCAGAAAGTGATCAGCGCTCAGAAGGAAGCTGATTGGTTGCATAGTCAAATGGGCGTGTTTTCACTAAACTTAGCGCGTGATTCGATGTTGTCATCGAGAAATGATAACACCGGTCGTTGGCTAGATTCATATAAGGCGATAACATCGGTAATGTAAATATTATGTTGTGTTGTGTTGTGCTTTGTTGTGATGTGCTATGCTATGTTGTGTTGTGTTGTGTTATTCTGTGCTCTGTTTTGTTGTGCTATGCTGTGTTATGTTATGTTATGTTATGTTATGTTATGTTATGTTATGTTATGTTATGTTATGTTATGTTATGTTATGTTATGTTATGTTATGTTATGTTGCAGACACAATTAAGGAATTTGAGAACACAGGAGAAGAGAGTACCCGATGAATTCATGATTGTTCTGGATCGTATTTCTATTAGTGGAAGAAATGATGATAGATCTGACTACATCATCCGTCCATTTTTCAAGTTATATTCCCCAGATCCACCGAAATATAGCGGTCTAGGGTAAGGTTATTTCTACTATGTACTTGACTGTGTTTGGAACAGTGAATTATGCAGTTTTCATAGATTGGTTGGACTGGATGTTGCTTTACGTCACATGAACAATTGTGACAAAAACATATTCTTATCTCGTCAACAAATCTTAACACAAGTTCATGTGGTGCATTAGTGTGGAAGTGTTTCTAATTCGCATTGTTCCAGTGCGTACTGATCTGCATTGTTCCAGTGCGTACTGGTCTGCATTGTCCCAGTGCGTACTGGTCTGCATTGTTCCAGTGCGTACTGGTCTGCATTGTTCCAGTGCGTACTGGTCTGCATTGTTCCAGTGCGTACTGATCTGCATTGTTCCAGTGCCTACTGGTCTGCATTGTTCCAGTGCGTACTGATCTGCATTGTTCCAGTGCGTACTGATCTGCATTGTTCCAGTGCGTACTGGTCTGCATTGTTCCAGTGCGTACTGATCTGCATTGTTCCATTGCGTACTGGTCTGCATTGTTCCATTGCGTACTGGTCTGCATTCTTCCAGTGCGTACTGGTCTGCATTGTTCCAGTGCGTACTGGTCTGCATTGTTCCAGTGCGTACTGATCTGAATTGTTCCAGTGCGTACTGATCTGCATTGTTCCAGTGCGTACTGGTCTGCATTGTTCCAGTGCGTACTGATCTGCATTGTTCCAGTGCGTACTGGTCTGCATTGTTCCAGTGCGTACTGATCTGCATTGTTCCAGTGCGTACTGGTCTGCATTGTTCCAGTGCGTACTTATGGCGACCTTTTGAGTGCTGGTCAAATTGCTCACACTTGAAGCAGAATATCAGATCAACTGACATCTGGTTAAAACAAGAGGCCCAATAGGGCCTGTGATGCTCCACTGGCTGATATGTAAGACAATGTTTGTTTTTGTTTGTAATGCTGTTTAACGTTCAACTCAAGAATATTTCACTTATACGGAGACTGTCAGTTTTGAAAATGGTGGACGACACTGGAGTATCGGAGAAAACCATGACCAAGCAGCAAGTTAACTGACAAACTTTCAAAGATGAAGTGCTAGCGCCACTGGGCATTAATGCACAATGTCAGGGGTGAAAGGCGCTGTGATTCGTATCATCGAATGCTTAAGACCACTCGGCCACTGTGGCGCCTGTAAGACAATGTGATGTGGTTATCATTATTGGTTCATCAGCTAAATATGGGAAATAAATTGAGCTTATGACCATTTTTGCTTCAATGAAGCCTACTTTGCAACACACATATGCAGGCATGCTTTACTATGCCATAAACTCAGCTGGGTTTAGCCAGTTGAGCTTAGAATGGATTCACAATGGCTATTTTATATATATATACTAACAACAGGCATCTTAGACTGGTTCAAACTTTTTTCAGGCCGATGTAGGAACCTTCCACAGGAAGTTTGGTTCCAATTTGCCCAGTGGTTTTAGAGGAAAAGATTTTTACTAAATATTACACCTAATTTGCATATTTCTTGAAAATTGGGTCAATAAAAATTTTCTCAGGAAAAAAATATTATATTTTGAACCCCACACAGTATACTTTCTATATTTAAATTTGAACTCAATTGGTGGAAAAAAGGATCCACAATGGTCATTTTTTTTCTATTTTTAGTTATGACGGCCATCTTGGATGTCAGGCTGGGTTGCCTGGTAAAACCTTTAGCCAGGGCGACGTAGGGACCTTCCACACAAAATTATATTCCAATTTGCCCAGTGGTTTAAGAGGAAAAGATTTTCAAAGATTTCGCTAAATATTACACCTAATATGCATAATTCTTGAAAATCAGGTCAACGAAAAATCCACAAAAACCGGTTAAATATGTTGAATCCCTCACGATATACTTTATATATTTCAAATTTGAGCTTAATTGGTTGAAAAATGGATCCACAATGGCCATTTTAGTGTTTTTTCTATTAAAAGTAACAGTGGCCAACTTGGATGTTGGACAAGGTTGTCTGGTACAAACTTAAGTCAGGCCAACGTAAGGACCTTTCACACCAAAATTGGTTCCAATTGCCCCAGTGGTTTCAGAGAAATTTTCAAAGAATTGATTAAATATTAAACATCATTTGCATAATTCATAAAAATCGGGTCAACAAAAATTTCTCAGAAAAACCCGTTTTATATTTTGAATGCCCCGCTATTTACTATATACGTTTCAAATTTGAACAAAAAAGGTTAAAAAATGACTCAGCAATGGCTATTTATGTGTTTTTGCTATTTATAGTAACAGCGGCCATCTTGGATGTTGGGCGGAGTCGCCTGGTACAAATTTTAGTCTACTCCGCCTAAGGACCTTCCACACCGAATTTGGTCCCAATTGGCCCAGTGGTTTCAGAAGGGAAGATTTTCAAAGAATTAATTAAATATTACACCTCATTTGCATATTTCGTAAAAATCGGGTCAACGAAAAATTTCTCAGAAAAACACGTTTTATATGTTGAATGCCCCGCTCTCTACTCTCTACATTTCAAATTTGAACAAAAAAGGTTAAAAAATGACTCAGCAATTGCTATTTATGTGTTTTTGCTATTTATAGTAACAGCGGCCATCTTGGATGTCGAGCGGGGTCGCCTGGTACAAACTTTGGTCTACCCCACCTAGGGACCTTCCACACCAAATATGGTTCTAGTTGGCTCAGTGGTTTCAGAGGAGAAGATATTCAAAAATTTATTAAATATTACACCTCATTTGCATAATTCATAAAAATCGGGTCAACGAAAAATTTCTCAGAAAAACCCGTTATATATGTTGAATGCCTCGCTATCTACTCTCTACATATCAAATTTGAACAAAAACGGTTAAAAATGACTCAACAATGGCTATTTATGTGTTTCTGCTATTTATAGTAACAGCGGCCATTTTGGATGTCGGGCGGGGTCGCCTGGTACAAACTTTAGTCTACTCCACCTAAGAACCTTCCACACCGAATTTGGTCCCAATTGACCCAGTGGTTTCAGAGGAGAAGATTAAAGTTTACGCACGCACGGACGCACGGACCCACGGACGCACGCAAAACCATGCCATAAGCTCAGCTGGCTATAGCCAGTTGAGCTAAAAATGATTTGATATCCTTAAAAGAGTGAGTTATGGTTTCTTACGTCCCAGTCAAGAATATTTCACTTATATCGAGACGTCGCCAGCTATAGGCGAAGGTGCGAAATTTTACCTGTGCGTTGCGCTGATGGCATTATACAGCACCGTCAGATCCGGCCGGGGTTTTGAACCAACGACCTCCCACTTACGGAGCGAGCACTCTACCAACTGAGCTACCGCAGTGGTATTCTTTAAAAGAATTCACCTGTAAAATTTGACATAACGTAATATATATATTTATTTTTTTAAATGCAATCTGTCAGCTTGTTTTAATTTTTTTCAAACTAACCAAACATTTTCTTTTGTTAGAACAGAGCCAGGGGATACCACTATTGTAGATTTGGAATGGATTGTAGATGGTGTACCATTCCAAAACTGTAAGTTTATCAAACGTGAGATAAATTTTTAAAAACAAACAATAATTAGTAAAGATACATATAATTACTGTATCATATGGCCATTATAGCGTCAAGGAATCTCGCAACCCACGTCTTATTGTTAAACATAGTAAAATTGAAATACTTGCGTTTACTTTATAAAACCTGTTAAGTCAAACAAAGCCCTTCTTTATCGTTTTTAGCTCACCTGACCGAAAGGTCATGTGAGCTTATGGCATAGCGCGGCGTGTTTGTGCGTGCGTGCGTGTGTGCGTTAACACCTATTTTCGACTTCTCCTCCAAAACTGCTGGACAGATTTCAATGATACTTAGTCAGAAGCATATTTGGGCCGGTGCAATTTAGATTTGTTCATGGCGTTGCCATGGCTACCAAAACTAGGTCAAGGTGACTTAGGGGTCCAAAAATCTTAAAAAATCTTCTTCTCTGAAACCGATGCTGGGAGAAAAAATCTGATGTGATATTTGGCTTCTCTGGGGTCTTAAGCCTATAGTTTGTTCATTTCATGAAATTTGGTCGAAAAATGGTAACGCGTTTTTGCGTTTAATTTTAAAAATTTCGTAAAATGGCTTCAAATTGTTATAACTTGACTATTTGAACAGATAATGACATGGGGTTTTCAGTTTTGACTTTTTCTTGAAATGTCCTTTAAAATAGGGTCAAGGTCACAAATCAAGGTCATGACCTTATTTGTGATTTATACAGTTTTAGGCAATGAATTCAAAACATTGTTAAAATGTTCCCCATGACAAAATTAAAAAGGTATCAAGTTTCGTAACTATATGATAAGCCATGTAGGAGTTGTTGCCCCTGAAATGTTATTTTTTGCTTATAAAAAATAAAATTGTGCATTAGCTTGAAAACTATAAACTTTTTGTATAGGCATGTACATTAGAATATTGTAAGTATTGTAAGTATTGATATGATGATCATTTTGATATATGGGTCAAGGTCATATGTTGAAAGGTCAAGGTCATAGCTGCATAAGTGTACTGAAATTGTTAATTATCTTGAAAACTGTTTACTTTTTGTATAGGCATGTATATTAGAATATTGTAGGTATTGATATGACAATCATTTTGATATATGAGTTAAGGTCATATGTTGAAAGTTCAGGATCATATTGTATCATTATTTAGAAATTATTCATTGCACTATTTAAATCATGCATATAAGCTATTTATAAATGAAATGTTACTAGTTTTTGTAATTAAGATCTTTGCAAGTTTTTGGACATTTCCTCAGGTGAGCGTTAAGGCCCATGGGTCTCTTGTTAATGTGCTAGTTTGAAACAGCTGGTTGTAAAATTAGTGAAATTGTTGGGTGCCCTTTAAAAGTTCTATAACCACACCACTTGACATTGGTTTATTTCCCGTAAAAAGTCGAATATTATATAAAACGTGTTTTTTGTTGGTTACTATTATAAAGATTTCTTCAATACAAAGAAGTACATCTTATACGTGAAGTTTTAAATATTTTAGTTTATATCATAGGACAGTTGTATTAACTTTTAAAGTTATTAACAAGATGAGCATCTCCAATGAAACCGGAGATGGTAAGCTATGTAATTAGGTTTTCAGAAATAATTCTGGTCTGTCAAACAATTTTTCAGAAGCATTTTAATTTATTATGCCAAAAACATATAAAAACCTTCACAACCATAACCGTTTACCACGCACTGTAAAATACCGTATATAAAAAAAAACAGTAGTTTTTATGGCAAAATTAGCACACATTCTCCGTGTAAACGTTCCCGCCTCTGAAGTAACGTTAAAATTTTGCAAAACAATTAACCCTCTTTATATTATATTATTATTTCAGTGGGCAACGATGAAGTTATGTCCTCGGAACAGTATCCGTATATATTCCATACAGGCTTATCTTTCGCTAATCCCAGAATAAAAAACATGGGAAAGAAATCAATTGCACTAAGCATAAGCATGGTTCACACAGATTATATCAATCGTTCTGGTGAGCAGGATAAATCGGATCCATTATTTAGGTCAGCAGTGTCGTTACTTATCAGTTTCAGACTAGGGTACTTAAACCAACCCACCGCTGGAACAAACATAATGTATAATGTGTCTATGGTGAATTATACATTTGGTAAAGAAGCGGAAAACACTATCAACGTAAACATCGAAGTCGATTCAAATGGCAAAAATGATTTTACGACATTTTCTGATTTCCATGCCGATTTCAAAGGTATCGATGTTTCTAGTGAACGTCGACGTACGATACACTTGAGAAACCCCGAAGACGGCAGAACCGAGTTATTAATACACGATAAACAGATTGATAATGGAGATGCAGGAACAAGATCTGCCTCAGCTAAATTTATTTTGGATTCAGCGGTAGCCAATAAATACCGCGGAATTCTTAAAACTGGTTTCACTTACGAAAATTACTTCTCCGATGTTAGAGTCACTTTTGATGCCACTAACCTCTTGACGGAACCAGAGCAGACCAGATTTGGCTTGTTCGGGAAGCCGGTCGCATCCTCTTTCAATTTCTTTCAATATGGCTTTAATTTTACATGGAGTCCAAATAAACCGGGATACATCCCGTGCCACGCTGTCGGATATCCCATAAGGAAGATAGAGATGTTTAAAATTTCCGGAGGAACAATGGTTGAATTAGATGAACGTTCACATTACATGACCAGTTTTGACACCAAGTACGAAACCTTGTCAATTCTTACGATACCAAAACCCAAACAGTCTGATGCCGCTAGATATGTCTGTTACTCCAAGCTGAACACTTCCGATTCATCTTACTCGACCTTTCATTATGAGTTTGACATCACGTGGGTCGGTAATTAACACTTTTCATTTATTATTTTTGTGTACAAGACTAAATTAAACCAAATTAAAAATAAAAAAGCAAATGAAATTACTTTGTTTTATTTTATTTATTTATTTATTTTTTTATTATTTATTTATTTATTTATTTATTTATTTATTTATTTATTTATTTTTTTTTTTTTAATTAATTTTTTTTATGTTTTCAGATAAAAAATCATGGTTTTGTTATTGCCAAACAAAATACTTTTTAATGTTGTTTCCATGCTTTCAATTTTGTGTGATTGCGACATATTTAGAATGTCATTTCCGGTGTTCGAAAACACGGATGACAGTGCCTCTCATGACGTAGGTTCAAATACTGTTCGGAAGTTCCTTGTGTAAGGCAGCCTGCCAAAGGTCGGTGGATTCCTCTATCATCTCGGAATCTAGTTTACACAGTTAAAATTAAAATACTGGCTGAATGTAAAGAATATAAAAAACATGGTTATCTGTGCAAAGTTCTCCAAAATTGATCGCTTCACTTGCAAAAGGGTGAACACAACAAATCTGCGGTCCGTTTCCATAGCAATGACCAATCAGGCCTAGATTCACAATTAGTCATTAAATTGAGTGTACACTCAACTCAAATTAGTGAAATATTTTAATGTCATTTTTAAGACATTTCACAGTTGATATTGAAATTCTAATGTAATATTTAAACTGTTTAGTGTAGGTTTGTTGAACAAAACATATTCAAAGTTTTTAATATATTGTTAAGATAAAAATGGGAATGCTTGAGTTGAATGTACACTAAATTGAGTTAATCATTGTGAAACTTAGTCCTGGTCTCTTTTTCTTCCCGGTAATACCATGACAACGGTCATCAACTGAGGTCGGGTCTAAAATAACCTAATCGCACTGTCAAAAGATATATATCAATATAGTTTTAGGATAAGATTGAAGAGCTTATAATCTTAGGTCATTCGTGGGGTCTATCTAATGACGACTTTATCTCATATTGGAAAGTGTTTTGGAAAATTCCACACAGAAAGCATAGAAATGTTTTTTGTTACTTATTTTTTAAAAACTATGAACAATATCATCGTTAAACCGAAGCCATGACAATGCCTTTTGATAAGGTTCTTAACGGAAACAGCAAAAAACCATAGTCGAAACCAACAAATCGTACAATTTCTAGAAATAAAGAAACCATAGCAAGACGTTCTACAATCGACTGATTCAAAATGTCACTTACTGCCTTGCCCTGAAAGGAAATGTGTTATTACAAATATTATTATTATTATTATTATTATTATTATTATTATTATTATTATCATTATTATTATTATTATGTTCACTGACAAAAATGTACAAGCTTTGCTTTTGTTTTACAAAACTATATTTGAAACCAAATGGAATAGTATATGGTATAATTTATCACCTGATTCTTCTTCTTTTTCTTCTTCTTCTTTTTTCTTTTTCTTCTTCTTCTTCTTCTTCTACTTCTTCTTCTTCTTCTTCTTCTTCTTCTTCTTCTTCTTCTTCTTCTTCTTCTTCTTCGTCATTCTTCTTTTTCCTCTTCTTCTTCTTCTTTTTCTATAAGAACTTCTTCTTCCTTTTCTTCTTCTTCTTCTTCTTCTTCTTCTTCTTCTTCTTTTTCCTCTTCTTCTTCTTCTTTTTCTATAAGAACTTCTTCTTCCTTTTCTTCTTCTTCTTCTTCTTCTTCTTCTTCTTCTTTTTCTTCTTCTTCTTCTTCTTCTTCTTCTTTTTCTACAAGGACTTCTTCTTCCTCTTTTTCTTCTTCTTTTTCTTCTTCTTCTTTTTTAAGGACTATACGTGTGGCGTCATTAATTGACTGTTCCAGCGACTGGACATGCATGTCGTTAGTGAAAATGTTTTGAATTTATTTTGATTAAAACATTATTTTTATGTAATTGTAAATATAAGCATTGAGACTAGTAACACGCTAGCGAGTTATTTACATTGCTTTGCACGACAATGGAAACTAAAGCACTAACAACGTCATTTTTAAACAGTCCTCGGTTGATCGAGGGCGGGTTCGAAGCCCGACTAAGCCATACATCAGATTGGAAAAAAAACACGGGTAACTGCCGCATCGCCTGTCGCTCGGCATTGGAAGGACAAAGTATAAACTAGTTACCCGGTGCTTATAGTGGTATGATGGTCTGCGACATACTGAATCGATGGGCTAGCACCTATATAAAAAGTCAGCGCTAGTACAAGACAGACCACAATACTTCTTGTATATCTCACGCATACACGAACTTGTTCTTAGACTAATCTTTAGTGATTACAGACATTGTTCTTGTTCTTTAATATCTAAATATCTAAAATTGCTGATGCGACGTTTAACAACATCACAACCAACCAACTAGCCAACCAAGCTGACGGTTCAACTGTTAATTTTTCGTTTTCTTTGTTGCCTTTTTGCATCAGGGACCAAGGTGGCCGAATGGTCTAAAGTGGGGCGCTTACAAATGACAGCGCCTCTCACCGCCGAAGTTTAAATCCCACACTCGGGTAAATCCTAGTTTGAGAAGGTTTGTAAGTTCGCTTGCCGAAATTTGATGGTTTTCTCCGGACACTCCGGTTTCTTCCGTCATCCCAACTGACCCATCTCATTTAAGCGTAAGAACCTTGACTTTGGCGTAAAACACCATAAATCTTATTCAATCCAATCTTTGTTGCAACAAATTAAATTCACATATATTATGAAAAATACAAATTAAAGAAAAAACTTGTTTAATAAAAAATGTAAATGTCATTATTCCAATAAAATTTCTCTTTTTCATTTAATTATATGTAATAATTCAAACAAAATCTGTTTTGTAATTGAATAATCAAAACAAATTTTCATATAAATACGGATATTAGTTCAGAAGATAAATCAAATTACTCTTATCCATTTAAAATATCTGAATTGACATTTTCGCTGCATTTTGCTGACAACAACTCATGGTATAATTCAGACGAGCAAATTTCTAATCATGGCAAATGTATTTTCATTTAATTTTCCCATTACATTTTTATGTGTTATGCAAGTTATTTTATGTGTGGAGTCTAAAACATTAGAGGTAAGACAAAACAGTAATGTAATCAATGTCATTTCTTGGTGTGGAGAGAGAGAGAGAGAGAGAGAGAGAGAGAGAGAGAGAGAGAGAGAGAGAGAGAGAGAGAGAGAGAGAGAGAGGAGAAATGGTGTTTTACGCCCCAGACAAGAATCTTTCACTTATTGCGAGGCGGTCAGGTCGGGAATGGTGGAGGAAACCGGAGTGCCCGGAGAAAACCACCGACCTTCGGCAAGCGGACTGACAAACTTGATCACACTAGGATCTGTCCCGAGTGGGAGTCGAACCTAGGCGATGAGAGGTACTGTGGAGAGAGAGAGAGAGAGAGAGGGGGGGGAGTGGTTAACTTAATGTGCAATTATTCAGGCTTTACTCATATTTATGTCTGAAGCAGAACAAGCAATGTCATTAAACTTATACTTAAATGACGTCGTTTTCTTACATGCTTTGTTTTCTTTTGAATGACCGAGGTTTTTATATAACACATGATTTATCTCCCTTTGCAGTCACAGTCAAAGAATCATGGAGCACGGGAAAAAAGAAATCCAGACGAATTCAAGATTGTCCTGGATCAAGTTCACATATATTCCTTAAAGAAAAATGGAACCGACTTTAATATTCGACCGTATTTCAAGTTATATTCTCCCAATCGACCAACCTATATTCCTTTAGGGTAAGTGTGTTTTCTAAACATTGAATTTATTGAAATGTCGCCTCGGTGGCTTAAGGATAAAGTGTCCGCTTCGAGAGAAAAAAATCGAGACGTAATAAAACAAAAGATTAAAAAAAATCGATACATTGCTTTATCGCATTTCGCTGAACATAAAGCGGTATAGCCGGTGTCAGGATAACGTAACGCTTAATCGCATTTCGCTGAACATGAAGCGGTATAGTCGGTGTCAGGATAACGTAACACTTAATCGCATTGCGCTTAACATAAAGCGGTATAGCTTGTATCAGGATAGCGTAACGCTTAATCGCATTTCGCTGAACACAAAGCGGTTCAACCGGTGTCAGGATAACGTAACGCCTTATCGCATTGCGCTGAACATTAAGCGGTTCAGCCGGTATCAGGATAACGTAACTTGGCGAAGTGTGGGTGTCTTCATGCAACTGACTTTGTGAGCTAGTACGTTAAAGTCACCCGCTCTCGGTGCGCCTTGGTAAAATGCTGACAATAAAACCAATATCTTTAATGTCATGTTTTTTCAATGACATTTATAACACACGCATGCCGAATTTTAATTTAAGATTAATTCTTAGATAATGATATACATACTATATTCACAAATTGCTAAAACTGCTGATGTGACGTTAAACAACAATCTAATTATGTTATTGAAAAGTTTTTGACGATTTTAAAACTTAATGAATTAAAAACCTAAATCATGGCATTTACTATATCACTCGCCAATGCAAATGTTGGCATGACTATATTGGCCCTAATGACGTCATTATCTCCAACGTCATTCATTACTTTACTGTACATTAAGTGCTTTGCACGGCAAGTTTGTTAAGTTGTCGGTTTAAACAAATGAAATCATTAGAATCGAGTGGAGTTACCTAATGTTGTTTATCGCCTATTTCAAGATTCTTTCACTTATATATAGGCGATCACTGCTTGGATTGAGTACCTAGGCAGCAATGAGAGTTGGGTTAGGTAATGGTGTTTTACGTCCCAGTCGAGAATATTTCACTTATATTGAGACGCCGCCAGCTATAGGGGAAAGTGCAGAAATTTTGCCTGTGCGCTAATGGCATTATACAGCAGGGTTCTTTATCGTGCCATGCCTTCCATTACACGGGACCTCGTTTATTTTAAGTTACCATCCGAAAGAACCGTGACTTTCATTTCGTAATGCTGAGTGCTTGGCAAAAGAACAGTGACTACCCACTTTAAAGTGTTGGGTCAGACCCGGCCGGGGTTCGAACCCACGACCTTCCACTTACGCTAGGCAGCAATAAGAGACCGCACAATTTGGATTACTCTGCCACTGATGTCCCTTTTGCATAAAAAGTTATGACGTTCACTATATCATATCATAATAATAATGTATCTTTAAACTGTAATTTTTTCTTCTTATTTTCACTAGCGGAAATCCAAACGATTCTACCCTGGTGACGTGTGACTGGATTGTTGACGGAATACCTTTCAAAAATTGTAAGTTTTTTTTCTAGAGAATAAAAACACTTAAAGAAACTGAATTGCACGTTTATGTTGTACATGCATGAAACCCTAACTGAATCTATTGAAGATAGATACAACTGAAACTATGATAACTTGCTTTTATGTAAAACATTATAAAAACAAAAAACAAAGCTTCGTGAAAAATTGTTTCATCTATAAAAGTACGTCATATTATCAAGTTGAGTCGTTGAAATTCTAGACTGGTCAAGGACAAGAGTAATGTTTGTTAGTAATTACACAGATTATCACATCATCAGTATTGTTATATGCCAAATTTTGAATATTTAATTTAGAATATAAAATATTGTTACGTCTTTTATAGCTTTCCAAACGAATTACGCGCCGCAAAAACTTTGTAAATTTGAAAAAAAAATCTGCAATAAAGATATATTCGTACCAAAAACTTCATTTTAAACTTTTTATACGTCGTTTTTAGTGTGTTAGTATATAAATATAACATTCATAAGAGGGTGATATTGCATATTTTCACCCTGAGGAACCATTGTCAACCAAGGCGAAGCCGAGATTGACAACGGTTTCCGAGGGGTGAAAATCTGCAACATCACCCTCTTATGAATGTTATATTTATTTTATAATGCCAAATGTCTTTCTACACATATTCTCTTAAACTGAGATTCTCTGTTACATAAAAAAAATGATTACTGTACCAATCGACGGTTGTCGTCTGTCGTCTGATGACAGGTGGTCTTGATCAAGGAAACATATGAATAAAATGTATATTAATAAAAGATCGTATCCATCAAACGTTTAGCTGCTTGTGATCGAAATGCGTTCGGTTGTGTGATTTAGGATTCCTTTTGCGCATGTGATATTTTTTCTAATATTACCCGTTACCAATGTTACCCTGAAGCACGCGCGCCATTCTTTATTCTTAGTGAGTCTAAGGGTGATGCTATTTCATTTTCAAACAGTTAGTTATCCAATCAAATTACTTGAAAATTACATGAGGTATAATAATATAAATTAAACAATAAAGATCAGCGGTTTTTTTTTAAAAAAAACAGCCTCGATGTTTACAGGTCAACACCATTAGCTGTCCTGCGAATGGGATTCGCCAGTACCGCAGTTACTGTTGAAGTCACTGTGTTTGTGACAACAAGTTACGCTAACATTTATAGAAATTCCGATTTACTTGAAATAAGTTTGGTATTTTTTTCTTTAATGAGTCTAGTCGTAACTAAAAATCGCAATGCGCATCCACGGTTAGCATTAAATATTTGCTTCTATGGAGATTTTCTATGTTGAAAATGGTGAGGTTTAAACAGGAAGTCATGTATTTGGTTACATCGTATGCTCGTAAGAATAAACCATTTGGCTTGTTTTTCAACATGTAAAATTCCCGTAGGTTGAACTTTTTACTGTGTGCTGAAAAAATCGTGTATGGGAAGGAGGTGAAACCCCTTCGTCTGATTGAGTTGACTGTTTATAACAGAAATCGATAGAGAACTGATTAACAGCTGACTAGTATATTCAAGATGTCCGGTGTTTAAACAGAACTTATCTTTTTTTTTTTTTTCAAATTCAGTCTTCATGCATTCAGATAAAAAAATCAATGTGCAGTCTAATGAGCACAAGTTTTGTTATTGAAATCATTATGGCAGTTGTTGATAAGGAATTCTTTTTTTTTTTTTTTTTTTTTTTTTTTTTTTTTTTTTTTTTTTTTTTGCGCAATTAAGAAAAGACATGCATACAATCAAGTTCAAAATTTTATTACTTAAGATTATACTTTGTTTTATATTGTGTTCACCTTTTTGTACGAACAGTTTTCTATTTATATCTCAAGAATAGTAGAATACTCTTTATATCACAATACTAGTTAAATAAAAATACTTTTTTATCTCTAGCACATAATAACAAGTTGTGTAATTGGATTCCAATTAAATCGTCCGTATTTTATGCTTTATGCAGCACACATAATTCACAACAATCTCGGTAGACATTTTTTTCGGTCGGATAACACGGTATTTTACTTTTTATAAATTCTAGTTTATTGTCATAAATCATGAATGTTTTAGGATGCAAAATTTAAAAAAATTAAAATAGGAAAGCACAAATGCGACAAACTAAACGAGAAACCTAGTTTCATGCTAGAAACTTATTTATGCATTTTTATGAATTGACGTGGCATTTTCAGGTTTTTAAAAAACCCAACATAAAATGTAAGGCGAACAAGAAGGTGTGTGTGTGTGTGTGTGTGTGTGTGTGTGTGTGTGTGTGTGAATAATTAATTTGATAAATTAATTAATATTTATAAAATTTATAAATATTTTCCCTGCCACGCTGATTTACAAAGTTCTTATTTCATCATTTCAGTGCCAACATATGAGGTCATCTTTTGGAAGGATTATCCATACATTTTCCATACAGGTATATCGTCTGCCAATCCGAGAATAAAACATCTCAACAAGAGAAATATTGCACTAAGCATAAGCATGGTTCACACAGATTATATCAAGCGTCAAGATGACCCAGAGAAAACCGAAGCCGTTTTCCGGTCAGCAGTGTCGTTATTTATCCGTTTCAGACTAGGGTCTTTTAACGTAAACGATATCAAGCAGTATGAATATAGAAAATATAACGTGTCTATGGTAAACTATTTATTTACCGCGGAGGGGGAAAATACTATTGACGCAAAAATTGAAATCGATTCGAACGACAGTAATGACTTTACAACAATAACGGATTTCCATGCCGATTTCAAAGGATTCGATGTTTCTGATGAACGACAACGTACAATACACTTGAGAAACCCCGATTATGGCGGAACCGAGTTATCAATACACGATAAACAGGTTGAAAGTAGAGAAACAGGAACAAGATCTGCCTCAGCGAAATTTACTTTAGATTCAACCGTCGCCAATAAATACCGTGGAATCCTCAAGACTGGATTCACTTACGAAAATTACTACTCTGATGTAAGAGTGACTTTTGATGCCACCAAACTCTTGACCGAACCAGAGCAGTCCAGGTTCGGCTTGTTTGGGCAACCGGTCGGGTCTTTTTTTAAATTTCTGCACAATGACTTTAATTTTACATGGAGTCCAAATAGACCAGGATTTATCCCGTGCTACGCTGTCGGATACCCCCTGAGGGAGATAGAATTGCATAAAATTTCAGGCGGTACAACCGTTAAAATGAATAAGCTCACAAACTACAGGACCAGTTTTGACACAAAGTACGAAAAATTATCAATTCTTACAGTTCAAAACCCGAACGCAACCGATGCCGGAAGATACGTGTGTTATTCCAAAGTGAATACTTCCGATACTTCATATTCGACCTTTCATCAAGAATATAATGTCATGTGGGTCGGATATTGAAATTTTGAATTTGATTTTCTTACTTTTAATGAATTTTCACGAAAATAAATAATCCCAGACCAATTTTGGTCATTTTTTTGGTTAATTTTTCATTTATATTAAATGTTGGTCCGTGATCCGGATGGACCAACCTCACCGAGAGGTTTAAAGCTTAGCTTATAAATAGCGCCGAGGTAATATCGTTTTGTGTTTAGTGTTAGTAATTAGTATATCAGTTTTTCAGTGGTTTTCTTAACTAAAGTCTGATTAAAAATTACTTGTTAATAAATAAAATAAGTTTGACTTAATTGTGAATTACAATTGTTCAAATCCACTCTAAGACCTGTTCTTTTGGAACCAGGAGTGTAAAATGAGTAACAAGTCAATGTGGGACATTTTCTGAGTAAGGATTATTTCATTTACATTTAGGAGGAATTTCATAGTTATTTTTGTTTCCTTTTAGCTAATGACATTATTTGTCGGGGTTTTCGGTAAAAAATCCTACAACATAAAACCTCTTAAAACGTTACTCTATCAAGCGACATTGAAAACGGTACAAATGTCGAAGAAATAGCCAGGCCCAGCGACACTTCAAAACCACGTGATACTTTTTACCATTGCTATTGGTCCCCGATTATGATCACCTAGCTTTATGTATCGAGACAAAACATTACCACGTGATCCTTTTTACCGTTTTATTGGTCCCCGATTAGAATCAACTGGCGTTATGTATCTAGACAAAACATTACCACGTGATACCTTTTACCGTTTCTATTGGTCCCCGATTAGAATCGTCTAGCTTTACTTATCTAGACAAAACATTACCACGTAATACCTTTTACCATTGCCATAGGCCACCTTTCACAGTCTGTTAACTTACTGCATTTGTAGAGTACCATTTCAGTATACATTAATGAGTGCATTTTGGAAAAAGTTGGGAATTAACACTGTCAATCATTTGATAAAAAATCTTTTTATCTTTGAAATTAATTTTGTCAATCTATTTCAATACAATACAGCACTTAATATTTGATTTTCTGTCTGTCGTGGCTGTTTATTAAAAACTCGGTCGGAGCGGAAGTACCCAGATACCTTTTTACAAGAACGATAACTCTGATGATGAACTATAACCCTGTAAGAACCGAATCTGTTTTATTGTTGTTTTGAAGTGATACTAATGCTTATCTTAGTACATAAGATAATCCCGAAAATTAAACTTTTCAGTTAATAATGTGTCTGTTTTGTCATCATGCGGATTTTGAGCATTTTTCTAGCTCAAAAAGAGACTCGTTACATAGTTTGCCGCCGCTGGTTTCGTCCAGTTTTAAAACACGGGACCCTCCCAAACCCAAATGCGTTCCTTTTTTCCCTTTGTTTCCAAGTGTTTTTTGTAAACCGATATGAAGTAACAAGCAAAACTATTTTAGTACACACGAAATATATTTTATTGTGATAGCTTTACATGTTTCTTGATGTTGTCAACAACCTTGTTACCAAATTCTTGTTATTTGCCACCATTTCCATGACCATGATCAAAAACAGATGAGCATGCGCATTGTTTAAAGTATAAACAACATTGTGGTGAAATGTTTCAGATAAATTCTAGATGTCTACAGTATTTTTATTAAAATTTAACCAAAGTTTTAGTACCATGATAATACATTTTCATCATAAGTCATTGTTATTTCTGGAAATTGCGATAAAAGTGCCAAAGATTTCATTGCCAAAAGTTAAAAACCTAACAAGTATATGTATAAGAAAAACACATTCAAGTCACATATTCAATAACTTATATAAAAAATTTCATTTGATTCTAAAACGAAAAAAAATAACAAATGTATAAAAATTGTTATGAATTGGGAAATCAGCTTGATCACAGTGCCTCTCGTTGCTTAGGGTTTGAATCCTGGGCGGGCAGACTCTAATGTGAGAAAGTTCGTTTCCTGAAGGTCGCTGGTTTTCAGCGGGTACTCCAGTTTCCTCCACCATTCCAAAACTGAACACAACGATTTGTGGAAGTTTCTTGACGGCATTATTGAACTCATTGTCATTTACTAACAATATGACATACATGTATGTCAATCTGTATAAAAATTTTAATAAGTCGATTTTTATTACCAAATGACGATTTTAATGATTTTTTTCTAAATAAAATATTATTTATTTATTTATTTTTAATTTCATTCTTTATTTTTATTTTATTATTATTATTATAATTATTATTATTATGGTTGTTGTTGTTGTTGTTGATGATGTTGTTTTTGTTGTTTTTATTATTATTATTATTATTATTATTATTATTTATTTATTTATTTACTTATTTATTTATTTAACATGTGTTTCCGGCAGTACACATTTTACCCACTTCTTTTGCAACCCACCAACCCCCATCCCCTCATCCCCGGAGTTATGCCAACATAGGTATAGAGTAGGTCGATATGGTGACAAAATGCATAAAGTCATTTGGTTTAATTATCGTTTTATTCGTTTCGAAACGTTTTCTTTCAGTATATTTTAAAATATTATATTAAAGACCAGCCTATTACGAACCTTCATTTAACCTTTTTTCAGAAAATCTTAATAAAAGAATCCAAATATTAGTGGTCTTAAGCAGTGTCTCTTAAGATTAGGATCTTTTACTGGATGCTTTAGAAAAGACAAAAAACCTATTCAGGTACATTTTATGGTATGAGACAGCTTGTCAGTTCTCTCTTAAATGTCTGCCATTTTTCTCAAGGCACTCAAATTTTCCTCGATCTAAGTTTATTTTAATTTTAATATAATGGTTTTACTATCAATATGTAATTGAAAAAGTAGTAAACAATCATGCAGGCAAGGACAAAAACAATAACAGCAATCCTCATGTTATTCTTATCAAATTTAAAACGATACTCAAATCATAAATACAATGCCTTTATATATATATATATATATATATATATATATATATATATATATATATATATATATATATATATATATATATACCCTTCTTTCGCGTACGTGATGCGAACATCTTGCATTTTTCACTAAATTACGTGACATTCAAGTCAACATTGTGTCTAATGTATTGTTACTTATCTTTTCTTTAAGTAAATTAAGTCCCAAGTACGAGGAATTTTTTAATTAAGATATTTTGGTTTTTATCTGCTAAAAAGACTTTGTGATGTAATGTAAAAACAATAAAAAAGAGAATGGGTATGATAATTAATATATTTATTAGAGAGTATTTGTGTGACAGATATGACTTACTAAGTTTTTCCACAAAATTTTTGACAACCAAATATTACTCATACCACATTAATCTTAAATGCATTTTACTCTGCTGACCCAACTAAAATTGATTCCATTAACCTGCTTCATATATGACAGATTATAAAGTACAAACTTTACCAACAATGAGTTCTGCCCAGTAACTTATGATTCTTGTTTTCATAGTAACAATGAAAGAAAATCTGAATAATTCACTATAAACAATCAAATTTGGTGTTTCTTGTTTTCATAGTCACAATAAGAGGAAATCTGAATAATTCACTATAAACAATCAAATTTGGTGTTTCTTGTTTTCATAGTCACAATAAGAGGAAATCTGAATAATTCACTATAAACAATCAAATTTTGTGTTTCTTGTTTTCATAGTCACGATAAGAGAAAATCTGAATAATTCACTATAAACAATCAAATTTGGTGTTTCTTGTTTTCATTGTCACGATAAGAGGAAATCTGAATAATTCACTATAAACAATCAAATTTGATGTATCTTGTTTTCATAGTCACAATAAGAGGAAATCTGAATAATTCACTATAAACAATCAAATTTGATGCTGATCTTTTAACATGTGAAATAAATTTACAAATTTTAAATGTATTTTTCTATCATATAACAATTATTCAAACCCCAAATTTCACACCAATACAACAAAACTGCAACTACCGTTTTATCAAATAAATCAAACTGAATCCAAGTAATATAGTCTAGTATCATATGATATAGTCTGCATACGCAGTGAAGGCGCACCCGCGCTAGGAGGAGGTCCGGAAAATTAAAGTCAGAATATGCAAGTTCCGGCAACTTAACATATTAAACCTTTTGTCTTATCAAACACCTGTACTGTTAAAATTTGAAGGTGTTCTTTGACAGGTGTGCTAACTTAGATTGTAGATGGCCTCATTATCAGAAATATCACACAGGAGTTACGCATTTAGAGAACAAATAAGTTGTAGATAAGTAGATAATTAATTGGTCAAAGATCGACCAATCGGTCCAAAACGTCAAAATTGTTTTAAAAACACTAAAGAACTGGATTAATTTTTTGCCAGTTGATAAGTAATCTTTTTTTTATTATTTATTTCTTTATTTATTTATTTATTTATTTATTTATTTATTCGTTTATTTCTTTATTTATTTTTGTTATACTTTCACAGCAAAATATGTTTTGCAGCAAATGGTACTGTTGAATTCAATCTTTAATTTTGAAAATAATTTGAAGTTTATTTCAATGTATTTTTGTCTTTCATTAAACAACATATTTAGTGGAATTTAAATCAAAAACAAGGTTTACTTATAAAATAAGAACAAAATTTCTCTTACGAGATATCTTTCTCCTCCGATGCCCATTTTAATTTCACTCCTTAAATATTTTATCATCTTAACAGATTAATGAACATAACAACAACTCGGAAAAAAATATAAAAATAGCGAAAACAAAACCAACAAACAAGCCAATAAAATTCACTTTTTATTAAAGTAGTTTTTTACGTTTAAACCGAGTCTCCTCATCCTGGCTACTTCCCACCATGACCGTGATCTAAAAAAATACAAAAAAACACATTATTCCAACTTAAAATACAATTGTAAATTCAAAATGTATACAATGAAATAAATGGTCGAATGCATAAGGTGTATCATTCAATTTCAATTTCGTTGTCGACTTGACTCGCTTTTTCCTATTGACCTTTCCTGGTTGACCTGATGTTAGTATAATAGACAGAGCGGTCATTGGTTTCGTGTTTTTGATTTATAACGCCGTGAGCCTATAGCCTAGATCCAAAAAAGCGAACACTGGTAGACATTTAATTGTAGCACTACATGAACTAATACTAAGTATTTTTTGGTTATATAAACTTTTAAGAGTTAAAGATAGAAATATCTTCATTTTCTTCAAACAATATATAAAACATCATTTAACTAAACACCCTATTAAAGCCCATGTTTTGTTGGAATTATTCATTTACTGTAGCCGACCTCGACAAGTCACAAGTTACATATGTCAACCTTCCTTTACATTCATTGGTTAATTACATGTTACGTTCCTTTTCTCTACGTATACATCAACAATTTTTCTGTCATTTTAGACAAATTTATTAGTTATTCTCGAGTATTATTCTGAACACAAGTTTAATATAATGCCAAAGCTATTTTTCTTGTCGCTTGTAGTATATATAATTTTAAAATTGCTGGCACACTGGAAAGTCACATAACATTAATATAGAATATAGTAAATTAATATCACTTAGCCGGACGCTTATTGTTAATATATATATATATATATATATATATATATATATATATATATATATATATATATATATATATATATATATATATATATATATATATATATATATATATATATATACCGTTATGGCAATGTTCAACACAACTGCAGGCGTTCTGAGTACAACATGCTACTAGATTTGTACCATGGTGGTGATCACAGTGACAATCAGAATTGCTGTCGCAATACTGGGCAGCAGACGACAAGGCTATAAACAAAAGAATTCAATATTAAACAGAATATAATTTTGAATTGAAAAAACTAACCTTCAAATTTAACGATGTAGGATGTCCTTTGACAAAACCCCGTCAGTCTAACTGAGATCAAAAAAACTCTAATCAGAGACGAAATAAAATTAAGAAATCGCCGATGCTATATTTGAAAGAGTGAGCTTCCGTCAGTAGCGATACAACTAAATTTACATTGTGACATGAAAAAATGTATTTTGTCTGTTCCTTTTGCACTTTTGTACGTCAATGGAACCTCACATGGGGTTAACGGGAGTGTTTTTTGTGCCTCCGATAGGTGGAATAGAGGACTATGTCTTGTGTGGGCCTTACTGCACTCTGTACAGTACTGA
This sequence comes from Tegillarca granosa, assembly GCA_029721355.1. Classification (NCBI taxonomy): domain Eukaryota; kingdom Metazoa; phylum Mollusca; class Bivalvia; order Arcoida; family Arcidae; genus Tegillarca; species Tegillarca granosa. The sequence goes on from CM056609.1 coordinate 7,597,936, forward strand.
TATCGATAAATCTATTTACGAAGAGAAGTTTTAGTGATTTAGTACTTATAAAGCCTCCATAAGCAAGCACTGCAATACAAAGCATATAATGATCTTATCAAAACAAGCCATTTATGGCATTTTACGTCATAGTAAAAAATGGTTATGTTTTGGCGGAAAATTTATAACAATGGTTTGAGTATTTTTTAAAAAAAAACTCTTTTTTTGAAAATTTTATGGAAAACTTTATTTAAAACTGATTCAGACATAAAATATAAAACGAAAAAATAATATATTTAAATTCATGTAATATGGAAAACATACTCCGATTTATAATGAAATAATTAATTTAAAAAAAACACTGATATGTTTCTAAGACTAGCAGGATAACGTAGTCAAACTATGACAGCACGTTACTTTAGCAACGATTTGTAGTAAATTTCAGGAAAAAATGTTTTAAAAAAACAAAGAAGATCTATTATCGGAATATTATACAATCTAAAAATTTATATTTTATGCTTAAAAAGCTTTGTGTCATACAATGGTTCATATAAGAAACACTTGCTCAAATAATTCAGTGTATGCAATTAGCTAGGAAGACATGATGGTCAACAGGGCCCTTAACTTTGAATAGTTGCTAGCCCAAATGAAAGTTAATGGCCCCAAAATGTGAAAGTTTACGTGTCTCTTTAATTTTGCCAATAAAACCTCATATTAACTATACTATATACATGTTTATCGTTGTATCTTTGCTATATTGTCTGTTGTCTGTTGCACCAGTGTAAAGTATTGTTCATTAATGTAGATTTCTTATTATACTGAAACAAACTACCACGAATTTAGGCGTCTTGAGGAAACATCCGCCTGCTATAGGAGAATCGCTGGTTAAACGAAAGACCCTATCGGACTTGGAACTCTATGAAGTTGGTGACCCGAGCAAAAAGTTAATAGCCTCGGGCCATCGGACCCGCAGTTATTTCGCACACAGGCTCAAATGTCCCCAGTATCATGTTAAAAAAATCTTCTATTTCTTCCACAACGTAAAGTGACCCTAATGTCTCATTATCAAGACTTTTGTGTAATGTAATACTGTTTTAAAATAAATATGTAACAAGAAACATACTCACCAACCATACAGGCAAGGACAAAAATGATAGCAAACTTCATGTTGGTGTTTTATCAACTATAAAGCAATACTCAAATAGTTAATAGAATGCGTTTTTATATAACCCCTTATTTCGGGCTCGTGATAGAAACATCTTGCGTTTTACACATATTCACGTGACATTATGGCCAAACTTGTGTCTCATGTATTGCCACTAATCTTATCTTTTAAATAAAACGAGTCCCTAGTACGAGAAATTTTGAAATTATTTGTCTATCTGTTCAATTTTTCATTTTGTGGTCTTAAACGTGGTCTTGTTTTATTGTTTTAACATCTAATTTTAAGTGTACTTTTGTGCCAATTTATAGCGTTTTATATATATATATATATATATATATATATATATATATATATATATATATATATATATATATATATATATATATATATATATATTATGAAGGTATATATTCATTTTTTAGATTCTGGTTTTCAATTTTTTATTTTTTATTATTTTTTTATTTTTTATCCAGTATGTAAATTAAATAATCCAAGGCAGCATTGCATTGTAGGCGACGATCATAACATAATGTATTAATTTTGGTTTTAAAATCTGGAATTTTTAATCCCACATCTTTTACATTTCTCCTCAAAGTTTTACGAGCAATCAGTTCCGGTTCAGAAGCCATAATAATTTAGATTATAAATTTTAAAAAAACCATTAAAATTCAACACAGGTATTTTAATTTAATATTTTATCCTGAGGAGATACCGAGAGTCTCCTTAACTCAGCAAGCATTAATTTGTGTTTTTAGAAAATGTACACTGTTGCAAAATTTTGTGTCGTCTTAATTTTTTGAAACGTATTTAAAACTCAGGTTTGTTTCCTCATACAAAGCATTCCTTAGCTGGATTTGGATTATTATTTTGGAACTTTCGATTATCAATTTTCAATTGTTTCGCTTATAGTTTTAATCTTTCAACGTTTTCGACTCCAAGTGTTACTGGTGAGGAATGAATTTTCGAAATGTACACATTTGGCAAATCAAAATTAAACAGGTGTTTTTGCTAAATATGTTTATATTAAAACAATTTTTTCAGATGACGTACAAACTCTTGTAATGAATCATGGTCAGGCTTCGTTTAGGACATAGTGTATTGATTAAGAGTATGTTTGGTTTATAGGATAATGTTCTAGATTTAAAGTTTCTATAAGTTGATATGATAAATCTCAGAATTCGTTTCAAATTGTTTATTGTAATTTATTTTCCCAAACAATATTTCTAGCATTTTTGTTTGATTTTTTAAAGTTTATTATGTACATTTGTGCATTTAAATTTGTTTGATTTTTACAATTTTGGTTTATCTTTATTGGACTTTGAACCTGGTGCTAGTTTAAGTTCTTGATGATATATTTACCATTGCTATTATCGTTCTTTCTATGACTCCATTACTCTTCTTTGCGGTCATATGCCATGAACGCTGATGACCTTTCTGAACTTTCTGAAGTCATGAAAGCTTATCAATGAAGGCCGTTGGGATATTCCATTTTGACGATGTGGAGGTTGGCAGTAAACCGACATATTACAAAAGGTGATTTTTAGGATATATCATCTAAAATTGAACTGAAATGGTTAAAGAAATTGTAAATATAAGAAATGACATTTATTTTGTCAGTGTTCATGCGTTATGAACGACAGTGGGCTGTCGCAAATTTACATGAACGGATTCTAGACAGATTGCATTTATGTTGATTTACCAAAACCTGTTGTGCAATCTACATGTTGATTATATCTTGTATGGTTTTGTTGATTTGTTAAATTTTATTAACATTTTATATATTTTTGCTAAAGCATTGAGCAAGATTGATAATGGACGTATTTTCTATTGGTGAGTTTACCGTTTACTTGTACTTGATAAGTGATTTTTTATATAGAATATCAGTCTATTTTATTACATTTATTGGTGGGTTGTATCTATGAAAACTATGAAAATATTATTCATTTATTTAAGTTCTATGCTGTCGAAAACTTGGGGGGGGGGGTTGGTTAATAAATACAATAGCCTTTGACGGGGAAACTAGCTAGACAGGAGGTGCTTACCCTTCTGGGGCACCCGCATTCAATTCCTTGATGAAAATTCACGCGTATCACTGAATTAGCCAGTTTTCAATTTTTTTACTTTTGTTTTTGGGGATTCTGATTTGGACATGGATTGCTATTTTTGTGTTTGATTTTTACTTTGTTTTTGGGGATTCTGATTTGGACATGGATTGGTATTTTTGTGTTTGATTTTTACTTTGTTTTTGGGGATTCTGATTTGGACATGGATTGGTATTTTTGTGTTTGATTTTTACTTTGTTTTGGGAATTCTCATTTGAACTTGGATTGGTATGTTTGTGTTTAATTTTTACTTTGTTTTGGGGATTCTGATTTGGACATGGATTGGTATTTTTGTGTTTGATTTTTACTTTGTTTTGGGGATTCTGATTTCGACTTGGATTGGTATGTTTGTGTTTAATTTTTACTTTGTTTTTGGGATTCTGATCTGGACATGGATTGGTATTTTTGTGTTTGATTTTTGCCTTGTTTTGAGGATTCTGATTTGGACATGGACTGGTATGTTTGTGTTTAACTTTTACTTTGTTTTGGGGATTCTGATTTGGACATGGATTGGTATGTTTGTGTTTGATTTTTACTTTGTTTTTAGGAATTCAGATTTGGACTTGGACTGGTACGTTTATATATATATATATATATATATATATATATATATATATATATATATATATATATATATATATATATATATATATATATTATAAACACAAGGAATAATAAATAAATTTAACTCACCATAAGCGCCTGTTTAATGTATTTAAGTATGTTTGTGTTTTATTTCAATAAGTTCGGATATTCTTTTTGGTTTACTAAGAAATGTTCGTTAAGCTATAGTTTTACAATCTGCTTACAGGAGTGGTACTGGTCTAAGTTTATTTTGATCTCTTTTAAACAATTTTCCTTTTTTTACTTAGAGTTATGAGCTGATTTTATAGCTTTTAATTAGTTGTCGTTTAAACAAATATTATTGATTTCTTCTGTGAGGTCCCTCCTTCGTAATTCAAAATTTAACAGATAATCTTTTGTTTAAACCAAATAAATAAGCTTTTGACAATTGTCTTGTGGTATATAATTTTCCTTTTTAACTGGAATTCATTGGCTTAGTATAAATTTTTACATTTTCCAAAAACAGATCAATTTCTAAAACGTTTTGTGTCGAATATTGTTTTGTATAAAATAAATTTTTATTCATTTCCTCCGTTTTCTGTCGTTGGTATGTTTCCTAATATATTTCCTTAGGAATTTATGTATTTTTGTTAACATTTTTCAAATTTTCTCTTTTTAAAATGGTCTATTTTAAGATTTTTTTATTATAAATTTCAATCTTTATTTTAGTAAGTATCACTCCTCACTACTTTAAACAAAACTTGTTTCTTCTATATTTGATTATTCGTAGGACTCTTAAAAAGTTTTACGACTGATATAACAATATTGTTGATAAGTATGAAGTCACTGTATCCAAACTTAGACTAGATTAATTTCACTTACAGTATTTCCATGTTCCTTTCATTCTCAAATTTGACTTTGTACATTACGGATGTAGCTAGGAGGTGATTACTCTTTCGGAGCACCCGGCCTTATTTCCTTGATGGAAGTCCGCGTGTAAAACTTTATTAGCCAGTTTTCAAAGGTTTAAAGGTTTTTGCTTTTTTTCTGTTGCGATTGTGATTTAGACATGGACTTGTATGTTTGTGTTTTATCAATGAACAAAAACAACTCGGAAGATTTCTTACACAAACAAGCCAATGAAATTTATTTTTTTATAATGTTTTTCTATTTTTAAACAGTCTTCTTATCCCCGCTACTTACGGCCATTACCATGATCTACAAGTATATATTTAAAGATATTATTTCAACTAAAACTTTATATATGATTATACAATAAACTGGAATTTCGAGTGAATAAAATGTAGATATGTTCTCTTGACCGCTGTGAATATAATTGTTTTTCTTTCTTTCTTTCTTTATTTTTAACCTTTGCGTCTTGGTTTGAAGCCAGTGTAATGGTCAGTGATTTGTTATTTTTAATTTTATCACCTTGTCCAACAAAGAATAATTTAAAGTTAATATACAAATATCTTTATATACTATGAATAAAGTAAACTAACTTCTCCATTCTAACCACAAACCATATTGTAGCCTGGGTTTTGTTGTAATTATCATTTAACAGTAATAGACCAATCAAGGGCTACGTCCGCCACATTATTTTTGTTTTGATTGGTTAATTACGTGTTGTTTTACTATACGTATATATCAACATCTTTTCTGTCATTCAAGACAAATTAATATCATAATAGTTAACCTCTAGTTGAAATGAGTTGAGTAATGGTTTTTAAAGCCCCAGTCAAGAATGTTTCACTTATATTTTGCGGAATTTTACGGAACATACAACAAAATTGGAATAACTCCCTTTGACTTTAAAACCTCAACCAAGTCGAAATTTCCCATGTCACTAACACACTTTTTGTCTGACAACTGTGTGAATTGACGGTAACCCTTCCGACACCAGTTGTTATATGAAAATACCAGGTTTTTAATGAAGAAATTGATCTGACATACAACAATCGGGCATAAAGTGTGTTAGGGTCATAGTGGAGTGAAGTGAAGTAATGGTATTTAGGAACAAATTAAGATTCTTTCACTTATTTCGAGACAGTCAGTTCTGGATGGTGGAGGAAACCGGAGTGCCCTGTGAAAACCACCGCAAACTCTTTCACACTAGGATCAGTCCTTAATGTGTAAGGATCAGAGAAAATGTGGACTAAATCCCTGGCCAATCCCTAACCTAACACACAAAAAACATGTCCAATAAAAACATTAATACGTCATCAGAAGTCACCAAAAGACCAAAGTCACTGTCTTTCACTATTTCAAATTCTCAATCCCACTTAAACACTGTTTTTGACACAAAGTTAATCTAATATAAAAACCCCAAGTGAGTAACAGAACCACTGCGGTAGCTCAGTTACTAGAGTGCTCGCTTTAAATGTGGGTGGTCGGCGATCGAACCCTGGCCAGGTCTGACCAAGACAGTTGTTGCGCCAAGCACTCTGTATTGAGAATTGAAAGTCATGGGGTCCTTCGGGTGAGACCTTAAAAACCGATGTCACGTGTCACGTTAAAGACCCCTCCCTGCACTTTGCCCTAATCGCACTTCAAATGCCAAAATTCCTATAATTGATGACATCTCGATGTAACTGAAAAATTCTTGACTACGACGTAAAACCTTATTAAATCAATAAATCAATCATATGAGTAAAAGATACCTAACAAAATTCAAGTTTTATGATATTTTTTCTAATCAAAGATCAGTTCAAATTACACCCACCCACACAGTAATGCTCATCACAAATTTTGTTTACCTTTTGAAAAAAAATGAACCAAAAAAACTTTTGGCGCAAAAGAAGAAGAAAATATGAACTATTTGTCAAATTAGTTATAATATAATTAATATACTTTATAATTTTACATACCGTTATGACAATGTTCAACACAACTGCAGGCGTTCTGAGTACAACATGCTACTAGATTTGTACCATGGTGGTGATCACAGTGACAATCCGCATTGGTGTCACAATACTGCGCAGCGGAAGACAATGCTATAAACAAAATAGTTCATTATAAAATGGAATATAACTTAATTAATAAAAACTGACCTTCAAGTCATTTCTGTAGGATTGACCTCGGTCCACCTCGTTCTAGCGCACGTGAGAATAACAAGATCTATAATTTTCGAAATTTCTCCGATATAACGTTTAAAAAAGGTTATACTTCCGTCACTAGAGATAGAATAGACTTAAGCTTGTGATATGATTGGGTTAAGCGTGTCTTTCCTTTCTACACCTATAAGAAACAGCTTGGTTCGAATGGTTAAATCATGAGCTTTCAAACCCAAAGCTTCTCATCGTTTGATACCAAGCGAGAAGCCTTTGCTGGTTGCTCAATACTAATAAAATTAACAGAGTGGTCTGCAATGTTTATCTGTGACATTGCGGGTAAGTGTGTTAGCACTCTAAAGGTCATCAAAGGTGTGAAATTCATTAAAAAAAAACCCTGAAATTTCACGCACAGGCTTGTTTTAAGATTAAATCTTGAGATAAAATTGTCTCATCACAAATAGCTGAAAAATAACTAACATGACGTAAACAACATTTAACCAACCAAACTCTTTACAACAATGTAAGTTAGAGAAATCATGCATTGGTAGGACGGTAGTATTTTGTTTTGTCGCAAAACGTAGAGATTTTTTTTTTTTTTTTTTTTTTTTTTTTTTTTTTTTTTTTTTTTTTGTGGAAAAGGCATAAGTACTCTGTACTATGTGCAATACTCTGTACACATGTCGACAAGTAAGGTTTGCTATCCTATTCCACAATGAATAAGTATTTTGGTAAGCCTTCAACAGCAAGCACTATAATACAAAGCATATATGAACCAATCAATAGAAACCCTTATAGAAATTGCGTTATTGTAAAAGAACATTGCATCATAGAATTGTTTTGTAATATGGTTTGATTATTTAATTTTAAAAAATTTGTTACTCTTTGCAAAAACTATAATAAAACCATTTTTAAACGGAATCAAATGTAGTTTTCACTGTTAAATAATGGATTTTAAATTTGTTTTAATACATGGAATATGAAAAATACGCTCCGTTTTAATTTTATTTTGTGAAAGTGCTATTATAAAATTTTCTAAAATGCAGACATAACTTAAAGCACGTAATTACTCTTAACTATTGCAACGAGTGATAGTAAAAATGCTACCTTAACCAAAACAAATTGGTTTTTTAGAACTAAAAATTGAAATTTTATGCTCAGGACCATATAAGAAACACCTGTTTAATGTTTACACATATGATGATTAATAAACTTTAAGTTTACAGCAAATAGCTAAAAAAAAAGTATTCTTGACTAAATACTAAGATTATCAACTCACCAACCATACAGGCAAGAACGAAAATAATAGCAAACTTCATGGTTGTTTCCTTAAACTCGATACAAAGTAATTCATGCTGGTCTTTATATACTTGTCGGTCAGTTCGTGATTTAAACATCTTGCATTTCTTCCATGACCTATAGTGACCCTAATGGCTCGTGGTCAAGACTTCTGTGTCTAGCGAGATTATAAGTTACTTCGCGTCATTTCTATTGGACGAAAACTGGACCGCGAGTACCATGGACGATTCTATACTATGGTATTAAATGGCACAAATTCAATAGTCATTTCTAATGACTTATTAATTTTTGATTTCACTGTTGACCACTCTGTATTATTCTGCATCAAGGCATGCATTGTGCAATCAGGTTCTATTTTGTACTTTGAAAATCTTTGCGTTATGCAATATATCTATTTTTCTTTTAAATCTTTAGTTTTTTCTTTCTACAAACTCAAATCTGTTCTTTCTTTCTACAAACTCAAAATAGCGTATAAAGAGTCGATGAGATTTGGTCAGTCAAGGAACGGTCTTCATAAATGTTGATAAAGATCGTAAAAATGGAAGGACTCTTTTGTAGTATCAAGATTATTATAAATTCTTCCTGGGCTTGTGGTTACATATAGATATCATGTCGAATATTGGTAAATTTTCACAGATAACTCTTTTTTTACAGTTGCAGAGAACAAAGCTTCGAAAAGAGCTCTATCCGTCACGACAACATGCAAGAAAAGAAATGCATCCTTTTGACGAATAGCGATCCCGATCAATACTGTAGAATCATGAATATTCGTTGGGTTAAAATTTCGTGGTTTTGCCTTTTAAAAAAATGTGTTTGTATAATTTTTTGTGGAATTAAGTTTTGCGAAAAGAAATCCCGTTGAAGGCAATGGTCATAAAAAAGTTTTCGATGACAGTTATTCATGAAAATAACGAAATTTAATCCCCCCAAATATTTGTGAGTTTACAGTACTTATTGCTTTTACACTTGCTACTATAGGTGGCACTTACTTAGAGACTTTTGGTTCTTCTAAATTCGCATTATTCAAAATAATGTTTGGGGCCTCATGCACAGTACAAAATAATTTCAAGAGTTTTTCGATTTATAATAGAATGCCGGCATGGATTCTGGAAAAACCTTAAAACATTATATTGCTTTTGTGCAAAAATAGAGAAAAAATAGATATATATTTTCATTCAAAACAAATATTTCAGGAAGAGCGCTATGTGTCAAATAATAGGATTTCAAAACCGAAAAACTGTTGAGACAAATTCCGGAAATCGTTATTCGTTCTTTAAGGTTAAAAGGTTAAAATACACTAAAACGTGTTTTTAAAACACTTAAGTAACTATTTGATTTTTATAATATACAAAGACTAGCCTTTGTAAAGGTTTACAAACTTTACTACTCAAAAAATACTTTTTACTTGTAATTTTGACGGTAAGAATTTCAAAAATAAGGGGTATGGGAGATAATCCTTCCTATATGTTGAAAACAAGAACTAAGCATATAATCTATTTATTTTATTATAAAGAATATGCAACAAACTTTATTTGTGTAGTTTTCAAAAGAAACTTATTTCACAGATTTTATGAAATCTGCAATTGTTTTCTTTTTGTAAAACTGTCATCAAAATTGTAGACACTTTACAACTCTGTCAAATCAACTTGTGTTTTTTATTCAAAAAAATATTATTATTATTATTATTATTATTATTATATTTAAGTGTCACATACATGTATTTAAAAACTAGATATTTATATAAAAATGTAACAAACTTCTTTTTTAAATTTTTATATCTGGACACATGTAACCTACGAGACACTACATAAAAAAATAAATATCTTTAAAATTGATAAAATGATAAAATTATCGCTATATATTACTTAAAACACACGAAGATTTTTATAAAAGTAACCATATAGTCCACTACATAAAACCTTATAACATCATAAAAAAGCATTAAACCATTTACGTCTGGTGATCATGATGGATAAAAAGATACTTATTTTGATTTGGACCTCAACAGCGTTACAAATTTATCTACTGCGGAATAAGACTTAAAACTTGTTTTAAATTATATATAAGTTAAAAAAGTGAATATCTGAAATCACTGTAAGCACGACAATTAATTAAAACATAAATTTCGTCTTAACTTTTTAAAACATTACAATATTTACAAATTCTATCTTGTAACGGAGTAGGCGGTTTTGTGTATCTTCCTGTTTCTACCGCAATAGGGAGAGAACCATCTGTTTACATGTATTGTAGCTTTCTAACCGAGGTATATGTTTACATGTAATGTAGCTTTCTAACCGAGGTATATGTTTACATGTAATGTAGCTTTCTAACCGAGATATATGTTTATACTGTCTTTAGTTTCTATGTTTGTTACCGTTTATACACTTACGGTCTTTAAACAATGCATTAGACCATTCATTTCTATCTAAAATATTATCATTTTGTGAAATAAGTAAGATAACCTAATGAGTAGGAAACTATTAAATATTAAAGTTAAATTCCGGAAATCATAATTCGTTATTTAAGGTTAAAAATACACTTTAATGTGTGTTTTTTTTCAATATTTAAATTAAATTTGATTTTTTTAAAATATACAAAGACTAGCCTTTGTAAAGGTTTACAAACTTAAGTAACCAAAAATACTTCAAACATGTAATTTTGATGGTTAAAAATTTTTAATAGCATTTCAAAATGTAAGGGGTAGTGGAGACAATCCTTCTTATATCTTGAAAACAATAACCCAAGCATATGGTATTTTATTTTATTTCATTTTGAAGAATACACTACAAAATTTATTTTTGGAGTTTTTAAAAGAAAGAAAAGCATTTCACAGATTTTAGGAAATTATTACATTAGTTAAAAAATGAATATTCTAAGTCACTGTTAGCATGACAATTAATTAAAACATGTATGTCGTCTTTCACTTTTAACCCATTACAATATTTAAAAATTTTTATCCTTTAACGGAGTACTTCTGAGCTGATAAATTAATCGCCTGTGGTATTTGGGTATCTGTTTACATGTAATTTAGCTTTTTAACCGAGGTATGTGTTTAAAGTGTCTGTAGTTTCTAAGTTTGTTACCATTTTTACACTTATGTCATTAAACAATGCATTAGACCATTCCATTTCTATCTAAAATATTAACATTTTGTGAAATAAGTAAGATTACCTAATGAGTAGGAAACTATTAAATATTAAAGATAATTTCCGGAAATCGTAATTTGTTCTTTAAGGTTAAAAATACAATCATATGGATCTAATCAACTCGAGTTGTTAACATAGGGGTAATTCCATTGTTATAAATTATTGCAGATTAACTATCGGCTTGTAATTTCCCGATATGAGTAGGTCGCCTCGGTTGCAGAGTGGTCTAAAGCGCGCGCTTAAGAATCACAGTTCCTCCAACCATCTAGGTTGGAATCCCACTCGGTCAGATCCTTGTGTGAGAAAGTTTGACAGTTCGCTTGTCCTGCTTCAGACCACTCGGGTATCCTCCACTAGCAAAGAACTGAATAGTGGTGTATTTCAAGTATGAAAAAATACCTTCAATTTAAAAACTAACGATTTTACATAGATATACTTCGTTTGCAAAATGTCTAATTTCTGAGTAATTTGAACAAAACATTTTTAAAAACCATTGACCTGACAAACCACTTTCACAACAATTTGTTGTCAGAAAAACTATGACAACACAAAATTAGTCAGAAAAACTGTAACGACATAGTTAACAAAATCAATTGTAAGAAAAAAGTGAAAAATAATTAAAAATGGTTTGTCATAAAAACTGTGAAAATGTAGTAAAAAAAATTAGGTTGTTAGAAAAAACTGTGACAACGTACTTAAAACATAAGTTAGAAAAACTTACATAGTTAAAAATTAGGTTGTCGTAAAAAACCGTGTTAAAATAGTTATAAATAATATCTGTCAGAAAAAATCTCAAAATATTTAAAACAATTTGCTGTCAGTGAAACTGTTTCAATATCAAGAATTTGTTGTCAGATAAACTTTGACAAGATAGTTCAAAAATCGGTTGCCAGATAAACTGTCACAAACAGTTAATAATAACAATAATACATATTCTGTAAGTTTAGTTGAGAAAGTGGAATAACTCTTGTCTGAAATATATGTCATACACAGTTTTTTCAATACAAAAAACCATGTTTCAAATTTATTTGACCTATACATGTACATGTAATTCTTTTGAGATTTTTAAATAACAATATATGAGCAATATATGAGCAAAAATTTGATAATTTAAAAATACGAAAATAGGTTAGAAAAACAAAATGATCTCAAAGAAATGCTTGATGCAAAACCATTCACGCACTGGCGATTTTGGAGATTACCAGACATAGATGTAAGTCATTCAGCTGGAACGTAGATTCTCTACATAGCAGACAAGAAAAGTAAGTGAAGAGAGAAAGTGTGTGTGTGTGTGTGTGTGTGTGTGTGTGTGTGTGTGTGTGTGTGTGTGTGAGGGGTGAGAGAGAGGGGATGAGGGAGAGAGAGAGGGGAAGAGAGAAATAAACTTTTGACTTTTCCATGTGTTGTACCTAATCATTTTTAATCTATGGTTAGACTTCATCTGTGAAGGTAAATTTAGAAATTTTTGTATGAAAGTTACATACATTTGAACACAGAATACAGGTTCTTAATATTAATAAAACTTTTAATTTTGAATATATCTACATTGTATCTCAATGAGTTGTTTCCCTTGATGATTTTCAGAAAATCTAAATCGGAATCTTGAAAACGTTTTAAATTTAATGGAGTCTTTTTTATTTAAGCAGGCACCGTTTAGCATTTTAAACGTACACAAAGGAATTTTGTATGCTCACATTTCACTTGTGTGCCGTCAAATATCACTCATTATTCAAATTGGTTGATATCCATGTACTAATTCAAAATATTTTGTTAGCCTGGAAAGAATGTAAGTGTTTTTATAATATTATGTAATAAGTTTTCAATTTAGAATTCACCCGACCGTGAATAATCACATGCAATGAACTTTCGTTTTGAAACTTCCAACACCTTGTGTTTAATGATTGAAACATCTTTTTTGGAAATTCCAGTTTATTTACAAATCAGGAGCGCTTTTCACGGAGCATGCTTAGGGAAGTTCTTTCGTAAGTATTTCTTAGGAACAAATGTTTAACACTCCGTTTCAAGAAAAGTCTTCAATTTAAAAATGTTCCCAATTCTTTCCTAAACTTAAGAAAGGCAAATAGATGACTTAGGAAAGAACTTATCATGGCATATCTATATGATACAGTCAAATCTGTCTATCAATGCCACTAATTGGAATCAATAAAAGTGGCCTTTATGGTCAGGTGGCCTTTATATACAAGTTCAAATAATATAGACAAAAGGCAACTTGGGATAGAATTATGTTGACCTTTATAAGCAGGTGGCTTTATAGAGAGGTGGCCTTTAAGGCAGGTTTGACTGTGTGTGTAAATATATCTCTATTCCCCTTGATTTCTTCCCTTAACTATTTCTTTATTAGATTTGATAATGTATTTTTTAATTTGAAAGTTAAGAAACAGATGACATTTAGTTTTTTGTACTTGTTCTGTCATAATTGTCAACTCTGTCGTTAAAAAACTAGTCGATCTTTTAGTTCCTTCCATAAATAGGTATAAGGGTGTAAAACATACATTTATACACCTGTACACATATACTCAATGGTGAAACTAATTTGAATATAAGCATGCATTATAACTCAATGTAACAGGTGTTAAGTCTATCCTCCATTCATGCAAACGCCGACATCCATACATGTATGTGTAGACAAGGGTTATGGCTATCAAACGCTGTCATTTATACATAAATATGTGGACGACAAGGGTTGAGGCTATACTCTATTTATGCAAACGCCGACATTTATACATGTATGTGTGGACAACAAGTGTTGAATCTATCCTCCATTCAGGCAAACGCCGACATTCATACATGTATTTGTAGACGACGAGGGTTGATGCTATCATCCATTCATTCAAACGCCGACGTTTATACATGTATGTGTGGACGACAAGAGTTGGGTCTATGCTCCATTCATTCAAACGCCGACATTAATACATGTATGTGTAGACGAAAAGGGTTGAGGCTATACTCCATTCATGCAAGTTACTGTCATATCCATACATGTATGTATAGACGATAAGGGTTGAAGCTATCCTCCATTCATTCAAACGCCGACACTCATACATGAATGTGTAGACGAAAAGGGTTAAGTCTAAACACTATTCATGCATGTATGTGTAGACGACAAGGGTTGAAGCTAAAATTTATTCATGCATGTATGTGTAGACGACAAGGGTTGAGGCTAAACTCTATCTATGCAAACACTGACATTTATACATGTATGTGTAGATGACAAGGTTTGAGGCTAAACTCCATTCATATAAACGCCGACATTCATACATTTATGTGTGGACGACAAAGTTTGAGGCTATACTTCATTCATGCAAACTCTGATATTCATACATGTATGTGTAGACGACAAGGGTTGATGCTATCATCCATTCATTTAAACGCCGACATATATACATGTATGTGTGGACGACAAGAGTTGGGTCTATGCTCCATTCATCCAAACGCCGACACTTATACATGTATGTGTAGACGACAAAGGTTGAGTCTATACTCTATTCATGCAAACGCTGATATCAATACATGTATGTGTAGACAAGGGTTATGGCTATCAAACGCTGCCAATCATACATGAATGTGTGGATGTCGTGGAGGGCTGAGGCTAAACTCAATTTATGCAAACGCTGACATTCATTGATGTATGTGTCGATAACAAGGTTGGAGGCTATACTCCATTCATATAAACGCCGACATTTAAACATGTATATGTGGACAACAAGTGTTGAGTCTTTCCTTCATTCAGGCAAACGCCGACATTCATACATGTATGTGAAGACGACAAGGGTTGAGGCAATCCTCCATTTAGGCAAACGCCGACATTCATACATGTATGTGTAGACGACAAGAGTTGGGTCTATGCTCCATTCATTCAAACGCCGACATTTATCCATGTATGTGTAGACGACAAAGGTTGGGTCTATGCTCCATTCATGCAATCTCTGATATCCCTACATGTATGTGTAGACGACAAGGGTAGAGGCTATCATACATTCAATTTAACGCAGACATTTATACATGTATGTGTAGATGACAAGGGTTGAAGCTATACACTATTCATGCATCTAAAGACGACAAGGGGTGAGGCTATCGTCTATTCATGT
Source organism: Tegillarca granosa (assembly GCA_029721355.1). Lineage (NCBI taxonomy): Eukaryota > Metazoa > Mollusca > Bivalvia > Arcoida > Arcidae > Tegillarca > Tegillarca granosa. The sequence continues at coordinate 7,613,350 of CM056609.1, forward strand.
AAACGAGGATATCCATACATGTATGTGTAGACGACAAGGTTTGAGACTATCGTACATTCATTTTAACGCCGACATTTATACATGTATGTGTATAGTTGAGTAAGGGTTCAGTCTATACACTATTCATGCATCTATAGACGACAAGGATTGAGGCTATCGTCTTTTCATGCAAACGAGGATATCCATTCATGTATCTGTAGACGACAAGGGTTATGGCTATCCTCTATTCATGCAAACGAGGATATCCATACATGTATGTGTTGACGACAAGGTTTGAGACTATCCTCTATTATGCAAACGCTGATATCCATACATGTATGTGTAGACGACAAGGGGTGAGGCTTTCCTCTATTCATGCAAACGCTGATATCCATACTTATGTGTGTAGACGGCAAGGGTTGAGGCTGTCATCCGTTAATTCAAACCCCGACATTTATACATGTATGTGTGGGCGACAAGGGTTGAGGCTATACTCCATTCATGCAAACGCCGATATCCATACATGTATATGTTGACGAAAAGTGTTGACTCAATCCTCAATTCATGCAAACGCTGATATTCATACAAGAATGTGTAGTCGACAAGTGTTTAGGCTTTCCTTTATTCATGCAAACGCTGACATTCATAGATGTATGTGTAGACGACACGGTTTGAGGGTATCATCAATTCATGCAAACGCTGATATCCTTACATGTATGTGTGGACAAGGGTTATGGCTATCCTCCATTCATGCAAGCGCTGACATTCATACTTTTGTGTGTAAACGGCAAGGATTGAGGCTGTCATCAGTTAATTCAAACCTCGACATTTATACATGTATGTGTGGGCGACAAGGGTTAAGGCTATACTCCATTTATGCAAACGCCGGCATTCATACATGTATATGTGGACGAAAAGTGTTGAGTCAATCCTCCATTCTGGCAAACGCTGATATCCATACATGAATGTGTAGTCAACAAGTGTTTCGGCTATCCTCCATTCATGCAAACGCTGACATTCATAAATGTATGTGTAGACGACACAGTTCGAGGCTATCATCAATTCATGCAAACGCTGATAACATTACATGTATGTGTGGACAAGGGTTATGGCTATCCTCCATTCATGCAAGCGCTGACATTCATACTTATGTGTGTAAACGGCAAGGATTGAGGCTTTCATCCGTTAATTCAAACCTCGACAGTTATACATGTATGTGTGGGCGACAAGGGTTAAGGCTATACTCCATTCATGCAAACGCCGGCATTCATACATGTATATGTGGACGAAAAGTGTTGAGTCAATCCTCCATTCTGGCAAACGCTGATATCCATACATGAATGTGTAGTCAACAAGTGTTTCGGCTATCCTCCATTCATGCAAACGCTGACATTCATACATGTATGTGTAGACGACAAGGTTGAGGCTATCATCCATTCATGCAAACGCTGATATCCTTACATGTATGTGTGGACAAGGGTTATGGCTATCCTCCATTCATGCAAGCGCTGACATTCATACATGTATGTGTAGAGGACAAGGTTTGAGGCTTTTTTCTATTCATGTAAACGCTGATATTCATACATGTATGTGTAGACAAAAAGGGTTGAGTCTATACTCTATTCATGCAAACGCTGATTTCCATACATGTAAGTCTTGACGACAAGGGGTAAGGCTATCCTCCATTCATGCAAACGCTAAAATCATACATATGTTTTAAGACGACAAGGGTTGAGGCTATACTCCATTCATTCAAACGCCGACATTTATACATGTATGTGTAGACAACAAGGGTTGAGGTAATACTCTATTCATGCAAAATTTGATATCTATACATGCTTGTATGGACGACAAGGGTTGAGGGTATCCTTCATTCATTCAAACGCCGATATTCATACTTGTATGTAATGACGGCAAGGGTTAAGGCTATAATCTCTCCATGCAAAATCTGACACCCATATATGTATGTGTAGACGACAAGGGTTGAAGCTATCCTCTATTCATGCAAACAAGGATATCCATACATGTATTTGTAGACGACAAGGTTTGAGACTATCCTCTATTATGCAAACGCTGATATCCATACGTGTATGTGTAGACGACAAGGGGTGATGCTATCCTCTATTCATGAAAACGCTAATATCCATAAATGTATGTGTTTACGAAAAGTGTTGGGGATATACTCTGTTGATACAAACGCTGATATCCATACTTGCGTGTGTAGACGGCAAGGGTTGAGGCTGTCATCCGTTAATTCAAACCCCAACATTTATACATGTATGTGTGGGCGACAAGGGTTGAGGCTATACTCCATTCATGCAAACGTCGACATTCATACATGTATATGTGGACGAAAAGTGTTGATTCAATCCTCCATTCTGGCAAACGCTGATATTCATACATGAATGTGTAGTCGACAAGTGTTCCGGCTATCCTCCATTCATGCAAACGCTGACATTCATACATGTATGTGTAGACGACACGGTTTGAGGCTACCATCAATTCATGCAAACGCTGATATCCTTACATATATGTGTAGACAAGGGTTATGGCTATCCTCCATTCATGCAAGCGCTGACATTCATACATGTATCTGTAGACGACAAGGTTTGAGGCTTTTTTCCATTCATACAAACGCTGATATTCATACAAATGCGTGTAGTCGACAAGTGTTTCGGCTATCCTCCATTCATGCAAACGCTGACATTCATACATGTATGTGTAGACGACACGGTTTGAGGCTACCATCAATTCATGCCAACGCTGATATCCTTACATGTATGTGTAGACAAGGGTTATGGCTATCCTCTATTCATGCAATCGCTGACATTCATACATGTATGTGTAGACAACAAGGGTTGAGTCTATACTCTATTCATGCAAACGCTGATATCCATACATGTATGTGTAGACGACAAGGGGTGAGGCTATCCTCTATTCATGCAAACGCTAAAATCCATACATATGTTTGTAGACGACAAGGGTTGAGGCTATACTCTATTAATGCAAGCGCTGACATTCATACATGTATGTGTAGACGACAAGGTTTGAGGCTTTTTTCCATTCATGCAAACTAAATATCATCTTTAAGCTAGCTTAAAGGTGGCTTAAAGATGGTTTAAATATGTCTTTAAGCCATCTTTAAGCTATCTTTAAGTTGCTTAAAGATGTCTTTAGCTTGGCTTAAAGATGGCTTAATGGCACTGAAATTTTAAGCCATCTTTAAGCACAGAAAAATTATTATTGGTAGAAATGAATATTTATTGCTTAATTAATTATTTTATTTTTTTAAGAAGTAAAAAAAAATATTTTTTTTTATTTATAAAAAAAATTTATATACAAAAATACAAAATGATTTTTTAAAAATTTATAATTCATAGTTTATTACTGTCCTATATATTTTCAATTGTTTTTATTTTTAAAAAAATATTTCTTTTATTTTAAAAAAAAAATATAAAAAATGATATTTTTAAAAAGTTTATAATTTAGATTTTATTTATTTTCCTGTATATTTTTTACTTGAAAAAGTTATCTTTCATTATTTATTTGTATTACTTTTTGATTTATATTTATTTATTTTTATTTTTAAATTTATTTTGTCATTATTATCTTTATTAATTACATCGCATTATATCATAACTCAATGTGTTACGTTTACCTATATCACTTGTCCTGAGCGGGGCTGGAACTCACTATCCTTTGGTTGCCAGGCACTGCATCCTTATTCATTAGGCCACGGGGCAGGATGTATATATATGGACATATGATTTATATAAACCTAAGGAAATGTGATCATGTGACCATTTCTTAAAAACCTCAGATTTCGAATAGAAAATATGCAAGTTTATGTAAATTTACTCCGTTTTTAATATTTCATTTTATATATTATGATAATTTTTTTTTTATTTTATAGAATAAATTAATCAATTTTTTATTCTTCATATATCAAAGGAAGGCAGGAATGTCAAACCTCACCTGTAATATACTTATTTATCTGACTGACAAAATCAGTTAATTAGATTGTAAATTCAACAAATAGTTATTTTTATACATTAATATGCATTTGTAGAATCTTAATCTAAGTACACTTCTGATGTTGAAATTGTTTTATTCATTTTTGATACAGAAAAAAGTTTTTAGACTATTTTGTAAATTGAAATTGTTGATAATTATAAATTCTAATTTAGTTTTTTAATTGAAATGAATAATAATATTGGATACACAGATACCTTTCAAGACAAATAAAAATATTTTCAAAAAATTAGAAATAAATATATTGAATAAACTATCTCTAATAAGGAAGAACAAAGAACGAATGAAGCAAAATAAACTCGATGTTTTATGAAAGCAAAGATTGTGAATTAATCAGGGATAGCTTTTGTATGAGAGAGAGAGAGGGGGGGTAATGCCCAGGGATCGAAGAAACTGAAATGCCCATAGAAAACTACCGACAAGCGGCACGCAAACTGACAAATATTGTCAAACGTTTTTAATGTCGTCATAATGTAATCTTTGTGATATTTCATTTAGAGAATTCATAAATTCATAAATTTACAATATAACACTGATGCAAGTCAAGATTCTTTCACTTATTTCGAGGCGGTCAGTTCTGGGATGGTGGAGGAAACCGGAGTGCCCGGAGAAAACCACCTACCTTCGGCAAGCGATCTGACAAACTTTCTCACACTAGGATCTTTCCCGAGTGGGATTCGAACCCAGGCGGTGAGAGGCTTGGCGGAGAGAGAGAGAGAGAGATCTGTATAATGGGAAACCGCGAAATATAAAGATAAAAAGAAACAGCAGTAAAGAGAAATAATATTTATAAATAGCTTATAAGCTATAGATTTATATTTATGTAAAAAAAGTATCCTCGAATTATTATCAAATTGATATGTATAAGCGATTGTTAAATAATAATAATTACAAATCAGGGGCCTGAATCTTTCGATTCAGATTTCAAACAACAAGTTCCAGGACGGTTTAACCATGATCCTTATTTTCACCCTACCCGCTTAAAGAGTTATCAATTTCCAATATAAGAAATTGAAATGGTAATAAACGTATGTTGAACATGTTGAAATGAAGGGTATTTATATAGCGTTCACAGTCCTGTCGTGCATTTTTACTCTTTAAATTCTTATGTGTTTTTTTTTTAAATATTTATTTTGAATTTTTAATGTCTTGAATTTAAAAAATTGTGTCATGTACACAATTGCTTGGACTGATTATCGAGAAAGAATTACCATTTCTGTGTTAAATATTATTCTAATTTAAAAATAAAACCTTTTATGGCCATGTATTTAGGTTCAAAATAGCGGGTCATTCATGGTTAATTGATTGTATTAGGAATTTACTTGAAGTATTTTGTTTCCGAGAGAAACTGCAGATTTATAAAAAGTTTGAGAATCAATCATCCATGAATAAAACACTTAAAAGTTATCCCATCAAACAAATCGGTTATTACCGATCTTTACAAGGTACACTACACCTATCATTTTCAGTCCTATATGTTAATTAATAAATGGCACAGAATTTACAAATACTTCGGCTAGATAAATAACGTTTGATCTTTCATTCATTCATCTATCCGTCTATCATTTCATTATTTATGTCATTATTTATTTATCCAACCATCCATTCAATTTTATTTATTTATTTATGTATTTATTTATTTATTTATTTATCCATCCATCCACCCATTCAACCATACATTCATCCATCGTTATGTTTTTATTTTATCATTTATCCATCGTTTATTTATTTACTAAATCAAAACAACATGTCGTTGCTTAATTCATCTATAACTTCATTTTATTTTTTTATTTATTTATTTATTTATTTATTTATTAAACCAACCACTTATTCTTTCCTTCCTTCTCTCCTTTTTTCTTTATTTTCTTTCCGTCTCTCCTTCTTTATTGATTTATCCATCCATTCATCAATTCACCGACTATCCTTTATTTATTTATTTATTTATTTATTTATCCATCCATTCATCCATCCATGCATTCAACCATCCATCCATCCGTTATATATTTATTTAACAATTTATTCGTCTTTTATTTTTTTTAATTAAATTATTGATTTATATATTTCTCTCCTTTTCTCCACTCTCTCTTTATTTTCCTATTAATTTATTCATCCATCCATTCAATTATCCATCCTTTATGTATTTCTTTATTTATCCATTCATCCATCCATGCATGCATTCAACCATCCATCCACCCTTTGAATTTATTTAATCATTTATCCATTTTTTATTATTTAATTGATTTATTTATTTATTTATTTATTTATTTATTTATTTATTCAACCACCCACCAATTCTTTTCTTTTTTCCCTTTTGTCCTTTCTTTCTATGTCGATTTATCTATCCATCCATGCATCTAATTATTTAAGTATCCATCCTTTATTTATCTATCTATTTATTTATTTTTAATTAAATTACGTATTATTCAATTCGTTTTTTTAAATTTTAATTCATTTCTAATTATTTATTGACTTCAATAAATTATATGATGTTTCCGAGTAAAATTGTATTTTGCCGAGTCAATCAAAAAATCACTTGTAAACTATCTACTTGAATATCAAACCAGATTCATTTTGTTTTCCGTGATTTTTATAATCCGTTACATAGTTAACTGCATAAATACTACTTGCACAGAACTAGATAATACCTTGGTTATCAAAACAAGTTACTTGCCTGTATTGTGCCATGTTTAAATATATGTCAGTGTTTGATTTTATTCCAAATCCGATTTTTTAATTTATTAATTAACTTATTTATTTATTTGTTTCCTTTTTATTTCTGATTTCTGTTTTAAAAAGAGCATTAAATGATTCATAGATTTATGTTTTATTATCATTTAATACCATCTTTAAGCCATCTTTAAGCCAAATGGTGTAAAGGAGCTTAAAATTTCAGTGCCATTAAGCCATCTTTAAGCCAGGCTCAAAGATGGCTTAAAGATGGCAGTGTCTTTAATTAACCTTTAAGCAATCTTTAAGCATCTTTTAAGGTGCTTAAAGATGCGATTCCGTCTTGTGCAAATTTTTTCTATTAATGCAAAAGCTGATATTCATACATGTATGTGTAGACAACAAGGGTTGAGTCTATACTCTATTCATGCAAACGCTGATATCCATACATGTATGTCTTGACGACAAGAAGTAAGGCTATCCTCTATTCATGCAAACGCTAAAATCCATACATATGTTTGTAGACTCCATTCATTCAAACGCCGACATTTATACATGTATGTGTAGACAACAAGGGTTAAGGTAATACTCTATTCATGCAAAATCTAATATCTATATATGTTTTTGTAGACGACAAGGGTTGAGGGTATCCTTCATTCATTCAAACGCTGACACCCATACATGTATGTGTTGACGCAAGGGTTGAGGCTTTCCTCTATTCATGCAAACGCTGATATGCGTGTAGACATCAAGGGTTGAGGCTATCCTCTTTTCATGCAAACGAGAATATCTATACATGTATGTGTTGACGTCAAGGTTTGGGACTATCTTCTATTATGCAAACGCTGATATCCATACATATATGTGTAGACGGCAAGGGTTGAGGCTGTCATCCGTTAATTCAAACCCCGACATTTATACATGTATGTGTGGGCGGCAAGGGTTGAGGCTATACTCCATTCATGCAAACGCCGACATTCATACATGTATATATGGACGCAAAGTGTTGAGTCAATCCTCCATTCTGGCAAACTCTGATATTCATACATGAATGTGTAGTCGACAAGTGTTTCGGCTATCCTCCATTCATGCAAACGCTGACATTCATACATGTATGTGTAGACGACACGGTTTGAGGCTATTATCAATTCATGCAAACGCTAATATCTTTACATGTATGTGTAGACAAGGGTTATGGCTATCCTCCATTCATGCAAGCGCCGACATTCATACATGTATGTGTAGAGGACAAGGTTTGAGGCTTTTTCCATTTATGCAAACGCTGATATATATACATATGCGTGTAGACGACATGTGTTTAGGCTATCATCCATTCATGAAAACGCTGTTATCCTTACATGTACGTGTAGACAAGGGTTATGGCAATCCTCTATTGATGCAATCGCTGACATTCAAACATGTATGTGTAGACAACAAGGGTTGAGTCTATACTCTATTCATGCAAACGCTGATATCCATACATATATGTGTAGACGACAAGGGGTGAGGCCATCCTCTATTCATGCAAACGCTAAAATCCATACATATGTTTGTAGACGACAAGGGTTGAAGCTATACTCCATTCATTCAAACGCCGACATTTATACATGTATGTGTAGACAACAAGGGTTGAGGTTATACTCTATTCATGCAAAATGTGATATCTATACATGTATGTGTGGACGACAAGGGTTGAGGTTATCCTTCATTCATTCAAACGCCGACATTCATATTTTTATGTGTTGACGTCAAGCGTTAAGGCTTTTTTCTATTCATGCAAACGCTAATATTCATACATATGCGTGTAGACGACAAGGCATGAGGCTATCCTCTATTCATGCAATTATGACATTCATACATGAATGTGTAGACGACAAGGGTTGAGTCTATACTCCATTCATGCAATCGCCGATATTTATACATGAATGTGTAGGCGAAAAGTTTTGGGGCTATCCTCAATTCGGTTATTTATGATTTTTAAAACATTAAATAGAAATAAAAGTTTTAATAAATTTATCATCATACTTGTTACTATACATGGAATAATAAAGTCCATTTGAGGTTTGAATCTTAGAAATTTTAAAGCTGAACATGATTTTCTTTTACAAAATGAGGTTATATTTGTAGAAATATATATATACAAAACAAGGTGTTCCGATTATTTTTCCCCAAAGTTTTTTTTTAATTTATAACAAGCATAGGGCACATTCATGAAACGCAAGAATTTAAACTTATTCATTTCTTAACTTTTTCTTAAGTGCATACTAAGGAATGAACTCAGAAGATGTTCGCGAAGCAAGCCAAAAAAAAAGTTACACGTTTGTATGATTGTATATAATAACCTAATTTCAGGTTTTTTACATTTGCAGTTGGACACGAGTATAAATTCTAGACAAAATATGGATATAGTAATTTCATTTACCGCAAATGATATCATCGATTGTTTAAAAAGACATTTAATTTCAATAACTGTGCTTTTATTCGCCATCTGGGTATATTTCGATAATGGGTTTTATAAGGAGGCTAATAATAAACTTTTACAAAGAATTGAAGAAAGTGAAAAAACATTAGCCGAGCTTACACAACAAGGGAAGCGATTGGAGCACAAAATACACTATATGGAGTCTATTCAGACCCAGCGTCATAAAGATTTTGAAGAAATTATGAAAATTTTGAAAGTTTTCTCGTCACAGCATAAGTTCATGGAAAACGAAATAAGTAATATTAAAATCCAAATCAATTTGCTCAAGCAAGAAATAGCAATGGATAACAGATATCAGGATCACATTATTAGAGAAATGGAATCAAGGCTCAGAGAGGCGGAAAAGAAAAAGGGGGGCTTTGTGTCAGGTTTTATTGATATAATAGATTCCGGAATAGAATTTTTAAGGAGAAGATTGCTACCGTAAAAAAGGTAATTTTTTATGGACTTTCGAAAAAGGTCACGTGGTGAGTTCTTTGTGGACCTTCCTCCCAAAGCTGTGTTATTTTGACAATTTATTTGGTCCTAAAATCATAATTGCTTCTAATTTTTATCATCAATTTGGAGTTAAAATAATTTTTTCACTGATAAATGGCGGATGTATTTCTCAGAATTGACATTATCATTCTTATTATTATTATTATTATTATTATATTGTTGTTGTTGTTGTTGGTTTTTGTTTGCTTGTTTGTTTGTTTTTTTCTTTTAGTTTTGTTTTTGAAAATGCATCATGTCTTTTTTACTTCAACATGTGTAATTGAAAGCCAATATAATTATATCTGATTCATAAACCAAACTTTCAAATTGTGAATTATTAGAATATATTAAGGATAAGATTAAATGTATAGAACTTTTTCAAATAAGGTCAAGAGTAAGCTTTAAGGTTTCGACTTACAAGTCATCATTTTACAGTTTATTAGTTTAATTCTTTCTCTTCTGGATTTTCTAATTCAGATTATAAAGTTCTGAAATAAAACAAACATACCAGTTCTTGTCCATATCAAAATCAAAAAAACAAAGTAAAAACTTTGCAAACTGGCAAAATATGTTATACACGTGAACTTCCATTAAGGAAGTGAGGCCGGGTGCTCCGGAAGGGTAAGCACCTTCTGTCTAGCTAGCTACGCCCGTCACGTGCAAGTCAATTTTGAAAATTAAAGGAACAAAGAACTATGGTAAGTCAAATATATCCAGTATAAGTTGGGATATAGTGACTACATACTACTGAGAGTAACAACATCTGGAGTACTTTTTTCTGTTGACGACAAAGCTGTTATTATTTGAATGCTTGATAAGTTTGGCATCAAAATAAAAAATGAATTGCATTATGAAAACATAATTACATCAGGAAACCACAAAAACTACTAGAGTGTTGAATTATATCCGTATTGTATATTGAACCTTTACCAGAAGGTCGCAATTTGCTTGTTGGTGCCTCAAATTGTGTGGGTCTTAAATGCAAACCTTTTCATAAGGATCAGATTTTTTTTAAAACATATAGTACTTTTAACTGACAGTTTAAAGCCAAATATGTTTAACTGGTATGATGTAGATCGATTGCCGGGTAGTAAACAGTGTACATCATATGTTGAAACACAACCTAAGGTAGTGGGTTTTAGTAGGCATTGAATTCTTATATCGAACTTTTCCTTTTAGAGTTGAAAGTATTCAGCAAATCACACAAATCTGTCGAACACGCATCTCAGTTGATCAAAGCTGCAACTTGATTTAGTTGCCGTCGAAAAATTTGAGAATCAAAAACTGTGAATCAAAAAAAGCGAATCGGATAGATGATGCGATAGTTAAGTCTTAGCAATAGATTGATTCCCAGGTCTTCCTCATGAGATTTAGATTCTATGAGCTTAAGTAGAACAGGTGGAGATGTTTGCTGTTAAACTCCATAAAGCTAAGAAATAAAACACAAACATACGAGTCCATGTCCAAATCACAATTTAAAAAAACAAAGTAAAACTTTAAAAACTTGACAATTTAGTTCTACACGTGAACGTCATTCATGAAAGTGAGGCCAGTCTAAATGTTGAAAACGCCATTAAAACAAAACACGGTTCTTGAAATCCGTTTGCTCTTTGGTTATTGCTTCAGAAAAAGATACAGTGTCAAAGTAACTTTGTGTTGTATATTACTTTTATATTTTATTTTGCATCAGGTGCATTATGACTGTGTTTGTGTCATATTTCATTGTGTCAATTTTTTTTATTCATTGCAGATTTTTGTGCTTAAATCATTCCAATGTTACTCACGTAATGTGTGATGGTTGGTTAAAATACTTTAAATGTTTAATATTGTTATTTATGGAGATTTAGAAAATAATAAAGAAATTTTGAATGATAGATCTGCAGGTGGTTTTGACAGTATTATTCATTTCTTTTACCTTATTTATGTTCGGTCCAATTTTAATCCATATTAAGGTTGATTATAATATTTCAAACAAAAAAGAGGAGCCGACTATAGGGAATTAAACGTTTTACAATTATTAGATGTTTACAGCATATTTTGAAACGAAATAAAGGACTACACATATGCTTTTTTAATTAAAAACTTTCACAAGAATGAGCTGTCTTATTCTCAGAAAATATTTTATTTTATTCTTTCATGAAAATGTGACACCAATTAACTTGGAAATTATAGAGCCATAAGTTTGACCACCTGCGACCTTAACATTATGGCATTTATTTTTGCAAATAAACAAAAAGTGATATCTAAACTTTCAAATAAGAACCAGCTTGTATAAAAAGTTGATGCTTTGTTTGTAATGCAAGATTTATATTAGGCATTTTTGATTACCTATGCAGATAATTACCAAGATTGTATACTTTGGTTTTTAGATTTGCGAAGGCTTGTTATTTAGTTGAGTGGAACTTTTTTTTACATAAGCGCTACAATAATTTGGTTTTGTGTTAATTTTTGAGGTTACAAAATATTTAATTTAAAAAATCCGGCATTTAGAATGACAAACAATGGCTTGTTATATGAAAGAGGCATAAGATAAGGACGTCCAATATCTGTTTTGTAATTTCTCTTTGTAATAGATTCTCTGTTTTAAAAATCCATCATTATCAATGTGCCAAATAAAAAATACTGTAGCTAGCTAGACAGAAGGTGCTTACCCTTCCGGAGCACCCGGTCTCACTTCCTTGATGGAAGTTCACGTGTATAACTAGTTTTGCCAGTTTTCAAAGTTTTTACTTTTTTGGGATTGTGATATGGACAAAAAATGGTATGTTTGTTTTCCTCTACTTTTTAAGAATCAAATATTTTATGTTCTGCTTCTAGTTTAGATATGCGTCATCAAAACATAATATAATCGGAACATTCAGACTTAAGATCTTGTGATAAATCGTGGTTTTGCGCAAAATGTTGCGCAGTTGTATATTTGTAAAACATGGCAGACTCGCTGTTGAAATTTGTTGACAAAAAGATAAGACGTCAATACATATATATATAAAAGATCCATGTTTTCTACTCTATTCATCGGGTCTGCAAATGCTACCCTTTGAAATTTTATTTGACCCTCATAAAAACATATCAAAGAGTCATGAAGACTCTCATGCTAATGGCATGTGCTTCTTTTGAATTTTTATGAAATAAAAAAATTCAAAAGTAGCACATGAATTGCTTTTTAGCTCACCTGAGCCGAAGGCTCAAGTGAGCTTTTCTGATCAAAATTTGTCTGTCGTCGTCGGCGTCGTCGTCCGCGGCGTAAACTTTTACATTTTCGACTTCTTTTCTGAAACTACAAGGTAGATTTCAGTGAAACTTGGTCAGATGCATATATGGGCCGGTGCAATTCAGATTTGTTCGCAATGTTGTCCTGGCTCCCAAAACTAGGTCAAGGTGACCTATGGTTCCAAAAAACTTAAAAAATCTTCTTCTCCGAAAGCGATGATGGGAGAAAAAATCTGATGTGATGTTTGGCTTTTCTAGGGTCTTAAGCTTATAAATTGTTCATTTCGTGAAATTTGGTAAAAAATTAGGTTACGCGTTTTTGCATTTAATTTTAAAAATTTCGTAAAATGGATTCAAATTGTTATAACTTGTCTATATGAATAGATATTGACATGGGGTTTTCAGTTTTGACTTTTTCTTGAAATAACATTCAAATAGGGGTCAAGGTCAAAGTTCAAGGTCATGACCTAGTTTGTAATTTGCGCAGTTTTAAACTGTTTTCTTCAAAATTTTAAGAGATATATAATATCAAAACATTGTTAAAATGTTCAGCATGACAAAATGTAAAAAGGTACAAAGTTTCGTAACTGTATGATAATGCATGTAGGAGTTGTTGCCCCTGAAATGTTATTTTTTTTGCTAATAAAAACTAAAATTGTGCATTAGCTTGAAAACTATAAACTTTTTGTATAGGCATGTATGTTAGAATATTGTAGGTATTGACATGTTGAACATTTTGATATATGGCTCAAGGTCATACGTTCAAAGGTCAAGGTCATAGGTGAATAAAAAGACTGAAATTGTTAATTATCTTGGAAACTATTAACTTTTTGTATTGGCATGTATATTAGAATATTGTTGGAATTGATATGGCGATCATTCTGATATGAGATATAAGGTCTCACATTTAAAGGTCAAGGTCATAGATGCATAAAAAGACTGAAATTGTTAATTTTCTTGAAAACTATTAACTTTTTGCATAGGCATATATATTAGAATATTGTAGGTATTGATATGACAATCATTTAAATATGTGACTCAAGGTCATACATTCAAAGGTCAAGGTCATGGGTGCATAAAAAGACTGAAATTGTTTATTATCTTGGAAACTATAACCTTTTCGATTGGCATATATATTAGAATGTTGTAGATATTGACATGACGATCATTTTGATATATGGTCAAGGTCACAGCTGCAAAAGAAGACTTAAATTGCTAATTATCTTGAAAACTATTAACTTTTTATAGGCATGTTTATTGGAATATTTTATGTTTTTTTTGCAAATGATTTTGGATATATCCTCAGGTTGGCCATATTCTCAGGTGAGCGTTAAGGCCCATGGGCCTCTTGTTTGAATTGTATTATTTCATAAAAATTCAAAAGTAGCACATGACACTGAAAAAGTAATAAAAACACTGAATATCACCTATAAATAAACTTATCGTTGGTTTTATTTGGGTAAAAACAGACAAAATAAAACTAAGAACTTTAATTGGTAAAATAAAAACGGGGTATTGTATTTTTTATATTAATGCATCTTGAAATCCATGAAAGCAGCATGGATGGCACGTCCGACAGAAACGAATAAGAGATAGACTGTTTTTTTGAAAATCGTTTTGAGATGTATTGTCCGAAAGAAATCATTATGTAAACTAATTAAATGAAACCAACATCTCTTACTTGTCAAATCTTTTATCAATTTTTTCCTACTTCTATAATAAAAATAAATTGTTTATCAAAAACTGAATTCTTAACTCAAGTTCGTTTAAAGAAAATTTTAAATATCTTGGTCACAAAAATATTGGTCTGATCTTTTTAATCATTGAATTGAATGGATACGTGTTTATACGCAGAAAATATAAAATGCGTATGACAAAACAATATCAGAGTTTAAATATAAACTTTAACATCATTTGTTATGGAATAATTTGTTGTCAGAATTTTGAAGTCTGAGGTAAGCAAAAACCATCCTTTTTGATAAAATTAAATTTATGAACTAGACAATTAAAATATCAGAGTTTAAATATAAACTTTAACATCATTTGTTATGGAATAATTTGTTGTCAGAATTTTGAATTCTGAGGTAAGCAAAAACCATCCTTTTTGATAAAATTAAATTCATGAACTAGACAATTAAAATATCAGAGTTTTAATATAAACTTTAACATCATTTGTTATGGAATAATTTGTTGTCAGAATTTTGAATTCTGAGGTAAGCAAAAACCATCCTTTTTGATAAAATTAAAGACAATTCTCTCTTGGGCTGAATGTAAAATTTGTATGTAAAACAGCGAAAAGTTGAGAAAACGTGCAATTGTTAAAGATATCCTGGAAGACTATTTTTACAGGCTCTTGTGAATGTTATTTGGATAGAAGCACCATTTTGAAATAAATTTACAAATTTGTAATGAGACATTGAAAAAAAGGGACATATACAAAGACATAAAACGTATAAGACAAATAAATAACTCGTTATTTCAATCTTATCAAGCCTTACTGTAAACGTGATATTTTCGCGGGGGGGGGGGGGGGGTATTTTCTCGATTTAGTTGTTCGGTTCATTTCGCGTGGGGTTATTATCGCGATTTTTTCTATTAAAAATAATAATTTTCGTGATAGATGAATTGTTTTCACTATGTATATGAATTTGTTAAAAATGCATTTCACACAGCTGAATAAGATACCCCTCATTGCACTTAAATTAACTAAAAATTACCTGTTTGTGTGTAAACACCCCATGGGTGCCTTGTATTTATTTAACAAAGGTGTTATTTAACAGTAATCATTCATGATCGTAACCTTGTGTAATTACCCATGGAGTAAGTACAATCGTTAGTATCTAAAACATCTTTGAGAACTTTTAAATGTTTTAGACAAACATGTTAAAACTTGTATTTATAGTTTTGTAATTGACAGTAATTTGTGTTTTTCGGTAATACTGATTTAGTTTGGTACTGCATCATAATTATGCATATGACTAAATATTTTGTATCCATATCTTTCGATATATCTTTCTGAATAAATAAATTATGGACGTAAATATATACATGTATATTTTAATAAGATGGCTACACAAACTATACAACTTCAAGATTGAATTTGTTTAAGAAAATAAATTCATAAACTAGACAGACACTAAATACAATACTTTTATATATTTTAAAATTTTAAAATACCATGTTGTCTGTTAGTGTAAAAAATTTACAAATGAGCGATTGACTGGACTTGTGAATAAATATTAAGAAAGCATGTTATTTAAGCAAGTATATATTGCTAATTTTGTAATGTTTTTGAGCATATTGTAGTTTAAATTTGATCAGCATATTTTAGTTTCAATTTGATCAGCATATTGTAGTTGCAATTTGTAACTTTAATTAGCTTTTATTTTGTAACTTTATGTATTACATTTTTTGTATTTAACTATTTGTTTGTTTACTTTTGATGATTTTTTTATCAATAAAATGTAACAATGTGCGTTCTATATTGGCTATCGTTGCAAAGAGCCTTAAATTAATATTATACAAAAACCTATCGTTTTAAAATATTAATTGGAAAATTTAACAAGAGTTTATGCCTAACAACTTATTTCTTGTATTGTCTACAAAATTTATACGCATAAAATGAAAATTAGTATTATAATAATCTTGCTGCAAGGACCATTTCGAATTCAATTTAAAATATTGCCCTTTTCTAAATTTTTAAAACTTTTTTTCGATTTTCCAGAGCAATCAAACTATTAATCATCACTATCTTTTAAACTGAGATAAAGGTCCATTGTAAAAAAAACTTTACTTAAAATAATTGCGTTAACAATAAATAATATTGAGATGAATGAGTGTTGCTGGGTATACTGTGGTTTGAAATGGGACTGTGCGTCTCTTTTAAAGTTTTAATATTTTTGTATTACATTTTTAAAGTTTGTCTGTGATGTTAATTGACACACTAAATTTTGATATTTTTTATGAAAACTGCATATATTCGATCACTGACAACTTTTTAATTAAAAATTGTAGGTTAACAAAAATTAAATTTTGAATATCTTGACCTTAAGGATTGATTTGTCATTGAATGGTTTATAAAAGTTTTTATACAATTTTCTTTACTTTTCCCTTTACCATCTATACATAAATCCATATGTAAGACGCATGAAAATTTGACTACAAGTTACATTTTCTGACTGCACAAAGTATTGCTTACTGAGCTATTAAAGAATTTTAAACTACTGTGAATCTATTTATAGAAACATGTCATTAACATTCGATAAGCATGAATCTATATATGGTACATTATTATTATTAACTGTAATAAACTTTTGTTTTGAAAATCACCACAGTACGTGTGTTCTTTTAACATTATGGAAATACCAGTTTTTAAACGACTCAGAAAAGTACACGTATGTCTTATAATATACAATTAAAACAAACTTAAGGCTAATTTTTGCATTAACAGTTGAACGCATTGTTAAATACAGACAAACTATGGATTGGGAAAATTTATTTACCGTTGATGATGTTTTTAAATTTTTAAAAAAAAAATTTTCAAACGTACTTTCTTTTGTTGTGCTTTTATTAGCCATGATGGTGTTGTTTTATACTGATTTGAAGAAAGAGACTTATGATGGATATACTATTCAAGATCTTATACAAAGAATAAATGAAAGTGAAACAACAATAGCAGAACTTAAACAACAGATTTTTCGATATGATAATCTGTTCCAGAGAATAAATGAAGATGAAAGAAAAATTGAAGACAATAATAAAACTATTCATTTATCAAGAGAGGAAATGGAACGTAAAATACACGATATTGAAACTAAAATACACGATATTGAAACTAAAATACACGATATTGAAACTAAAATACGCGATATTGAAACTACCCAGAACCAACGACAAGAGAATTATCATAATGATATTCGTGAAATCATGAAAATATTACAAGATTTTTCAACACAACAGAAGTTGACCGAAAACGAAGTAGTTAATATTAACAAACTAATTGATTTGATCAAACATGCAATGGATAGTGATAGTAGACTTCATGATAATATGAGACTGGAGTTAAATCGTCTATATCAATCAAATCAGGAGATTGAATCAAGACTTAGAGAAACAGAAAAGAAAATAGTGGGTTTCTCACCGGTTTAATTCATTCAATCGATTCCAGAATTTCTTCATTCAGCAACGGAAGGAAACAGCTGATATGAAAAGGGATCTGTTGGTGAAAAATAAGTGTACATAATAGGCAGTAAAAACACTCACTGATTTGTAAATAGTGAAAACATTTTTAAATTAGTGAGAATATTGAAAAAACAAGCTAGTTGTGTTTTAAACAGAAAAATTTAAGAATTTGTCCACAAATTATGACTGTAATCTTCTGTATAATTATTAATTATGAGTAAGTTTAATAAATATGCTTCAAAGTATTGTTAAGTCATTCTACGAGTGTCGAGAAAGCTTTCGGTTTTCGTAGTGACAATATGCGATTTGTTTGGTAACCGTTGGTAACAACTTTAAATTGACATTAAACGAAAAACTTTTTGTTTTAGGGCTTTACTTGGAACCTATTATTTTTGTGTAACAATAAGGAAAACGCCATGTGTATGATGTAAATAGACACTAACTTTCATTTCATTAACAATAAATTATATGGAGATGATATATTTTTGTTGAGTATATTGTGGTTTGAATTTGAAAAATTGGTAAGTAGTGCGTATTAAACAATGAGTATTTGTGGTTTGAATTTGTGACAATGATAAAGATTCCGTGTTAAACAATGTGATATTCAGTTTTGGCATGATTTTTAATGCACACTTGCACACGCCTTTCTGGTGCTAAAGGCGTTAGTCTTCAAACTCAAGATGTGTAAATCCTATTGTTTCGGCCGTAAGTAAAGAAAGGCTTTCCACGTTGTAGGCCTTCACTGGTTGTTCGGCAACACTTTAAATAACTGAATGATTTTTGGTGTTTATCATTTTCTCAATGGAGTGTATACTCAACTCAAATCTTTCCATTTTTCTCTCGTCAATTTTTTAAAAACTAAGTTTTATGAGAAAATGTTTTCTGTTGTTAAAAAATCCTACATCAAACAATTTATTTACATAACATATTAAATTTTAATTGCGTTAACACCGAGTGATTGTGAAACTGGGGTAAAAATCTTGCATACCTACCCACCATACAAACTTGCGTTAAAATGAATCCTGGTGATAATTAAACATTGTCTGGTCGAGAATAGCTGATACATTACTGATGTGAGGTAGACATAACATTCAACCAACCAGTTATTGGATAAATATGGGGTAAATAAAACAGCCTAAATGTTAGAAGTCATTATTATTAAGATAAAAGTGTAAGCGAATATAGTTATAACGTTGTTCGGGGTCGATCCGTGACCGTCTCTGACCAAGACTTAAAAAGTGGTGACATGTTCTCTCTCGAAAAAGTCGGCATTTTGAAATGGAAATCAAGGACTTTTAAGACGAGACCTAAAAAGCCGCTGACGCGTGCCAAGGTAGGGTCCGACATTGTGCATTTCCCAGAGAACAAAGTAGGTGAAAATTTTCACCACTGCAACTTAAGCTTGAGACGTCCCAATACAAGTGAAATATTCTTCACCGGGTCGTTTATCCAAATTTATACATAATCATTAATGTGTAAGGCTGATTTGTTAAGCTATTATGAGAGACATATTTGCGTTTTTGTGTAATCAATGCTTACTTGAACACCTCACGCATTCAAAAACTTGTTTTTAAATTAATGTACAAAGAATAACCTTGATCTCGTTGTAAATTGCTGAAACATTGCTGATGCGACGTTTAACAACATCTGTTTACGAAACGAACACGCTGCCAATTCAGCTACCACAGAATTATGCCACATGTTAACAAAATTAAGTAAGATTTTTTTTTATTAAAAGTCATATAACATTAACTTATTAGACTATCAAAGCATTGCATCGGTTCTGTCCGAGATCCTGTTATTCCAGCAAAAGTCTTCATTTGGTGTAAATGAATAGGAGGTTGTGGCTGTGGCGCTGGTTGTGGTGGAGGTAAAGGTTGCTGTCCTCCTGGTAAATATGGCGTCAATCCAGTAATGCCTTATTGATCGCTGAGTCTACAAAGCCATCTGAAATACAATGTTTTTGTTTGTGAATGACATATATACAACTGTAAGAGTTTATTGCCTGCATACTTTTGTATAGATCCTAGTGCTGAAAAGTAGTCAGAACATCGGCTAGTAAAAATCCGGTTTTCACCACCATCCCATAACATCCTGTCTCGACAAAAGTGGAAGAATCATGCCTTGGAAAAAAAGCCACCTCTATTTTACCATCTTTTACACTTCCACTTAATTAAATGCGATCCATTTATACTCCAACTTTTGTTTCTCCTTAGGAAGCACTAAGCTACTCGTTATATATGCCTCATTTCTTCCATAAGACCCCCCTCTTGTCACCTTCTTTTACCCTTTACATCAATAAAATAGCGTGATAGTATCAATTACCGATGTCCTGTGTTTGTCGGCTCTCCTTCGATGGGGAAACAGTTTCTGCAAGCAAAAGAATGAAAAAACAAAGTGATGCGTAAATATACCTCATATCTGATGTTTTCAAAAAATACAAAAGGTGTGTAATGGTTGGTTTAAGTTGCATTTAAAGTTATAAATCGAACACTGACATAGAATTTCCGGAAATTCTACACAAATACGAAATCATCTGCTATTAAGATCAAAATCAGAGATGTAGTCTAACCTTAGATTGAAATGATTAGGTGCAAGATATGGAAAAGTAAAAAATCTCAAGAGAAATACATGTATAGGACAAATAAATCTAAAACATACATTTTTGTGTCGAAGAAACCATGCATTATATACATTTCAGACAAGAGTTATTCCGCTTTGGCAATTTATCCTACAAAACCGGTATTATTGTTATTATTATTATTATTTTTATTATTATTATTATTATTATTATTATTATTATTATTATTATTATTATTATTATTATATTTTTGTCATTAACTATGCTTTCCCTGTTTTTCTGACAGGAAAGTTTTCAGCTATATTGTCACATTTTTGACGACCAATTTTTAAACTATGTTATCACATTTTTTACAGCCAATGTTTTTATAACATGAGAACTGTCCCGAAAAACGAGAGCCCTTAACATCCGTATTTGGACTTACATAACCTATCAACTGATTTTTTTTTAATTTCAGTTACTTGAGCTGGACACTCAGATAAGCTTTTGATATCCATCTTCGACCGTCGTGCGTAAACGTTTAACATTTAATTTTCTCCTTTAAAACTACAGGGCTAAATTTCATTAAACATGGTTACCTGGCTAGAGGCCTTTTAGATTTGAGAAAATAAAGGAGATATTTCCCCTTTAGCGACCCCATATTTATCTGCGACTTTGCAGGGGAATGATCTCACACTCTTAAGATTGCCATAAATGTACACCAGTTCAATGTAAACCAGAGTCTAGTTTCACAATCTTTTGCTCAATTGATTGTAAAATCAACATTTTTAAATAATAAGATTAATGAGACAATGCTTAGTTTCGTTAAAAAAAACCTACATTTAACAATTTAAATATAACATTAGATATTAAATTCTAACTGTGTATTGTCTTAAAAATTAACATTGAATTATTCCCTAATTTAGGTTCAGTGTACATTAATTGAGTTAATGATTGAGAAATTGGGGTCAAAATCTCTTGCACATATGAACCATACGAACTTGCGTTAAAAAAAATCCTGGGGATAATTATCCATTGTCTTGTCGGGAATAGCTGATACATCGCTGATGTGAGGTAAAAATAACATTCAACCAACCAATTTTTGGATGAGTTTGGGGGTAAATAAAACAGCCTAAATTATCAAGACCTACAAAATAGTGGAATTTTCTTTCCAGAAAATCGTCATTTAGAAATGGAAGTCAAGGAATCTTCAGACGAGATCTTAAAAACTCGTTGACCTGTGACAAAACAATGTCCGATATTGCACATTGCCGTGGTCAAAATTTCTACCACGGCAACTTTAGCTTGTCATATCCCATTACAAGTGATTTTTTTGACAAGGGATTCAACCAAATTCGCACATTTTATCATTAATGGGTGCTGCTGGTTTTGTAAAATTATTATCAGAGACATATTTGTCGTGTTTTGCTCTCTCTCTCTCTCTCTCTCTCTCTCTCTCTCTCTCTCTCTCTCTCTCTCTCTCTCTCTCTCTCTCTCTCTCTCTCTCTCTCTCTCTCTGTCTTTCTCTCTCTCTCATTGCACATGCAAGCTTATGTACAGTTGTTTTACCAGTTCCGAATTTTTACTAGTTCCGAATAATCCAAAATTTAAATCCCGTTCAATTAAAGGAATCGCAAAATAATTTTATCAATATGTTTTAACTTGAAAGTATGGACATTAATTGTTTAAATAATATAAACTTCAACCGCTTCCTAAATGTATGTGCAGGACAGGTCGGCAAATTGTTGGTGACCTAGTTTAACGATATAAACAAATCGTGGTCACGGAAATGCCTTTTTCAAGAAAACATGAAAACCACGTGTTGCCGATGACAGATGCGGGTATTTTGAATGTGTGAAAAGTAAGTACTATTAACAACTTATTAACCATTAAAATGTTGAACTTTTATTGTCTCTCGATCTATTAATATACTGTACTTGAATTACTGTGATGATTTTACCAGTTTCGAATAGGTAAAAATATCAACATCGAGACTAATCTCCTACAATGTACTGCTTGCTATGGAACTCGAGATAGACAGAAGCAATTGTATTTTCCCTTTTCCGGTGTATTTTTATTACTATTATTTTGTTGTACAAATATAAAATATATTAACACATATGTTAAAGTAATCCATAGACAAAAGGAACTACTTTATACCCCACCAGGGTTTATGTACATGCTAGCTAAATTAATGGGGAAAATGACGGATAAGGCCAAATGATAAAAAAAAATAGAAAATAATTGTGAAGACATAATTTAATATTTTACATTGGTTTTAATGGGTAGGGTACAACAGGAAGTCTTGTCAATTTCTTAATTCTTTAGGTGATTGTACCAATGTACCACATTTAAACTTTGAACTCTTTTTGCCTCTAAACAGTTTTCGCTATCATTTCAATAAATTCATTTGTTTATGATTTTGGTAAGGGAATATTTCAGAATTTATTTTTCCTGTTTTTATTTACTGCAGAATGGGAAGAAATAAGAAAGCAAAGCCGGGTAGTCCAGCAGTAGCTGTTGCTTCAAAATTAAAGATAGTTTAAATTGTTCAAAAGTTAAAATATACTCCACAAAATAAGTAAAGGACCACATCAAAAACATTATTTAATTTTGTAGAGTGTAAATCATATCATTTCATATTCACACTTCTCATAATTTCATGAAGGAGATTTAATTTCGTACACAAAAGATTAACTTCATAACATCATTTGAAACAAGAAAAGAATAAGAACAAATTACAGATGGATTTTTTAAATATTTCAGTTTTTGGATTTTTATTTCAAATTTCACAATGGTCCCCAACTTTTTTTGTTGAGTATATTTTTTCTCAATATTGTCTTTGTATTATCATCTGGCCCCAGTTTCACAATCAAATCTTAACTAAGATTTTCCTTAACTGAAACTTAACAAATTTTAATCATCTTTTTTTGGAACTACTGACGAATATTTTTGTAAAAACTACATGCAGATGTTTTATTCTAGACGTGATTTTCAAAATGAAACCTGAAATTTCTGAATACCTTGAAAATTAACAACACTATAAGGATTTGAAATTTTGCATGATTTAAGTTAAGGAAAATCTTAGCTAAAGAATGATTGTGAAACCGGGACATGGGTGACTGCTCATTTCAAGCATATATAAAGAAAAAATATTAAAAATTAATTCTAAAATTACAAATGTTAATCACTAGTACAAATAAAGTAGAACTGTTAAATTTATGCAAATTTCTAAACGAAAGTCTAAAACATTATACTTAAATATCAACTTTATTTCTTTTTCATGTTTATAACATGTATCATACTGAATAATTATTGTAAATCGTTTTAATATTTTGTTGTAAAATAATGTTGTAATCTGTGTACCACCATTGTATATATTTATCATTATTATTACTATAATTGTTATTATCATTATTATTATTATATATTGAACTGTTAAACCTCTAATATTTGATAATAATATCATTGTAATAAAGAATCTTGATAAAAAGTGGTGTTGATGAAAAGTGAGAACTTTTATATGTTTCAGCAATTGTTTTTTTTTTAAATAGTGTTGTTAGTGCAATAATATTAAAAATACTCTAGTCTAATTTTTTAATTTATATCTGATTAAGTTTTTATTCAATAATTTATGTTTATTTACAATTTTTATTAATATTAAATCTTAGGTAAAGATTTTTAATTGTTTTAAAATAAAAAAATATATGTACTGAAGATATATGAGTGGTTTTTTTTCTTTCACCATGAACAATGTAACCAGAAGAAATGTTTTCCGCCAATTAAGTACGATTTCTGGATGCTACATGTAACAAGCCACACTGCTTTAAAAAAATCATGTATAGTTGCCACGTTATCCCCCCTTACTCTTAAAAGGTGCTCCCTTATTCGGAAGTGGCAATTCCATTCGCAACTAGTAAAATGGCTGTCGACCGTTTTCGCTGAGCTGTCGCGCTTCCCCTGCAAACTTTTAATAGTATCTCAACATGATCAGAACCGGTAAACATTTGTGTGATTACACTATATAATTTTTGTTTCCTCTCAATGTTGTTGACGTCGGCAGCCGCGCCTATATGAAACCCTGTTCGGAACTGGTAAAATAACTGTATATATCCATTAAGAACTCTTGGAAGATTTCCTTGATTACTGATTAAATCGAACACGCTGCCAATTGAGCTATCACAAAATTATGCCACATGTTTACAAAAATAGGTAATATGTTTTTTCATTAAAAAGAGTCATATTGCATTAACATTTTAGACTTTATCAAAGAATTGTATCCTTTTAGTCAGAGCTAATTTACTTCGAGCAAGGGTCTTCTTTTGGTGGAATCTGGGGCGGAGGTTGTGGCTGGGGCGGAGGTTGTGGTGGGAGTAAAGCTTGCTGTCTTCCTGGTAAAGATAATATTAATGCGCCATCTAAATTTCGTTTACCTAAAATACAATGTATTTGTTTGTGAATGACATATATACACATGTAAGAGTTTATTGGCCGCATACTCTTGTATAGATCCTAGTGAGGAAAAGAAGATTAGCAAATAAAAATCCGGTTTTCTCCACCATCCAAGAACCGCCTGTCACGACAAAATCTTGTCATGGACAAATAAAAGCCACCTGTATTCCCCTCTATAACACGTTCCCTTAATTAGATGCAATCCATCTTTAAACACTATATGCTATAAAAACATGTATGCTCCCACTATCATTTCTACATACACAGCTCTATGTTATTCGTCATATGACTCATTTCTTTCATAACACCCCCTTCTCGTCACCATCCTTACCCTTTACATCGGTAACAAAGCGATATAGTCTCACTTACCGATGTCCTGTTTTTGTCGGCTCTTCTTCGATGGGGAGACATTTTCTGCAAGCAAAAGAATGAAAAAACAAAGTAATGCGTAAATATACCTCATATCTGATGTTTACAAAAATACAAAGGTGTGTAATGGTTGGTAACTGAAATCTGCATTAAGTTGTTCAATTTTCTATTTTCTTTTCTTTTTTTTTATTTATTCATTTATTTATTTATTTATTTATTTATTTATTTTCTCAAAATATATTTTTGAAAAAATAGATATCTTCTAACCACGATCCGTGACATTCATTTTCATTTTCATATTCATATTTCATTTTTTTAGCTGTAAATAAACGGAATCCTCTAACCGGTTGGTCAGTGTTTTACGATGGTAATTGTGAGCTTGGAGCATGCGCACGGTTGTACGAAAAACCTACAACCGCAGGTGATACATGACTGATGGTTGGGCGTCGGTTGTGGTGGGAGTAAAGCTTGCTGTCTCCCTGGTAAAGATAACATAAATCCGCGTTTTATTATCCAGTCATATGAAATACAATGTATTTGTTTGTGAATGACATATATAGACATGTAAGAGTTTATTGGCCGCATACTCTTGTATAGATCCTAGTGAGGAAAATAAGATTAGCAGATAAAAATCCGGTTTTCTCCACCATCCAAGAACCGCCGGTCTCGACAAAATCTTGTCTTGGACAAAAAGCCACCTTTATTCCCCTCTCTAACACATTCACTTAATTAAATGCAATCATTTCTTCATAGGCAGCATGCGCACGGATGTACGGAAAAACCTAGAACCGAAGGTGATACATGACAGATTGCATTAATTGTCCTTCATTAATATCCAGATGTATTTGAAATGGTGTTATGTAACCATTACTAAGTCACTTATGACAAATTCAACGAAGTTCTGTGTTTAATTTATCGTATTTCACCGTTTTGAAAGTTATGTTTAAATGACCCGGGTTTTGATGACGTAACACGCTGCCAATTGAGCTACCACAAAATTAGGCCACATGTTTACAAAAATAGGTAATATGTATTTTCATTTATTAAAAGTCATATTTTATTCGTCATATGACTCATTTCTTCCATAAGACCCCCATCTCGTCACCATCCTTGCCTTTACATCCTTAACAAAGCGATAGAGTCTCACTTACCGGTGTCCTGTGTTTGTCGGCTCTGCTTCGATGGGGAGACAGCTTCTGCAAGCAGAACAATGAAAAAAAGAAAGTAACGCGTAAATATACCTCATATCTGATGTTAACAAAAAATACAAAGGTGTGTAATGGTTGGTAACTTAAAGCTGCGTTAAGTTTTTCAATTTTTCGATTTTTTTTTTTTTTCTTTTTTTTTTTTTTTTTTTTTTTTTTTTTTTTTTTTTTTTTTTTTTTCTAGAAAATATATTTTTTTAAGAAATAGATATCTTCTAACCACGATCAGTGACATTCGTTTTCATTTTCATAATAAATTTCATTTCTGGAATCCTCTGACCGGTTGGTCAGTGTTTTACGATGGTAATTGTGAGCTTGGATCATGCGCACGGATGTACGGAAAAACCTAGATCCGAAGATTGCATTAATTGTCCTTCATTAATATCCAGATGTATTTGAAATGGTGTTATGTAACCATTACTAAGTCACATATGACAAATTCAACGAAGTTCTGTGTTTAATTTATCGTATTTCATTGTTTTGAAAGTTATGTTTAAATGACCCGGGTTTTGATGACGTAACACGCTGCCAATTGAGCTACCACAAAATTATGCCACATGTTTACAAAAATAGGTAATATGAATTTCATTGATTAAAAGTCATATTACATTAACTTTTTAGACTTTATCAAAGCATTGTATCATTTCAGTCACAGCTCTTTTAGTTCCAGCAAGGGTCTTCTTTTGGTGGAATCTGGGGCGGAGGTTGTGGCTGGGGCGGAGGTTGTGGTGTGGGTAAAGGTTGCTGTCTTCCTGGTAAAGATGATATAAATCCGCGTTTTATTATCCAGTCATATGAAATACAATGTATTTGTTTGTGAATGACATATATAGACATGTAAGAGTTTATTGGCCGCATACTCTTGTATAGATCCTTGTGAGGAAAAGAAGATTAGCAAATAAAAATCCGGTTTTCTCCACCATCCAAGAACCGCCTGTCTCGACAAAATCTTGTCTTGGACAAATAAAAGCCACCTTTATTCCTCTCTCTAACACGTTCCCTTAATCAGATGCAATCTATCTTTAAACATTATAAGCTTTAAAAACATGTATGCTTCCACTATCATTTCTTCATAGGCAGCTCTATGTTATTCGTAATATGACACATTTCTTCCATAAGACAACCCCCTCTCGTCACCATCCTTACCCTTTACATCGGTAACAAAGCGATATAGTCTCACTTACCGGTGTCCTGTGTTTGTCGGCTCTACTTCGATGGGGAGACAGTTTCTGAAAGCAAAACAATGAAAAAAGAAAGTAATGCGTAAATATACCTCATATCTGATGTTTACAAAAAATACAAAGGTGTGTAATGGTTGGTAACTTAAATCTGCATTAAGTTTTTCAATTTCGGAATTTTTTTTTTATTTTTTTATTTTTTTTTTTTTTTTTTTTTTTTTTTTTTTTTTTGATTTTCTAAAAACTATATTTTTTTGAAAAAACAGATATCTTCTAACCACGATCAGTGACATTCCTTTTCATTTTCATAATTAATTTCATTTCTGGAATTCTCTGACCGGTTGGTCAGTGTTTATGATGGTAATTATGAGCTTGGAGCATGCGCACGGATGTACGGAAAAACCTAGAACCGAAGATTGCATTAATTGTCCTTCATTAATATCCAGATGTATTTGAAATGGTGCTATGTAAACATTACTAAGTCACATTTGACAAATTCAACGAAGTTCTGTTTTTAATTTATCGTATTTCATTGTTTTGAAAGTTATGTTTAAATGACCCGGTTTTGATGACGTAACACGCTGCCAATTGAGCTACCACAAAATTATGGCAAATGTTTACAAAAATAGGTAATATGTATTTTCATTGATTAAAATTCATATGTTATTCGTCATATGATTCATTTCTTCCATAAGACCCCCTTCTCGTCACCATCCTTAACCTTTAAATCGGTAAGAAAGCGATATAGTCTCAATTACCGGTGTCCTGTGTTTATCGGCTCTGCTTCGATGGGGTGACAGTTTGTGCAAGCAGAACAATGATGAAAGAAAGTAATGCGTAAATATAAATCATATCTGATGTTCACAAAAAATACAAAGGTGTGTAATGGTTGGTAACTTAAATCTGCATTAAGTTTTTCAATTTTCGGATTTTTTTTTTTTTTTTTTTTTTTTTTTTTTTTTTTTTTTTTTTGATTTTCTAAAAATACATTTTTAAAAAAATAGATATCTTCTTACCACGATCCGTTACATTCATTTTCATTTTCATATTTATTTTCATTTCTTTTAGCTGTAAATAAACAGAATCCTCTGACCGGTTGGTCAGTGTTTTACGATGGTAATTATGAGCTTGGAGCATGCGCACCGATGTACGGAAAGACCTAGAACCGAAGATTGCATTAATTGTCCTTCATTAATATCCACACGTATTTGAAATGGTGTTATGTAACCATTACTAAGTCACATATGACAAATTCAACGAAGTTCTGTTTTTAATTTATCGTATTTCACCGTTTTGAAATGTATGTTTAAATGACCCGGGTTTTGATGACGTAATACGCTGCCAATTGAGCTACCACAAAATTATGCCACATGTTTACAAAAATAGGTAATATGTATTTTCATTGATTAAAAGTCATATTGCATTAACTTTTTAGACTTTATCAAAGCATTGTATCCTTTCAGTCACAGCTCTTTTACTTCCAGAAAGAGTGTTCTTTTTGTGGAATCTGGGGCGGAGGTTGTGGCTGGGGCGGAGGTTGTGGTGGGAGTAAAGCTTGCTGTCTTCCTGGTAAAGATGATAAAAATCCGCGTTTTATTATCCAGTCATATGAAATACAATGTATTTGTTTGTGAATGACATATATACACATGTAAGAGTTTATTGGCCGCATACTCTTGTATAGATCCCAGTGAGGAAAATAAGATTAGCAGATAAAAATCCGGTTTTCTCCACCATCCAAGAACCGCCGGTCTCGACAAAATCTTGTCTTGGACAAATAAAAGCCACCTTTTTTCCCCTCTCTAACACATTCACTTAATTAGATGCAATCATTTCTTCATAGGCAGCATGCGCACGGGTGTACGGAAAAACCTAGAACCGAAGGTGATACATGGCAGATTGCATTAATTGTCCTTCATTAATATCCAGATGTATTTGAAATGGTGTTATGTAACCATTACTTAGTCATTTATGACAAATTCAACGAAGTTCTGTGTTTAATTTATCGTATTTCACCGTTTTGAAAGTTATGTTTAAATGACCCGGGTTTTGATGACGTAACACGCTGCCAAATGAGCTACCACAAAATTATGCCACATGTTTACAAAAATAAGTAATATCTATTTTCATTGATTAAAAGTCATATGTTATTCGTCATATGACTCATTTCTTCCATAAGACCCCCATCTCGTCACCATCCTTGCCTTTACATCCTTAACAAAGCGATAGAGTCTCACTTACCGGTGTCCTGTGTTTGTCGGCTCTGCTTCGATGGGGAGACAGCTTCTGCAAGCAGAACAATGAAAAAAAGAAAGTAACGCGTAAATATACCTCATATCTGATGTTAACAAAAAATACAAAGGTGTGTAATGGTTGGTAACTTAAAGCTGCGTTAAGTTTTTCAATTTTTCGATTTTTTTTTTTTTATTTTTTTTTTTTTTTTTTTTTTTTTTTTTTTTTTTTTCTAGAAAATATATTTTTTTAAAAAATAGATATCTTCTAACCACGATCAGTGACATTCGTTTTCATTTTCATAATAAATTTCATTTCTGGAATCCTCTGACCGGTTGGTCAGTGTTTTACGATGGTAATTGTGAGCTTGGATCATGCGCACGGATGTACGGAAAAACCTAGATCCGAAGATTGCATTAATTGTCCTTCATTAATATCCAGATGTATTTGAAATGGTGTTATGTAACCATTACTAAGTCACATATGACAAATTCAACGAAGTTCTGTGTTTAATTTATCGTATTTCATTGTTTTGAAAGTTATGTTTAAATGACCCGGGTTTTGATGACGTAACACGCTGCCAATTGAGCTACCACAAAATTATGCCACATGTTTACAAAAATAGGTAATATGAATTTCATTGATTAAAAGTCATATTACATTAACTTTTTAGACTTTATCAAAGCATTGTATCATTTCAGTCACAGCTCTTTTAGTTCCAGCAAGGGTCTTCTTTTGGTGGAATCTGGGGCGGAGGTTGTGGCTGGGGCGGAGGTTGTGGTGTGGGTAAAGGTTGCTGTCTTCCTGGTAAAGATGATATAAATCCGCGTTTTATTATCCAGTCATATGAAATACAATGTATTTGTTTGTGAATGACATATATAGACATGTAAGAGTTTATTGGCCGCATACTCTTGTATAGATCCTTGTGAGGAAAAGAAGATTAGCAAATAAAAATCCGGTTTTCTCCACCATCCAAGAACCGCCTGTCTCGACAAAATCTTGTCTTGGACAAATAAAAGCCACCTTTATTCCTCTCTCTAACACGTTCCCTTAATCAGATGCAATCTATCTTTAAACATTATAAGCTTTAAAAACATGTATGCTTCCACTATCATTTCTTCATAGGCAGCTCTATGTTATTCGTAATATGACACATTTCTTCCATAAGACAACCCCCTCTCGTCACCATCCTTACCCTTTACATCGGTAACAAAGCGATATAGTCTCACTTACCGGTGTCCTGTGTTTGTCGGCTCTACTTCGATGGGGAGACAGTTTCTGAAAGCAAAACAATGAAAAAAGAAAGTAATGCGTAAATATACCTCATATCTGATGTTTACAAAAAATACAAAGGTGTGTAATGGTTGGTAACTTAAATCTGCATTAAGTTTTTCAATTTCGGAATTTTTTTTTTATTTTTTTTATTTTTTTATTTTTTTTTTTTTTTTTTTTTTTTTTGATTTTCTAAAAACTATATTTTTTTGAAAAAACAGATATCTTCTAACCACGATCAGTGACATTCGTTTTCATTTTCATAATTAATTTCATTTCTGGAATTCTCTGACCGGTTGGTCAGTGTTTATGATGGTAATTATGAGCTTGGAGCATGCGCACGGATATACGGAAAAACCTAGAACCGAAGATTGCATTAATTGTCCTTCATTAATATCCAGATGTATTTGAAATGGTGCTATGTAAACATTACTAAGTCACATTTGACAAATTCAACGAAGTTCTGTTTTTAATTTATCGTATTTCATTGTTTTGAAAGTTATGTTTAAATGACCCGGTTTTGATGACGTAACACGCTGCCAATTGAGCTACCACAAAATTATGGCAAATGTTTACAAAAATAGGTAATATGTATTTTCATTGATTAAAATTCATATGTTATTCGTCATATGATTCATTTCTTCCATAAGACCCCCTTCTCGTCACCATCCTTAACCTTTAAATCGGTAAGAAAGCGATGTAGTCTCAATTACCGGTGTCCTGTGTTTATCGGCTCTGCTTCGATGGGGTGACAGTTTGTGCAAGCAGAACAATGATGAAAGAAAGTAATGCGTAAATATAAATCATATCTGATGTTCACAAAAAATACAAAGGTGTGTAATGGTTGGTAACTTAAATCTGCATTAAGTTTTTCAATTTTCGGATTTTTTTTTTTTTTTTTTTTTTTTTTTTTTTTTTTTTTTTTTGATTTTCTAAAAATACATTTTTAAAAAAATAGATATCTTCTTACCACGATCCGTTACATTCATTTTCATTTTCATATTTATTTTCATTTCTTTTAGCTGTAAATAAACAGAATCCTCTGACCGGTTGGTCAGTGTTTTACGATGGTAATTATGAGCTTGGAGCATGCGCACCGATGTACGGAAAAACCTAGAACCGAAGATTGCATTAATTGTCCTTCATTAATATCCACACGTATTTGAAATGGTGTTATGTAACCATTACTAAGTCACATATGACAAATTCAACGAAGTTCTGTTTTTAATTTATCGTATTTCACCGTTTTGAAATGTATGTTTAAATGACCCGGGTTTTGATGACGTAATACGCTGCCAATTGAGCTACCACAAAATTATGCCACATGTTTACAAAAATAGGTAATATGTATTTTCATTGATTAAAAGTCATATTGCATTAACTTTTTAGACTTTATCAAAGCATTGTATCCTTTCAGTCACAGCTCTTTTACTTCCAGAAAGAGTGTTCTTTTTGTGGAATCTGGGGCGGAGGTTGTGGCTGGGGCGTCGGTTGTGGTGGGAGTAAAGCTTGCTGTCTTCCTGGTAAAGATGATAAAAATCCGCGTTTTATTATCCAGTCATATGAAATACAATGTATTTGTTTGTGAATGACATATATACACATGTAAGAGTTTATTGGCCGCATACTCTTGTATAGATCCCAGTGAGGAAAATAAGATTAGCAGATAAAAATCCGGTTTTCTCCACCATCCAAGAACCGCCGGTCTCGACAAAATCTTGTCTTGGACAAATAAAAGCCACCTTTTTTCCCCTCTCTAACACATTCACTTAATTAGATGCAATCATTTCTTCATAGGCAGCATGCGCACGGGTGTACGGAAAAACCTAGAACCGAAGGTGATACATGACAGATTGCATTAATTGTCCTTCATTAATATCCAGATGTATTTGAAATGGTGTTATGTAACCATTACTTAGTCATTTATGACAAATTCAACGAAGTTCTGTGTTTAATTTATCGTATTTCACCGTTTTGAAAGTTATGTTTAAATGACCCGGGTTTTGATGACGTAACACGCTGCCAAATGAGCTACCACAAAATTATGCCACATGTTTACAAAAATAAGTAATATCTATTTTCATTGATTAAAAGTCATATGTTATTCGTCATATGACTCATTTCTTCCATAAGACCCCCATCTCGTCACCATCCTTGCCTTTACATCCTTAACAAAGCGATAGAGTCTCACTTACCGGTGTCCTGTGTTTGTCGGCTCTGCTTCGATGGGGAGACAGCTTCTGCAAGCAGAACAATGAAAAAAAGAAAGTAACGCGTAAATATACCTCATATCTGATGTTAACAAAAAATACAAAGGTGTGTAATGGTTGGTAACTTAAAGCTGCGTTAAGTTTTTCAATTTTTCGATTTTTTTTTTTTCTTTTTTTTTTTTTTTTTTTTTTTTTTTTTCTAGAAAATATATTTTTTTAAAAAATAGATATCTTCTAACCACGATCAGTGACATTCGTTTTCATTTTCATAATAAATTTCATTTCTGGAATCCTCTGACCGGTTGGTCAGTGTTTTACGATGGTAATTGTGAGCTTGGATCATGCGCACGGATGTACGGAAAAACCTAGATCCGAAGATTGCATTAATTGTCCTTCATTAATATCCAGATGTATTTGAAATGGTGTTATGTAACCATTACTAAGTCACATATGACAAATTCAACGAAGTTCTGTGTTTAATTTATCGTATTTCATTGTTTTGAAAGTTATGTTTAAATGACCCGGGTTTTGATGACGTAACACGCTGCCAATTGAGCTACCACAAAATTATGCCACATGTTTACAAAAATAGGTAATATGAATTTCATTGATTAAAAGTCATATTACATTAACTTTTTAGACTTTATCAAAGCATTGTATCATTTCAGTCACAGCTCTTTTAGTTCCAGCAAGGGTCTTCTTTTGGTGGAATCTGGGGCGGAGGTTGTGGCTGGGGCGGAGGTTGTGGTGTGGGTAAAGGTTGCTGTCTTCCTGGTAAAGATGATATAAATCCGCGTTTTATTATCCAGTCATATGAAATACAATGTATTTGTTTGTGAATGACATATATAGACATGTAAGAGTTTATTGGCCGCATACTCTTGTATAGATCCTTGTGAGGAAAAGAAGATTAGCAAATAAAAATCCGGTTTTCTCCACCATCCAAGAACCGCCTGTCTCGACAAAATCTTGTCTTGGACAAATAAAAGCCACCTTTATTCCTCTCTCTAACACGTTCCCTTAATCAGATGCAATCTATCTTTAAACATTATAAGCTTTAAAAACATGTATGCTTCCACTATCATTTCTTCATAGGCAGCTCTATGTTATTCGTAATATGACACATTTCTTCCATAAGACAACCCCCTCTCGTCACCATCCTTACCCTTTACATCGGTAACAAAGCGATATAGTCTCACTTACCGGTGTCCTGTGTTTGTCGGCTCTACTTCGATGGGGAGACAGTTTCTGAAAGCAAAACAATGAAAAAAGAAAGTAATGCGTAAATATACCTCATATCTGATGTTTACAAAAAATACAAAGGTGTGTAATGGTTGGTAACTTAAATCTGCATTAAGTTTTTCAATTTCGGAATTTTTTTTTTATTTTTTTTATTTTTTTTTTTTTTTTTTTTTTTTTTTTTTTTGATTTTCTAAAAACTATATTTTTTTGAAAAAACAGATATCTTCTAACCACGATCAGTGACATTCCTTTTCATTTTCATAATTAATTTCATTTCTGGAATTCTCTGACCGGTTGGTCAGTGTTTATGATGGTAATTATGAGCTTGGAGCATGCGCACGGATATACGGAAAAACCTAGAACCGAAGATTGCATTAATTGTCCTTCATTAATATCCAGATGTATTTGAAATGGTGCTATGTAAACATTACTAAGTCACATTTGACAAATTCAACGAAGTTCTGTTTTTAATTTATCGTATTTCATTGTTTTGAAAGTTATGTTTAAATGACCCGGTTTTGATGACGTAACACGCTGCCAATTGAGCTACCACAAAATTATGGCAAATGTTTACAAAAATAGGTAATATGTATTTTCATTGATTAAAATTCATATGTTATTCGTCATATGATTCATTTCTTCCATAAGACCCCCTTCTCGTCACCATCCTTAACCTTTAAATCGGTAAGAAAGCGATGTAGTCTCAATTACCGGTGTCCTGTGTTTATCGGCTCTGCTTCGATGGGGTGACAGTTTGTGCAAGCAGAACAATGATGAAAGAAAGTAATGCGTAAATATAAATCATATCTGATGTTCACAAAAAATACAAAGGTGTGTAATGGTTGGTAACTTAAATCTGCATTAAGTTTTTCAATTTTCGGATTTTTTTTTTTTTTTTTTTTTTTTTTTTTTTTTTTTTTTTTTTTTGATTTTCTAAAAATACATTTTTAAAAAAATAGATATCTTCTTACCACGATCCGTTACATTCATTTTCATTTTCATATTTATTTTCATTTCTTTTAGCTGTAAATAAACAGAATCCTCTGACCGGTTGGTCAGTGTTTTACGATGGTAATTATGAGCTTGGAGCATGCGCACCGATGTACGGAAAAACCTAGAACCGAAGATTGCATTAATTGTCCTTCATTAATATCCACACGTATTTGAAATGGTGTTATGTAACCATTACTAAGTCACATATGACAAATTCAACGAAGTTCTGTTTTTAATTTATCGTATTTCACCGTTTTGAAATGTATGTTTAAATGACCCGGGTTTTGATGACGTAATACGCTGCCAATTGAGCTACCACAAAATTATGCCACATGTTTACAAAAATAGGTAATATGTATTTTCATTGATTAAAAGTCATATTGCATTAACTTTTTAGACTTTATCAAAGCATTGTATCCTTTCAGTCACAGCTCTTTTACTTCCAGAAAGAGTGTTCTTTTTGTGGAATCTGGGGCGGAGGTTGTGGCTGGGGCGTCGGTTGTGGTGGGAGTAAAGCTTGCTGTCTTCCTGGTAAAGATGATAAAAATCCGCGTTTTATTATCCAGTCATATGAAATACAATGTATTTGTTTGTGAATGACATATATACACATGTAAGAGTTTATTGGCCGCATACTCTTGTATAGATCCCAGTGAGGAAAATAAGATTAGCAGATAAAAATCCGGTTTTCTCCACCATCCAAGAACCGCCGGTCTCGACAAAATCTTGTCTTGGACAAATAAAAGCCACCTTTTTTCCCCTCTCTAACACATTCACTTAATTAGATGCAATCATTTCTTCATAGGCAGCATGCGCACGGGTGTACGGAAAAACCTAGAACCGAAGGTGATACATGACAGATTGCATTAATTGTCCTTCATTAATATCCAGATGTATTTGAAATGGTGTTATGTAACCATTACTTAGTCATTTATGACAAATTCAACGAAGTTCTGTGTTTAATTTATCGTATTTCACCGTTTTGAAAGTTATGTTTAAATGACCCGGGTTTTGATGACGTAACACGCTGCCAATTGAGCTACCACAAAATTATGCCACATGTTTACAAAAATAAGTAATATCTATTTTCATTGATTAAAAATCATATGTTATTCGTCATATGACTCATTTCTTCCATAAGACCCCCATCTCGTCACCATCCTTGCCTTTACATCCTTAACAAAGCGATAGAGTCTCACTTACCGGTGTCCTGTGTTTGTCGGCTCTGCTTCGATGGGGAGACAGCTTCTGCAAGCAGAACAATGAAAAAAAGAAAGTAACGCGTAAATATACCTCATATCTGATGTTAACAAAAAATACAAAGGTGTGTAATGGTTGGTAACTTAAAGCTGCGTTAAGTTTTTCAATTTTTCGATTCTTTTTTTTTTTTTTTTTTTTTTTTTTTTTTTTTTTTTTGATTTTCTAGAAAATATATTTTTTTTAAAAAATAGATATCTTCTAACCACGATCAGTGACATTCGTTTTCATTTTCATAATAAATTTCATTTCTGGAATCCTCTGACCGGTTGGTCAGTGTTTTACGATGGTAATTGTGAGCTTGGATCATGCGCACGGATGTACGGAAAAACCTAGATCCGAAGATTGCATTAATTGTCCTTCATTAATATCCAGATGTATTTGAAATGGTGTTATGTAACCATTACTAAGTCATATATGACAAATTCAACGAAGTTCTGTGTTTAATTTATCGTATTTCATTGTTTTGAAAGTTATGTTTAAATGACCCGGGTTTTGATGACGTAACACGCTGCCAATTGAGCTACCACAAAATTATGCCACATGTTTACAAAAATAGGTAATATGAATTTCATTGATTAAAAGTCATATTACATTAACTTTTTAGACTTTATCAAAGCATTGTATCATTTCAGTCACAGCTCTTTTAGTTCCAGCAAGGGTCTTCTTTTGGTGGAATCTGGGGCGGAGGTTGTGGCTGGGGCGGAGGTTGTGGTGTGGGTAAAGGTTGCTGTCTTCCTGGTAAAGATGATAAAAATCCGCGTTTTATTATCCAGTCATATGAAATACAATGTATTTGTTTGTGAATGACATATATAGACATGTAAGAGTTTATTGGCCGCATACTCTTGTATAGATCCTTGTGAGGAAAAGAAGATTAGCAGATAAAAATCCGGTTTTCTCCACCATCCAAGAACCGCCTGTCTCGACAAAATCTTGTCTTGGACAAATAAAAGCCACCTTTATTCCTCTCTCTAACACGTACCCTTAATTAGATGCAATCTATCTTTAAACATTATAAGCTTTAAAAACATGTATGATTCCACTATCATTTCTTCATAGGCAGCTCTATGTTATTCGTAATATGACACATTTCTTCCATAAGACAACCCCCTCTCGTCACCATCCTCACCCTTTACATCGGTAACAAAGCGATATAGTCTCACTTACCGGTTTCCTGTGTTTGTCGGCTCTACTTCGATGGGGAGACAGTTTCTGAAAGCAAAACAATGAAAAAAGAAAGTAATGCGTAAATATACCTCATATCTGATGTTTACAAAAAATACAAAGGTGTGTAATGGTTGGTAACATAAATCTGCATTAAGTTTTTCAATTTCGGAATTTTTTTTTTTTTTTTTTTTTTTTTTTTTTTTTTTTTTTTTTTTTTTTTTTGTTCTTCTAAAAATATATTTTTAAAAAAATAGATATCTTCTTACCACGATCCGTGACATTCATTTTCATTTTCATATTTATTTTCATTTCTTTTAGTTGTAAATAAACGGAATCCTCTGACCGGTTGGTCAGTGTTTTACGATGGTAATTATGAGCTTGGAGCATGTGCACCGATCTACGGAAAAACCTATAACCGAAGGTGAAACATGACAGATTGCATTAATTGTCAATCATTGATATCCAGATGTATTTGAAATGGTGTTATGTAACCATTACTAAGTCACATATGACGAAGTTCTGTGTTTAATTTATCGTATTTCACCATTTTGAAATGTATGTTTAAATGATCCGGGTTTTGATGACGTAACACGCTGCCAATTGAGCTGCCACAAAATTATGCCACATGTTTACAAAAATAGGTAATATGTATTTTCATTGATTAAAAGTCATATTGCATTAACTTTTTAGACTTTATCAAAGCATTGTATCCTTTCAGTCAGAGCTCTTTTACTTCCAGAAAGAGTGTTCTTTTGGTGGAATCTGGGGCGGAGGTTGTGGCTGGGGCGTCGGTTGTGGTGGGAGTAAAGCTTGTTGTCTTCCTGGTAAAGATTTTATAAATCCGTGTTTTATTATCCATTCATATGAAATACAATGTATTTGTTTGTGAATGACATATAAAGACATGTAAGAGTTTATTGGCCGCATACTCTTGTATAGATCCTAGTGAGGAAAATAAGATTAGCAAATAAAAATCCGGTTTTCTCCACCATCCAAGAACCGCCGGTCTCGACAAAATCTTGTCTTGGACAAATAAAAGCCACCTTTATTCCCCTCTCTTACACGTTCACTTAGTTAGATACAATTATTTCTTCATAGGCAGCTCTATGTTATTCCTCATATGATTCATTTCTTCCATAAGACCCCCTTCTCGTCATCATCCTTACCCTTTAAATCGGTAACAAAGCGATATAGTCTCACTTACCGATGTCCTGTGTTTGTCGGCTCTCCTTCGATGGGGAGACAGATTCTGCAAGCAGAAGAATGATAAAAGAAAGTAATGCGTAAATATACCTCATATCTGATGTTCACAAAAAATACAAAGGTGTGTAATGGTTGGTAACTGTAAGCTGCATTAAGTTTTTCAATTTTTGGATTTTTTTTTTTTTTTTTTTTTTTTTTTTTTTTTTTTTTTTCTAAAAATATATTTTTTAAAAAATAGATATCGTCTAACCACGGTCAATGACATGCATTTTCATTTTGATATTTAATTATTTAATTTCATTTCTGGAATCCTCTGACCGGTTGGTCAGTGTTTATGATGGTAATTATGAGCTTGGAGCATGCGCACGGATGTACGGAAAAACCTAGAACCGAAGATTGCATTAATTGTTCTTCATTAATATCCAGATGTATTTGAAATGGTGTTATGTAACCATTACTAAGTCACATATGACAAATTCAACGAAGTTCTGTGATTAATTTTTCGTATTTCACCGTTTTGAAAGTTATGTTTAAATGACCCTGGTTTTGATGACGTAACACGCTGTCAATTGAGCTACCACAAAATTATGCCACATGTTTACAAAAATAGATAATATGTATTTTCATTGATTAAAAGTCATATGTTATTCGTCATATGACTCATTTCTTCCATAAGACCCCCCTCTCGTCACCATCGTTACCTTTTCATCGGTAACAAAGCGATATATTCTCACTTACCGGTGTCCTGTGTTTGTCGGCTCTGCGTCGATGGGGAGACAGGTTCTTCAAACAGAACAATGAAAAAAGAAAGTAATTTTTTTTTTTTTTTTTTTTTTTTTTTTTTTTTTTTTTTTTTTTTTTTTGATTTTCTAAAAATATATTTTTTAAAAAATAGATATCTTCTAACCACGATCAGTGACATTCATTTTCATTTTCATTCTGGAATCCTCTGATCGGTTGGTCAGTGTTTTACGATGGCAATTATGAGCTTGGAGCATGCGCACGGATGTACGGAAAAACCTAGAACCGAAGATGAAACATGACAGATTGCATTAATTGTCCTTCATTAATATCCAGATGTATTTGAAATGGTGTTATGTAAGTCTTACTAAATCACATATGACAAATTCAACGAAGTTCTTTGTGTAATTTATCGTATTTCACCGTTTTGTAAGTTATGTTTAAATGACCCGGGTTTTGATGACGTAACACGCTGCCAAATGAGCTACCACAAAATTATGCCACATGTTTACAAAAATAAGTAATATCTATTTTCATTGATTAAAAATCATATGTTATTCGTCATATGACTCATTTCTTCCATAAGACCCCCATCTCGTCACCATCCTTGCCTTTACATCCTTAACAAAGCGATAGAGTCTCACTTACCGGTGTCCTGTGTTTGTCGGCTCTGCTTCGATGGGGAGACAGCTTCTGCAAGCAGAACAATGAAAAAAAGAAAGTAACGCGTAAATATACCTCATATCTGATGTTAACAAAAAATACAAAGGTGTGTAATGGTTGGTAACTTAAAGCTGCGTTAAGTTTTTCAATTTTTCGATTTTTTTTTTTTTTTTTTTTTTTTTTTTTTTTTTTTTAGATTTTCTAGAAAATATATTTTTTTAAAAAATAGATATCTTCTAACCACGATCAGTGACATTCGTTTTCATTTTCATAATAAATTTCATTTCTGGAATCCTCTGACCGGTTGGTCAGTGTTTTACGATGGTAATTGTGAGCTTGGATCATGCGCACGGATGTACGGAAAAACCTAGATCCGAAGATTGCATTAATTGTCCTTCATTAATATCCAGATGTATTTGAAATGGTGTTATGTAACCATTACTAAGTCATATATGACAAATTCAACGAAGTTCTGTGTTTAATTTATCGTATTTCATTGTTTTGAAAGTTATGTTTAAATGACCCGGGTTTTGATGACGTAACACGCTGCCAATTGAGCTACCACAAAATTATGCCACATGTTTACAAAAATAGGTAATATGAATTTCATTGATTAAAAGTCATATTACATTAACTTTTTAGACTTTATCAAAGCATTGTATCATTTCAGTCACAGCTCTTTTAGTTCCAGCAAGGGTCTTCTTTTGGTGGAATCTGGGGCGGAGGTTGTGGCTGGGGCGGAGGTTGTGGTGTGGGTAAAGGTTGCTGTCTTCCTGGTAAAGATGATAAAAATCCGCGTTTTATTATCCAGTCATATGAAATACAATGTATTTGTTTGTGAATGACATATATAGACATGTAAGAGTTTATTGGCCGCATACTCTTGTATAGATCCTTGTGAGGAAAAGAAGATTAGCAGATAAAAATCCGGTTTTCTCCACCATCCAAGAACCGCCTGTCTCGACAAAATCTTGTCTTGGACAAATAAAAGCCACCTTTATTCCTCTCTCTAACACGTACCCTTAATTAGATGCAATCTATCTTTAAACATTATAAGCTTTAAAAACATGTATGATTCCACTATCATTTCTTCATAGGCAGCTCTATGTTATTCGTAATATGACACATTTCTTCCATAAGACAACCCCCTCTCGTCACCATCCTTACCCTTTACATCGGTAACAAAGCGATATAGTCTCACTTACCGGTTTCCTGTGTTTGTCGGCTCTACTTCGATGGGGAGACAGTTTCTGAAAGCAAAACAATGAAAAAAGAAAGTAATGCGTAAATATACCTCATATCTGATGTTTACAAAAAATACAAAGGTGTGTAATGGTTGGTAACATAAATCTGCATTAAGTTTTTCAATTTCGGAATTTTTTTTTTTTTTTTTTTTTTTTTTTTTTTTTTTTTTTTTTTTTTTTTTTTTGTTCTTCTAAAAATATATTTTTAAAAAAATAGATATCTTCTTACCACGATCCGTGACATTCATTTTCATTTTCATATTTATTTTCATTTCTTTTAGTTGTAAATAAACGGAATCCTCTGACCGGTTGGTCAGTGTTTTACGATGGTAATTATGAGCTTGGAGCATGTGCACCGATCTACGGAAAAACCTATAACCGAAGGTGAAACATGACAGATTGCATTAATTGTCAATCATTGATATCCAGATGTATTTGAAATGGTGTTATGTAACCATTACTAAGTCACATATGACGAAGTTCTGTGTTTAATTTATCGTATTTCACCATTTTGAAATGTATGTTTAAATGATCCGGGTTTTGATGACGTAACACGCTGCCAATTGAGCTGCCACAAAATTATGCCACATGTTTACAAAAATAGGTAATATGTATTTTCATTGATTAAAAGTCATATTGCATTAACTTTTTAGACTTTATCAAAGCATTGTATCCTTTCAGTCAGAGCTCTTTTACTTCCAGAAAGAGTGTTCTTTTGGTGGAATCTGGGGCGGAGGTTGTGGCTGGGGCGTCGGTTGTGGTGGGAGTAAAGCTTGTTGTCTTCCTGGTAAAGATTTTATAAATCCGTGTTTTATTATCCATTCATATGAAATACAATGTATTTGTTTGTGAATGACATATAAAGACATGTAAGAGTTTATTGGCCGCATACTCTTGTATAGATCCTAGTGAGGAAAATAAGATTAGCAAATAAAAATCCGGTTTTCTCCACCATCCAAGAACCGCCGGTCTCGACAAAATCTTGTCTTGGACAAATAAAAGCCACCTTTATTCCCCTCTCTTACACGTTCACTTAGTTAGATACAATTATTTCTTCATAGGCAGCTCTATGTTATTCCTCATATGATTCATTTCTTCCATAAGACCCCCTTCTCGTCATCATCCTTACCCTTTAAATCGGTAACAAAGCGATATAGTCTCACTTACCGATGTCCTGTGTTTGTCGGCTCTCCTTCGATGGGGAGACAGATTCTGCAAGCAGAAGAATGATAAAAGAAAGTAATGCGTAAATATACCTCATATCTGATGTTCACAAAAAATACAAAGGTGTGTAATGGTTGGTAACTGTAAGCTGCATTAAGTTTTTCAATTTTTGGATTTTTTTTTTTTTTTTTTTTTTTTTTTTTTTTTTTTTCTAAAAATATATTTTTTAAAAAATAGATATCGTCTAACCACGGTCAATGACATGCATTTTCATTTTGATATTTAATTATTTAATTTCATTTCTGGAATCCTCTGACCGGTTGGTCAGTGTTTATGATGGTAATTATGAGCTTGGAGCATGCGCACGGATGTACGGAAAAACCTAGAACCGAAGATTGCATTAATTGTTCTTCATTAATATCCAGATGTATTTGAAATGGTGTTATGTAACCATTACTAAGTCACATATGACAAATTCAACGAAGTTCTGTGATTAATTTTTCGTATTTCACCGTTTTGAAAGTTATGTTTAAATGACCCTGGTTTTGATGACGTAACACGCTGTCAATTGAGCTACCACAAAATTATGCCACATGTTTACAAAAATAGATAATATGTATTTTCATTGATTAAAAGTCATATGTTATTCGTCATATGACTCATTTCTTCCATAAGACCCCCCTCTCGTCACCATCGTTACCTTTTCATCGGTAACAAAGCGATATATTCTCACTTACCGGTGTCCTGTGTTTGTCGGCTCTGCTTCGATGGGGAGACAGGTTCTTCAAACAGAACAAT
Organism: Tegillarca granosa; assembly: GCA_029721355.1. Classification (NCBI taxonomy): domain Eukaryota; kingdom Metazoa; phylum Mollusca; class Bivalvia; order Arcoida; family Arcidae; genus Tegillarca; species Tegillarca granosa. The sequence goes on from CM056609.1 coordinate 7,657,334, forward strand.
GGAAAAAGAAAGTAATTTTTTTTTTTTTTTTTTTTTTTTTTTTTTTTTTTTTTTTTTGATTTTCTAAAAATATATTTTTTAAAAAATAGATATCTTCTAACCACGATCAGTGACATTCATTTTCATTTTCATTCTGGAATCCTCTGATCGGTTGGTCAGTGTTTTACGATGGCAATTATGAGCTTGGAGCATGCGCACGGATGTACGGAAAAACCTAGAACCGAAGATGAAACATGACAGATTGCATTAATTGTCCTTCATTAATATCCAGATGTATTTGAAATGGTGTTATGTAAGTCTTACTAAATCACATATGACAAATTCAACGAAGTTCTTTGTGTAATTTATCGCATTTCACCGTTTTGTAAGTTATGTTTAAATGACCCAGGTTTTGATGACGTAACCATGTTCTAAATACCGCATCTCGCTGGGTGAATACTGTAATTTCTGTATTTATTCGAGCTTTTATCGTTGAGCCAAATGTAACATTATTCATTAGGAACATCATTAATTAGACTAGCACCGTTTTATTTTTTTTCTTTGGTAAACTTAATGCAGCTTTAACAAAGTTACATTTAAAGTTATAAATAGAACACTGTCATAGCATTATCGGAAATTCTTCATTAATACGAAAGCAACTGCTGTTAAGATTAAAATCACAATTTAAGTTTTACCATAAATTGAAATTATTAGGTGCAAGATATGGAAAAGTCAAAACTCTCTCTCTCTCTCTCTCTCTCTCTCTCTCTCTCTCTCTCTCTCTCTCTCTCTCTCTCTCTCTCTCTCTCTCTCTCTCTCTCTCTCTCTCTCTCTCTCTCTCTCTCTCTCTCTGTCTCTCGACTTACTTTTCTTGTCTGCCATTTTGGTACCTACGTTCAGAGACAACTGAGGTATGTTTTATATAACATTTACGATCACACCACCGGTCTTATCTCCGGACCTAATGCGCTTGCTCGACCGCCTCGGATTTGTTGTTCTTGTCGTTTGCAATTCAACATTTAGTTTATTATTATTGTTTTGGTACACGACGAAGGAAACGTGGTAGTTTGGATTCTGAAAAAAAACAGAAGGTGAGGAATATGATTGACCACTCTTAATAGGTGGCTGGCTGTTCAATCACTTGACCCTTTCACTAGAACTGGAAAGTTTCGAATTTCGAGTCCCGATATGGACTGTAACAGACACTTTGTCTTTGGTGTTAAAAAGTCATTAGTACCAGGGTTGGTATATTATTCACTGTGATGTATAACCCTTTCACCAGGGTTGATATATCATTTACTGTGATATACAACCCTATCACCAGGGTTAAAATATCATTAACTGTGGTGTATAACCTTATCACCGGGGTCGATATATCATTTACAATGGTGTATAATCTTAACACCATGGTGTTATACCATTTATTGTGATGTATAACTTACCTCTGGAGTTGGAATATCATTTACTTTGATGTATAACCTTAACACCGGGGTTGATATGACATTTATTATGGAGTAAACCCTTATCAACAGAATTGATATATCATTTACTATAATGTACATGTATAACCTTATCAACAGGATTAATTTCATATACTATGTTTTAAATAAAACAACCTAAATATTAAAAGTTATTATTATTAAGCTGATAAAAGTGTAAGCGAATATAGTAGTTAAGTTTGTAGAGTGCTCACTCCTTATACCGTTGTTCAGGGTCGATCCTTGACCGTCTCTGACCAAAAAGTGGTGACATGTTCTATCCCGAAAAACTCAGCATTTAGAAATGGAAGTCAAGGACTCTTCAGACGAGACCTTAAAAACCGCTGACCTGTGTCAAGGTAGGATCCGACATTGTGCATTGCCCTGAGAACAAAATAGGTGAAAACTTCTACCACTGCAACTTTAGCTTGTGACGTCCCAAAACAAGTGAAATATTCTTCACCGGGTCGTTTCACCAAATTGATACATAATCATTAATGCGTAAGGCTCGTTTTGTAGAGCTATTATGAGGGACATATTTGTGTTTTTGTGTAATCAATGCTAACTTGAACACCTCACACATTCAAAAACTTGTTTTGAAATTAATGTACAAAAAATAACCTTGATCTTGTTGTAATTTGCTGAAACATTGCTGATGCGACGTTTAACAACATCTGTTTACGGAACGAACACGCTGCCAATTCAGCTACCACAAAATTATGCCACATGTTTACAAAATTAAGTAGGATTTTTTTTATTAAAAGTCATATAACATTAACATATAAGACTATCAAAGCATTGTATCGGTTCTGTCCAGGTTCTTGATATTCCAGCAAAAGTTTTCATTTGGTGGTAAATGAATAGGAGGTTGTGGCTGTGGCGCCGGTTGTGGTGGGGGTAAAGGTTGCTGTCCTACTGATAAATATGGCGTAAATCCAGCAATGCCTTTTTTGATCGCTGAGTCTACAAAGCCATCTGAAATACAATGTATTTGTTTGTGAATGACATATATACAACTGTAAGAGTTTATTGCCCGCACACTCTTGTATAGATCCTAGTGCTGAAAAGTAGTCAGAACATCGGCTAGTAAAAATCAGGTTTCCACCACCATCCCATAACATCCTGTCTCGACAAAAGTGGAAGAATCCTGCCTGGGACAAAAAAGCCACCTCTATTTTACCATCTTTTACACTGCCACTTAATTAAATGCGATCCATTTCTGCTCCAACTTTTGTTTCTGCTTAGGAAACACTAAGCTACTCGTTATATATGCCTCATTTCTTCCATAAGACCCCCCCTCTTGTCACCTTCTTTTACCCTTTACATCAATAACATAGCGTTATAGTATCAATTACCGATGTCCTGTGTTTGTCGGCTCTCCTTCGATGGGGAAACAGTTTCTGCAAGCAAAAGAATGAAAAAACAAAGTGATGCGTAAATATACCTCATATCTGATGTTTTCAAAAAATACAAAGGTGTGTAATGGTGGTAACTAAACAAAGTTGCATTTAAAGTTATAAATCGAACACTGTCATAGCATTTCCGGAAATTCTACATGATTACGAAAGCATCTGCTGTTAAGATCAAAATCAGAGATGTAGTGTAACCATAGATTGAAATGATTAGGTGCAAGATATGGAAAAGTAAAAAAATCTCAAGAGAAATACATGTATAGGACAAATAAATCTAAAATATACATTTTTGTGTCGAAGAAACCATGCATGATATACATTTCAGACAAGAGTTATTCCGCATTGGCAATTTATCCTACAAAACCGGTATTATTGTTGTTATGATTATTATTATTATTATTATATTTTTTGTCATTAACTATGCTTTCCCTGTTTTTCTGACAAGCAAGTTTTTAGCTATATTGTCACATTTTTTGACGACCAATTTTTAAACTATGTTATCACATTTTTTTACAGCCAATGTTTTTATAACATGAGAACTGTCCCGAAAAACGAGAGCCCTTAACATCCGTATTTGGACTTACATAACCGATCAACTGATTTTTTTTTAATTTCAGTTACATGAGCTGGAAACTCAGATAAGCTTTTGATATCCATCTTCGACCGTCGTGCATAAACGTTTAACATTTAACCTTCTCCTTTAAAACCACTGGACTAAATTTCATTAAACATGGTTACCATCATGCCTGCCTGAAGGTGTTTTAGATTTGAGAAAATAAAGGAGATATTTCCCCTTTAGGGTCCCCATATTTATCATCGACATTGCAGGGGAATGATTTCACACTCTTAAGATTGCCATAAATGTACACCAGTTTAATGTAAACCAAAGTCTAGTTTCACACTCTTTTGTCCAATTGATTGTACAGTCAACTCAAATATTTCCATTTTTCTCTCGTCAATATTTTTAAATACTAAGATTAATGAGACAATGCTTAGTTTCGTTCAAAAAACCTACATTTAACAATTAAAATATAACATTAGATATTAAATTCTTATTGTGTAATGTCTTAAAAATTAACATTGAATTATTCCCTAATTTAGGTTGAGTGTACATTAATTGAGTTAATGATCGAGAAATTGGGGTCAAAATCTCTTGCACACCTACGCACCACACGAACTTGCGTTAAAAAAAATCCTGGGGATAACTATCCATTGTCTCGTCGGGAATAGCTAATACATTGCTGATGTGAGGTAAAAAAAAACAACATTCAAACAACCAGTTATTGGATAAGTGTGAGAGTAAATAAAAACAGCCTAAATGGCCAAGACTTAAAAAACAGTGGCATTACTTTCCAGAATCTCGGCATTTAGAAATGGAAGTCAGGAAATCTTCAGACAAGACCATAAAACTCGTTGACCTGTGACAAGGTAGTGTCCGGTATTACACAATGCCCTGAGCACAACGTAGGTGAAAATTTCTACCACTGCAACTTTAGCTGGGCACATCCCAACACAAGTGATTTTTTGACAAGTGATTTAACCAATTTCGTACATTTAATCATAAATGGGTGATGCTGGTTTTGTGAAACTATTGTCAGAGACATATTTATTGTGTTTTTCTTTGATCTCTCTCTCTCTCTCTCTCTCTCTCTCTCTCTCTCTCTCTCTCTCTCTCTCTCTCTCTCTCTCTCTCTCTCTCTCTCTCTCTCCATTGCACATGCAGGCTTATATATATTATACCATTTAAACAAGATTTTCTTCCTCCATAAGGTTCAAGTCGATTTAATCGATAACATGTAAGATATAAGACTCTTGGCGTCATATTTGTTCCACCAGACATAGGACTTTCTGTTGCAATATTATAATATCCACACTTGAATCAAAAGGGTATTTACAAGGCATTTGTCAAACATTTTTGTACAATCTTTTATTCACAGGGCTGTCCGTATAACATCCCTTTCATTTAACAGAGAAAATGTTCCGCACTAAATCCTATCTATAACTTATCTGTTTCCGAGTAAGTGATATAACAGTATAAATCTCTGTAACATAACTATTCACATTGTGTAATCAATGCTAACTTGAACACCTCACACATTCAAGAACTTGTTTTTAGATTAATCTACAAAGAATAATAACCTTTATCTCGTCGTAAATCGCTGAAACATTGCTGATGTGATGTTTAACAAAATCTGTTTTAGGAACGAACAAGCTACCACAGACTTTTGTTAACAAAAATAAGATTTTTTTATTGAATACAAGTCATATTACATTAACTTTTTAGGCTTTAACAAAGTATTGTATCCTTTCTGTCAGAGCTCTTTTTATTCCAGCAAAAGTCTTCAATTGGTGGAAGCTGAATAGGAAGGTTGTGGCTGGGGCGCCGATTGTGGCTGGAGAACCTGTGGTGGCTGGGGCGCAGGTTGTGGTGGGGGTAACGGTTGCTGTCCTCCTGGTAAAGATGGCGTCAATCCAGCAATGCCTTTTTTGATCGCTGAGTCTACAAAGCCATCTGAAATACAATATAGTTGTTTGATATATATATACAACTATAAGAATTTAATATGACATTACTCCCCCGCATACTTTTTGACGGATCCTAGTGCGGAAAAGTAGTCAGATAATCATTTATTAAAACTCCAGTTTTAGATTGAAATGATTGGGAGAAAGACATGGAAAACTCTCTCTCTCTCTCTCTCTCTCTCTCTCTCTCTCTCTCTCTCTCTCTCTTTCTCTCTCTCTCTCTCTCTCTCTCTCTCTCTCTCTCTCTCTCTCTCTCTCTCTCTTATCTGCCATGTATGGTACCTGAGACAACTGAATGACTTGAACTATGTCTGGTAATCCCCAAAATCACCAGTGCGTGAATGGTTTTTGCAACATTTTTTTCTTTATACTATTTTAGTGTTTCTAACTTATTTTTGTTTGTATAAAGTTACTAAATTATTGCTCAAACATTATTATTTAAAAATCTCAAGAGATTTACATGTATAGGATAAAACGAATAAATTTGAAACAGATTTTTGTGTCTAAGAAACCATGTATGATGTACTTTTCAGACAAGAGTTATTGCGCTTTGACAATATATCTTACACAACCGGTTTATTATTATTATTATTATTATTATTATTATTATTATGGCCTTTAACTATGTTGACACAGTTTTGTTTAACAAACAATTTTCTTTTCTTTGTTGTAAGAGTTTTATAACTATGTTGTCATGGTTTTTCTGACAAACTTATATAACTATGTTGTCATGGTTTTTCTGACAAACTTATATAACTATTTTGTCATAGGTTTTTCTCACAACCTTTTATGACTATGACAGTTTAGTTTTTAAACCAATTTTAACTTTGTTGTCACAGTTTTTCTGATCAACTGATATATAACTATGATGTCACAGTTCTTTGAAAAACTTTTAAAATTTTGTTGTCACAGTTTTTTCTGACAAACAATAGTTCTGGAGCTAGTTGTTCAGATCAATCGCTTACAAAAATATTTTGGTTGGTCGGTTTACTTGGAAATAAGATATTTTGCAAAAAAGTATATATAACACAAAATAAAATGTATTTTCCCCTTAAAACCACAATTTGTTTATGGCACACAAAAACGATGAAAGATTGATTGTTTTAGCGACTGAATGCACTTATATCGAGCTGAGTTGAGTAATTGTGATTTACGCCCTAGTCAAGTTTCCTGATATTTTCCAGCAATTGTCTTCTTTAGGAGACTGCTGAAATGGTGGATGTGGCTGGGTGCCGGTTGGTGTGGTGGCAATTGTTATTGTCCTACCGGTGGAGATGGCTTCCATACACTAGTAGATTTGATAGCAGGTGGTAGGATACAATCTACAATACATCATTATGTCTGACAAGAACACAAAAAGACATCAAACTTTTAACGAACAAGAACACTATGAAATAGATGCGAACATTGTTATTCATATATAGAATATTGTATATAAAAAACCCTTTCTGTGAGCCAGAATACCGAATGCTTTAGGTCGCAAATTATCTTGGATTAAGAAATACTGAAAGTTGAAAAGCCGCGAATAATTTTAAATTTTTAAATATATATATATATATCGAAGGAGAGCCACCAAACACAGGACATCGGTAAGTGAAACTATTTCAATATGTTACCGATGTAAAGGGTAAAAGATGGTGACAAGGGGGTTGGATCTTATGGAAGAAATGAAGCATAAATAACTAATAACTGATATTAGTTTTTAAAGCTTATTATGTGCAAAGATTGGTTGCAATAAATTAACTGGACGTGTAAGAGACCTCGGGAGAAAAATAGCTGATCTTCTGACTTTTCCGCACCAAGATCCGAAAAAGTATACAGGCGAGTAATGTCATCCGATAACTTTTAATACTTTTTATTCAAAAAATAATATTTCTGATGACTTAGTAGGATCAGCGATAAAAAGGTATTGCTGGGTTAACGCTATCATTACCAGGACAGCAACCTTTAACCAACCAAAACCGGCGCCCTAGCCACAACCTCTTATTAATAAATATATAGGGGCTCTGACAGAATCGATACAATACTTTGTTAAAGTCTAGAACAAGTTTGTTTTATTTGATTTTTAATCAATAAAAAAAATCTAATACACTTTTATGTTAATCTTTGGTAGCTGAATTGACAATGTGTTCGTTCCGTAAATATATCTTGTTTATCGTCGCGTCAGCAATTTTCCAGCTTTATGCGACAAAAGCAATATTATCTCTCTTCATTAACCTAAGAAAAAGATCGTGTATGCGTCAGGTGTTCAAGTATGTATTAATTACACAGTTTAAGTATTATGTACAGATATGGTACAGAGATTTATGTAATAATGTCACTTACTCGGTTACACAGATCAGTTATAGCTAGAATTGAGAGTGGCACATTTACACTGGAAATTGAAAAGAGGCGTTATAGGAACACCCCAGTAAATAAAAGGTTGTTCAAAATGCAAGACAAATGCTTGTGGAAGATGGGTAAACTTTTTAATTTAGTGTGGCTGTTATAATATTGTATGAGGAGGTCTAATATCACTTATTATGTCTGGTGAATCGAATCTGACACCAAAGGTCCGACTTTATAATGGTACGAATTTGACACCACAGTACTAATACTTGACTTTTTATTAGTACGACTCTGACACCAAAAGTCTGTCTGATACTTGTCTTTTTATTGGTAATAACCTGACATCAAAGGTCTGATACTTGGCTTTTTATTGGTACTAATCTGACACCGAAGGTCTGATACTTGACTTTTTTATTTGTACGAATCTGACACCAAAGGTCTGATACTTGACTTTTTATTTGTACGAATCTGACACCAAAGGTCTGATACTTGACTTTTTATTTGTACGAATCTGACACCAAAGGTCTTATACTTGACTTGCGGTGAAATTTGCAGTGGTAGAAATTTTGACCGATGTTATGTTCAGGGCAATGTGCAATGTCGTTTCTTTAGCGTAGCATGCCTACCGTGATACAGGTCATCGGTTTTTAAGGTCTCGTATGAAAAGTTTCTGATTGCCGAGTTTTTGGAGCAAGAAATGTCACTACTTTTTAAGTCTTGGCCAGAGACGGTCATGGATCGACCCAACCACCCACATAAGGAGTGAATACCCTATAAAATAAGTTGGCTGCTACATTACTTACACTTTTATTAGTTTAAAAAAATAATAACTAATAATATTTAAGCTGTTTTTAATTACCCCGCACTAATCCAATAAATGGTTGGCTGAATGTTATTTTACGTCATATCAGCAATGCATAAGCTATTCTCGACCAGACAATGGTTATTTATCCCGAAGTTTTATCTTAACGTAAGTTCTTGTGGTGCGTAGGCGTTATAACGATTGTTTTGTTATAACTTAAATTTAGAAATTACTTCTGTCGCACTCTGCGCTTCTGGCTCTCAGCCTGAAATGAAGCAAGGACACGAGTCTGTAGTCTTGCAACACAGAAGTCTTTATTACAACAATAAATACAATTTTACAACATATTATTTAGTAATAACAATATTATAAACTTCAAAAGTTGTTACTCGATCTGTCTCAGGTAGGTACGGGTAACTCGACCGCGTATGCTACTTGATCTGTCTGCTGGTTGTACAAGCAGCCTCAATCAATAGATAAATATAATCATGCATATTACTTTATGTCTTACAGATGTGTTAGAAGACCATACACAATATTGATTTATCTACAATGTCCATCTGATAGAATATTAATTTATCACAATCAAAATACCTGAGACTTACAATTACAATGTTTAAAATCAAATTACTGAGTTAATTTATCAAAATACCTGAGACTTACAATTACAATGTTTAAAACAAATAACTACATTGTTAACAATAAAACTAATGCAATTATAAGTAAAATGTTACATACCTGAAATGAAGCAAGGACACGAGTCTTTAGTCTTGCAACACAGAAGTGTCTGTCACTTCAAACCAGGGGTTTATATATCAATTCTATTCCAACAACTGATCCATAAAGCATTCACCAAATCAATTTTGCCCAGTTTCCTGAAAGATTTTATCAAAACAAATATTATATAATGTTCTTGAAATCAATGTCCTTTTAGGACTCCGAAGGTAAAACCTTCATTTATAATTTATTCTTGAAAGAAAGCAAAGTGAAGTAATTTTATCAATTTTATAATAGAGTTCCCTTGTGTTTGAATCATCCTAAACAAATACTAATTTATTCATTAATTTTGATCATTGAGTTCGATATTTGCAATTAACAACATCTAATTATTTATTCTATGTTAACTCCCCGAGGGTATCCATAACTCAGTAGGCAGTACTTTGTGCTGTCAGAAAATGTACCATTTAGCAAAATTTCCAGTCGCCTAAAATTTGAAATTTATTTAAAACTAAGGTTTGTTCCCTCATGCACAGCATTCCTTAGCTGGATTTGGATTTATATAATTTTGAAACTTTAGATTTATTATTTTCAACTGTTTGGCTTATATTTTTTATGTATCAAACTTTTCGGTCTTAGTGTCACTGATGAGGAATGAATTTCCGAAATGTGCACATCTGGCACATCAAAATTTAACTGGTATTTGTATTATATATTTTCATTGACCAGACGATTTGTTTGTTATTATAAGCAATCACTATGGTTTCTATGTATTTCAAACACACAAATTTCCACAACTATTAAAAATATTATAAGATGTATTAAATTTCTATAAAATAGGTATGCAAGAGTTTCTTGTCCCAATTTTACAATCATTCACTCAATTGAGTGTACAATCAACTCAAATTAGGGAATATTTCAATGTTATTGTTTATGACATTTCATCTAATTTAATATCTAATGTTACATTTAAATTGTTAAATGTAGTTTTTTTTAATCAAAACAAAGCATTGTTTCATAATACTTATTTTTTAATATATTGACGAGAGAAAAACGGAGTTTTGAGTTGAGTGTACAATTGAGTATATGATTGTAAAACTGGGCCCTGGTCTACATTGAACTGGTATAAACTTATGGCAATCTTAACCTTGCCACTTCATTCCTCCGCAACATCGCAGATAAACACCACAGAACATTCAGCCCTTTAAAGTCGTACAACTAGTGAAGGTCTACAAGAAGAAAAAGCCTTTTTTAAGTAATGCCTTTTTACTCGCGGTCGAAACAATAGCCTTTAGACATCTTTGGTTTGAAGACTAACTAAAAACATGCCAACACTGAATACCTCATTGATAAACAAGCATTACTTAACATTGGTACAAATTCAAACCACAATACACTCAACGTCCATGTAACAACTTGTGTTTTTTATTTAAATAATTTATTATTATTATTATTATTATTATTATTATTATTATTATTATTATTATTATTATTATTATTATTATTATTAATTATGTTGTAACAATGTAACATATTTAAAAAAAAACTACTATCAGCCATAATTATTTGTCATATGCATATTCGGAGAACAAAATTCCATATTTAAACACAATCATTTAAAATATTTAAAAAAAAATCCATGTAAAATTTACTGACCTAATTGGGAAAAATAACCATACTGATTCAAAAGTTTCTTTAATTCTGTGCATATAACAATTTTTTAATGTTTTCAACAAGATAACAAATTTACTATGTCCAAAATATCCCTTATGCACCTTCCTACTTAACCATATCAGAAATGTTGTCATGATTGAAATATTCATGATGATCATCCCTTGAAAAACCCAACAACAATAACACTCATTATTAACTTACTGCTCTTTCCTACATTTAAAACTTAATTTAAAACTTTTTAAACCATAATTTTTTACATCTTTTGACATCAATTTCTTTTAAATTCAACACCATGTAGTAAACAAATATGATTTGCATAATAATTCATTTGACCTTTTATTACCCTTAGAATACCCTGATGTAATCTTGGGTGAGGCCCAATTGGATCATTGAAGTCATTAAATTTCAGCTTTTTTCCGAAATATGCTCCATTTACAGAAGAATTCAGAGAAGTTTTTGTACTTTAAACATAAAATTTGGTTAGGTCAATGTTTTTTAAATCAATCTTACGGTTATTTTTATGAGAAAAATTATAAATAAAGAAAAATCTAGAAAAAACCGTGTGACAAACAATTATGGACCAATAGTAGATATTTATATACAAACGTAACAAACTTCTTTTTTATATCCGGACACATGTGACCTACGAGACACTACATAAAATACATATGAAGAAATATTATCTTAAAAATATAAAATTGTCGCTATATATAACTTAAAACTCACGAAGATTTTTTATAAAAGTAACCCTGTAGTCCACTTCATAAAACATTATAACATCATAAAAACATTAATACATTTACGTCCGGTGATCATGTTGGATAAAAAGATATTTATATTGATTTGGACTTCAACAGCGTTACACGACAAAATAAAGTTATCTTCTGCGTTAAAAGAATTAACACTTGTATTAAAATTATTATATAAGTTAAAAAGTCTTATCTTAATCATTATAAGCGCGACAATTAATGAAAACATGTATGTCGTCTAAACTTTTAAAACATTACAGTATTTACAAATTCTATCTTGTGACGGAGTAGGCGGTTTAGTGCTTTCTGCCCGTTTTCTACCGCATTAAGGAGAGAACCAGTTCTTAGCTGACAAATTAATCGCCTGTGATATCTGGGTATATTTTACATGTAATGTAGCTTTCTAACCGAGATATATGTTTTACTGTCTTTAGTTTTCTATGTTTGTTACAGTTTATACACTTATGGTCATTAAACAATGCATTAGACCATTTCATTTCTATCTAAAATATTAACATTTTGTTGAAATAAGTTAGATTACCTATGAGTAGGAAACTTTTAAATATTAAAGATGAATTCCGGAAATCGTATTTCCTTCTTTTAGGTTTAAAATACACCTTTAATGTGTTTTTTAATATTTAAATAAATATTTGATTTTTTTAAAAATATACAAAGACTAGCCTTTGTAAAGGTTTACAAACTTTATTACTTAAAAATTACTTTTAACATGTAATTTTGATGGTAAGAAATTTTTAATAGCAATTTAAAAAAGTAAGGGGTACGGGAGATAATCCTACTTATATCTCGAAAACAATTACCAAAGCATATGGTTTTTTAATTTTATTTTATTTTGAAAAATATTCAACTAACTTTATTTGTGGAGTTTTTGAAAAAAAAAAGGTATTTTATGAAATAATTACATCAGTTAAAAATGAAATCTTATTTACTGTAAGCATGTCAATTAATGAAAACATGTATGTGGTCTTTAATGTTTAAAACATTACAGTATTTACAATTCTATTTTGTAACGGAGTAGGCGGTTTTGTGTATCTGCCCGTTTTCTACGCATTAAGGGGAGAGAACCAGTTCCGAGCCGATAAATTAATCACCTGTGGTATCTGAGTATATTTTTACATGTAATGTAGCTTTGTAACCGAGGTATAATTTTTACATGTAATTTACATTTTGTGAAATAAGTTTAAATACCAAATGAGTACGAACATTGATATTCCAAAATGCCAGGTATATCACTCTATGACACGTCTTTAGTTGAAATATGGTTTAAAACCATTTTAGATTTTAAATATATATATACATCTATTATCATTGAATTAATAACAAGCATGAAATAAACGTTGGAATATTTAGAATTGAGCATAAGATAGTGAAATAACTGGTTTCCAAAAATATGTGTCAAAAATTTTTAAAAATTGATCTCAGATAAACTGTGAAAACGTAGTAAAAACTAACCTGTTTTAAAAAATTGACCAACGTAGTTAAAAAAAATCAATTGTTTGAAAAAAGAAACAACATAGTAAAAAATTAGATTTTTATAAAAAACTGTGACAATATAGTTAAAAAATAAGGTTGTTAGAACAAACTGTGACAACATAGTTAAAAAAATAAGGTTGTTAGAACAGAAAGTGACAATAAATTTAAAAAAAGATAAGGTTGTTAGAAAAAACTGTGACAACAAAGTTAAAAAAATAAGGTTGTTAGAAAAAAAGAGACAACAAGTTAAAAAAAATAAGGTTGTTAAAAAACTGTGACAACAGTTAAAAAAATAAGGTTGTTAGAAAAAACTGTGACAACAGTTAAAAAAAATAAGGTTGTTAAAAAAACTGTGACAACATGGTTAACAAAATAAGTTGTTGAAAAAAAAACTGACAACATGGTTAAAAAAATAAGGTTGTTAGAAAAAAAAACTGACAATAGTATAAAAAAAATAAGGTTGTTAGAAAAAACTGTGACAACAAAGTTAAAAAAAATAAGGGTTGTTAAAAAAAAAACAGTGACACATGTAAAAAAAATAAGGTTGTTAGAAAAAACTGTGACAACAAAGTTAAAAAAAATAAGGTTGTTAAAAAAAAAACAGTGACAACATGGTTAAAAAAATAAGGTTGTTAGAAAAAACTGTGACAACAAAGTTAAAAAAAAATAAGGTTGTTAGAAAAAAAAACCGTGACAACATGGTTGAAAAAATTAAGGTTGTTAGAAAAAACTGTGACGACATGGCTAAAAAAGGGTTGTTAGAAAAAACTGTGACGCCATAGTTGAAAAACAAGGTTGTCGGAAAAAACGTGTTAAAATAGTTATTAATAATACCTGTCAGAAAAACTGTCAAAATATTCCATACAATTGACTGTCAATGAAACCGTTTCAATATGATTAAAGAATTAGTTGTCAGATAAACTTTGACAAAAAGGTTCAAAAATTGGTTTCCAGATAAAATGGCACAAACAGTTTATAATAACAATAATACAGATTCTGTAAGTTTAGTTTCGAAAGTGGAATAACTCTTGACTGAAATGTATGTCATACATGGTTTCTTCAATACAAAAATCAATGTTTCAAATTTATTGACATACACGTGTTATTCTCTTTTGAATAACAATGTATGAGCAATGATTTGATAATTCACAATACGAAAATAGGTTAGAAACACCAAATTATCTCAAAGAAATGCTTGATGAAAAACCAATCACAACCAGTAACTTTTGACTCTTCCATGTCTTGTACCTAATCATTTCAATCTATTGTTAGATTTAACTTTTAAGGTAAATTTAGAAATTGTTGTATGAAAGTTACATACATTTAAACAAAGATTACAGGTTCTAAATATTTATTTTAAAATACTGAATTTCAAATATATCTGCCTTGTGTCTCAATGACTTGTTTTTTGTCTTGATGATTTTCAGAAAATCTAAATCGGAATTACCTGACATAGATGTAAGTCATTCAGTTGGAACGTAGATACTCTACATAGCAGACAAGAAAAGTAAGTGAAAAGGGAAAGACCTAATCATTCAATATATGGTTAGATTTAACTTTTGAAGGTAAATTTAGAAATGTTGTATGAAAGTTACATACATTTGAACACAGACTACAGGTTTTAAATATTTATTCAGAAAATTGAATTTCAAATATATCTGTCTTGTGTCTCAATGAACTTAGAAACTCTACATAGCAGACAAGAAAAGTGAGTGAAGAGGGAAGAGTGTGTGTGTGTGTGTGTGTGATGTGTGTGTGTGTGTGTGTGTGTGTGTGTGTGTGTGTGTTGTGTGTGGTGGTGTCTGAGAGAGAGAGAGAGAGAGGGAGAAGAGAGAGAGTAACTTTTGACTTTTGCATGCCTTGTACCTAATCATTTCAATCTATTGTTAGATTTAACTTTAAGGTAAATTTAGAAATTGTTGTATGAAAGTTACATTTGTACACAGACTACAGGTTTCTAAATATTTTTTAGAAAATTGAATTTCGACTATATCTGCCTTGTGTCTCAATGACTTGTTTCCCTTGATGATTTTCAGAAAAGTCTAAATCGGAATTACCTGAACATAGATGTAAGTCATTCAGTTGGAACGTAGATACTCTACATAGCAGACAAGAAAAGTAAGTGAAGAGGAAAGACCTAATCATTTCAATCTATTGTTAGACTTTAACTTTTAAGGTAAAATTTAGAAATTGTTGTCTGAAAGTAATACATTTAACACAGATTACAGGTTCTAATATATTTATTTTAGAATATTAAATTTCAAATATATCTGCCTTGTGTCTCAATGACTTGTTTCCCTTGATGATTTTCAGAAAATCTAAATCGGAATTTCGAAAAAAAAATTAATTTAATGGAGTCTCTTTTATTTAAGCAGGCACCGTTTAGCGTTTAAACACGCGTACACAAAGGAATTTTTTATCCTCACATTTCACTTAAGTACATTCAAATATTACTCGTTATTTAAATTGGCTGATTTCCATGTACTAATTCAAAATATTTTTTTAGCCTGGAAAGAGTGTAAGTCTTTTTTTAACATTATGTAATAAGTTTTCGATTAAAAATTCACACGACCTTGAATATTCAAAAA
>CM056609.1:7673174-7694611 GCA_029721355.1 Tegillarca granosa
TGTAAAGAGCAATTATGATTTTAGGACAAAATTAATTGTCAAAATAACAGAGCTCTGTGGGAAACGTCTGCAGAGAACTCGTGACCTTTTATAAAAGTCCATTTAAATTCATATTTTTACGACAGCAGTTTCTTCGTGAATTTTTCAATTACGGAATCTACAAAATCAATTAAATTTGAGAAGAATCCCTTTTTTCTTTCCGCCTCTCTAAACCTTGATTCCATATATTTGTTTTCATATTCCATTTTTTGTTTGAGCAAATTGATTTGGTGTTTTATATCACTTATTTCCTTTTCCGTAGATTTATGATGTGATGAGAAACCTTGCATGATTTTCATGATGTCTTTTAAATCTTTCTGATATTCCTCTTTTTGTCGGTTCTGAATAGACTCCATATAGTGCATTTTCTTCTCCAATCGTTTTCCTTGTTGTGTAAGCTCGACTACTATTTTTTCATTTTCTTTAATTTCTCGTAAAAACGTATTATTAGCCTCCTTATGAAAAGCCATATCGAAATATACCCAGATGGCGAATAGAAGCACAATAATTGAAATTAAATGTCTTTTTAAAAATGTAATGATATCATTTGCGGTAAATGAAATTACTATCTCCATATTTTGTCTAGAATTTATACTCGTGTCCAACTGAAAATATAAAATAAAGTTAGGTTATTATACAATCATACAAACATGTGACTTTTTTTTTTAGCTTGTTTCGTGTACGTTTTCTAAGTTCATTCCTAAGTGTGTACTTAAGAACGAATTAAGAAACACACAAGTTTAAATGTTTAATGGATGTGCCTTATGCTTGTTTTAAGTTAAAAAACTTTGGGAAAATCATATATATACAGATTTCCACAAATATAACCTTATTTTGTAAAAAAGCACGTTCAACTTTAAAATTTCTAAAATTCAAACAAAAGATGGAGTTTAATATTGCATGTATAGTAACAAGTATGATGATAAATTTATTAAAACATTAATTTCTATTTAAACATACATCTATGAATGTCAACGTTTGCATGAATCGAGTATAGACTCAACCCTTGTCGTCCACATATACATGTATGAATGTCGGCTTTTGCATGAATGCAGGATAATTCAACCCTTGTCGTCCAAACATACATGTATGAATGTCAACGTTTGCATGAATGCAGGATAGACTCAACCCTTGTCATCAACACATATATGTATGAATATCAGCGTTTGTATGAATGGAGGATAGACTCAACCCTTTTCGCCTACACATACATTTTGTACATCTATGAATGTCAACGTTTGCATGAATAGAGTATAGACTCAACCTTTGTCGTCCACATATACATGTATGAATGTCGGCGTGTGCATGAATGCAGGATAGACTCAACCCTTGTCGTCCAAACATACATGTATAAATGTCGGCGTTTGCATGAAAAGAGGATAGACTCAACCTTTGTCGTCTATAAATAAATGTATAAATATCGGCGTTTGCATGAATGTCAGAGTTTGTATGAATGGAGGATAGGCTCAACCCTTGTTACACTGAGTCATAATGCATGCTTGTATTCAAATTGGATTCACCATTTGGTATATGTATACAAGTGTACAAAAGTACAAAAGTATGTTTCACACTTTATACCTATTTATGGAGGAACTAAAAGATCGACTAGTTATAACAGAACAAGTAGAAAACTAAAGGTTATCTGTTTTATAACTTTCAAACTGAATAATACATTATCAAATTCAATAAGGAGGAAAAGTGTGTGTGTGTGTGTGTGTGTGTGTGTGTGTGTGTGAGAGAGAGAGAGAGAGAGAGAGAGAGAGAGAGAGAGAGAGAGAGAGAGAGAGAGAGAGAGAGAGAGAGAGAGAGAGAGAGAGAGAGAGAGTTTCGATTGCCTTGCATCTAATGAAACGCTTCGGTATTTTAAATTCATTCTTTGTGTTGTTTTTAAAAGATGTTTTTTAAATATTAACTTTTTCTGTTAGACAATCATTATCTTTACTAAACGTTTACTCGATATGAAATACCAAAAGATTCCTATTCAAATTTTAAATCGAATTCAATTCAAAATATTTCTATAAATGTTTGGTTATTTTTAAAGTGTATAGCCGATGCGTTGAAATATGATTAAATAGACTTCTTGAGGTTAATCTTCTAGCTACAGTCTTACCATTATACGTAAATAGCATAGAAATTAAAAAAATAAAAAATCTCAGTGCGGCAAATGTAGTAAATGATGGCCTCTCAATATTACAGTTTAATAAATTGCTCAGCTCTTAAATGAAGGACGTAAAAGTATATATACACACACACATAAACAGATAAACCTGCCTTAAATGGCACCTCTCTGTAAGGGCAACCTTTCTATAAAGGCCAACAAAATTCTATCCCAGTGCTCTTTGTCTATATTATTTGAACTTGTATATAAAGGCTATCTGACCATAAAGGCCACTTTTATTGATTCCAATGAGTAGCATTTATAGACGGGTTTGACTATATAATATAGATATGTCATGACAAGTTCTTTCCTGAGTCAACTATTTACCTGTCTTAAGTTTAGGAAAGAGTTTGGAACATTTTTTAACTGAGGATGTTTCTTGAAACAGACTTTAAAAAAATTGTTCCTAGGACATACTTAGGAAAGATCTTTTTCACCTAAGCATGCTTCGTGAAACTCGCCTCTGATTTGTAAAGAAACTGGAATTCCCCCCAAAAAAATGTTTCAATCATTAAACACTAGGTGTTGGAAGTTTCAAAACGAAAGTTCATTGCATGTTGTTTTTGAATATTCAAGGTCGTGTGAATTTTTAATCGAAAACTTATTACATAATGTTATAAAAAAAGACTTACACTCTTTCCAGGCTAAAAAAATATTTTGAATTAGTACATGGAAATCAGCCAATTTAAATAACGAGTAATATTTGAATGTACTTAAGTGAAATGTGAGGATAAAAAATTCCTTTGTGTACGCGTGTTTAAACGCTAAACGGTGCCTGCTTAAATAAAAGAGACTCCATTAAATTAATTTTTTTTTCGAAATTCCGATTTAGATTTTCTGAAAATCATCAAGGGAAACAAGTGATTCAGACACAAGGCAGATATAGTCGATATTCAATTCTTTAAAATAAATATTCAGAACCTGTAGTCTGTGTTCAAATGTATGTAACTTTCATACAACAATTTCTAAATTTACCTTAAAAGTTAAATCTAACAATAGATTGAAATGATTAGGTCTTTCTCTCTTCACTTACTTTTCTTGTCTGCTATGTAGAGTATCTACGTTCCAACTGAATGACTTACATCTATGTCAGGTAATTCCGATTTAGATTTTCTGAAAATCATCAAGGGAAACAAGTCATTGAGACACAAGGCAGATATAGTCGAAATTCAATTTTTTAAAAAAATATTTAGAACCTGTAGTCTGTGTTCAAATGTAACTTTCATACAACAATTTCTAAATTTACCTTAAAGTTAAATCTAACAATAGATTGAAATGATTAGGTACAAGGCATGCAAAAGTCAAAAGTTACTCTCTCTCTTTCTCTCTTTCTCTCTCACACACACACACACACACACACACACACACACACACACACACACACACACACACACACACACACACACACACACACACTCTTTCCCTCTTCACTCACTTTTCTTGTCTGCTATGTAGAGTTTCTAAGTTCATTGAGACACAAGACAGATATATTTGAAATTCAATTTTTCTGAATAAATATTTAAAACCTGTAGTCTGTGTTCAAATGTATGTAACTTTCATACAACAATTTCTAAATTTACCTCAAAAGTTAAATCTAACAATAAATTGAAATGATTAGGTCTTTCCCTTTTCACTTACTTTTCTTGTCTGCTATGTAGAGTATCTACGTTCCAACTGAATGACTTACATCTATGTCAGGTAATTCCGATTTAGATTTTCTGAAAATCATCAAGACAAAAAACAAGTCATTGAGACACAAGGCAGATATATTTGAAATTCAGTATTTTAAAATAAATATTTAGAACCTGTAATCTTTGTTTAAATGTATGTAACTTTCATACAACAATTTCTAAATTTACCTTAAAAGTTAAATCTAACAATAGATTGAAATGATTAGGTACAAGACATGGAAGAGTCAAAAGTTACTGGTTGTGATTGGTTTTTCATCAAGCATTTCTTTGAGATAATTTGGTGTTTCTAACCTATTTTCGTATTGTGAATTATCAAATCATTGCTCATACATTGTTATTCAAAAGAGAATAACACGTGTATGTCAAATAAATTTGAAACATTGATTTTTGTATTGAAGAAACCATGTATGACATACATTTCAGTCAAGAGTTATTCCACTTTCGAAACTAAACTTACAGAATCTGTATTATTGTTATTATAAACTGTTTGTGCCATTTTATCTGGAAACCAATTTTTGAACCTTTTTGTCAAAGTTTATCTGACAACTAATTCTTTAATCATATTGAAACGGTTTCATTGACAGTCAATTGTATGGAATATTTTGACAGTTTTTCTGACAGGTATTATTAATAACTATTTTAACACGTTTTTTCCGACAACCTTGTTTTTCAACTATGGCGTCACAGTTTTTTCTAACAACCCTTTTTTAGCCATGTCGTCACAGTTTTTTCTAACAACCTTAATTTTTTCAACCATGTTGTCACGGTTTTTTTTTCTAACAACCTTATTTTTTTTTAACTTTGTTGTCACAGTTTTTTCTAACAACCTTATTTTTTTTAACCATGTTGTCACTGTTTTTTTTTTAACAACCCTTATTTTTTTTAACTTTGTTGTCACAGTTTTTTCTAACAACCTTATTTTTTTTATCTATATTGTCACTATTTTTCTAACAACTATATTTTTTCAACTATGTTGTCACTGTTTTTCTAACAACCTTATTTTTTTTAACCATGTTGTCAGTTTTTTTTTCTAACAACCTTATTTTTGTTAACCATGTTGTCACAGTTTTTCTATCAACCTTATTTTTGTTAACCATGTTGTCACAGTTTTTTAACAACCTTATTTTTTTTAACTTTGTTGTCACAGTTTTTTCTAACAACCTTATTTTTTTTAACTATGTCGTCACAGCTTTTTTTAACAACCTTATTTTTTTTTAACTTTGTTGTCTCTTTTTGTTCTAACAACCTTATTTTTTAACTTTGTTGTCACAGTTTTTTTCTAACAACCTTATTTTTTTTAAATTTATTGTCACTTTCTGTTCTAACAACCTTATTTTTTTTAACTATGTTGTCACAGTTTGTTCTAACAACCTTATTTTTTAACTATATTGTCACAGTTTTTTATAAAAATCTAATTTTTTACTATGTTGTTTCTTTTTTCAAACAATTTTATTTTTTTAACTACGTTGTCAATTTTTTAACAGGTTAGTTTTTACTACGTTTTCACAGTTTATCTGAGATCAATTTTTAAAAATTTTTGACACATATTTTTGGAAACCAGTTTATTTCACTATCTTATGCTCAATTCTAAATATTCCAACGTTTATTTCATGCTTGTTATTAATTCAATGATAATAGATGTATATATATATTTAAAATCTAAATGGTTTTAAACCATATTTCAACTAAAGACGTGTCATAGAGTGATATACATGGCATTTTGGAATATCAATGTTCGTACTCATTTGGTATTTAAACTTATTTCACAAAATGTAAATTACATGTAAAAATATACCTCGGTTACAAAGCTACATTACATGTAAAAATATACTCAGATACCACAGGTGATTAATTTATCGGCTCGGAACTGGTTCTCTCCTTAATGCGGTAGAAACGGGCAGATACACAAAACCGCCTACTCCGTTACAAAATAGAATTTGTAAATACTGTAATGTTTTAAACATTAAAGACCACATACATGTTTTCATTAATTGACATGCTTACAGTAAATAAGATTTCATTTTTAACTGATGTAATTATTTCATAAAATACCTTTTTTTTTTCAAAAACTCCACAAATAAAGTTAGTTGAATATTTTTCAAAATAAAATAAAATTAAAAAACCATATGCTTTGGTAATTGTTTTCGAGATATAAGTAGGATTATCTCCCGTACCCCTTACTTTTTAAATTGCTATTAAAAATTTCTTACCATCAAAATTACATGTTAAAAGTAATTTTTAAGTAATAAAGTTTGTAAACCTTTACAAAGGCTAGTCTTTGTATATTTTTAAAAAAATCAAATATTTATTTAAATATTAAAAAACACATTAAAGTGTATTTTAACCTAAAAGAAGGAAATACGATTTCCGGAATTCATCTTTAATATTTAAAAGTTTCCTACTCATTAGGTAATCTAACTTATTTCACAAAATGTTAATATTTTAGATAGAAATGAAATGGTCTAATGCATTGTTTAATGACCATAAGTGTATAAACTGTAACAAACATAGAAACTAAAGACAGTATAAACATATATCTCGGTTAGAAAGCTACATTACATGTAAACATATACCCAGATATCACAGGCGATTAATTTGTCAGCTAAGAACTGGTTCTCTCCTTAATGCGGTAGAAACGGGCAGAAACACTAAACCGCCTACTCCGTCACAAGATAGAATTTGTAAATACTGTAATGTTTTAAAAGTTGTAGACGACATACATGTTTTCATTAATTGTCGCGCTTATAATGATTTAAGATAAGACTTTTTAACTTATATAATAATTTTAATACAAGTGTTAATTCTTTTAACGCAGAAGATAACTTTATTTTGTCGTGTAACGCTGTTGAAGTCCAAATCAATATAAATATCTTTTTATCCAACATGATCACCGGACGTAAATGTATTAATGTTTTTATGATGTTATAATGTTTTATGAAGTGGACTACAGGGTTACTTTTATAAAAAATCTTCGTGAGTTTTAAGTTATATATAGCGACAATTTTATAATTTTTAAGATAATATTTCTTCATATGTATTTTATGTAGTGTCTCGTAGGTCACATGTGTCCGGATATAAAAAAGAAGTTTGTTACGTTTGTATATAAATATCTACTATTGGTCCATAATTGTTTGTCACACGGTTTTTTCTAGATTTTTCTTTTATTTATAATTTTTCTCATAAAAATAACCGTAAGATTGATTTAAAAAACATTGACCTAACCAAATTTTATGTTTAAAGTACAAAAACTTCTCTGAATTCTTCTGTAAATGGAGCATATTTCGGAAAAAAGCTGAAATTTAATGACTTCAATGATCCAATTGGGCCTCACCCAAGATTACATCAGGGTATTCTAAGGGTAATAAAAGGTCAAATGAATTATTATGCAAATCATATTTGTTTACTACATGGTGTTGAATTTAAAAGAAATTGATGTCAAAAGATGTAAAAAATTATGGTTTAAAAAGTTTTAAATTAAGTTTTAAATGTAGGAAAGAGCAGTAAGTTAATAATGAGTGTTATTGTTGTTGGGTTTTTCAAGGGATGATCATCATGAATATTTCAATCATGACAACATTTCTGATATGGTTAAGTAGGAAGGTGCATAAGGGATATTTTGGACATAGTAAATTTGTTATCTTGTTGAAAACATTAAAAAATTGTTATATGCACAGAATTAAAGAAACTTTTTGAATCAGTATGGTTATTTTTCCCAATTAGGTCAGTAAATTTTACATGGATTTTTTTTAAATATTTTTAAATGATTGTGTTTAAATATGGAATTTTGTTCTCCGAATATGCATATGACAAATAATTATGGCTGATAGTAGTTTTTTTTAAATATGTTACATTGTTACAACATAATTAATAATAATAATAATAATAATAATAATAATAATAATAATAATAATAATAATAATAATAATAATAATAAATTATTTAAATAAAAAACACAAGTTGTTACATGGACGTTGAGTGTATTGTGGTTTGAATTTGTACCAATGTTAAGTAATGCTTGTTTATCAATGAGGTATTCAGTGTTGGCATGTTTTTAGTTAGTCTTCAAACCAAAGATGTCTAAAGGCTATTGTTTCGACCGCGAGTAAAAAGGCATTACTTAAAAAAGGCTTTTTCTTCTTGTAGACCTTCACTAGTTGTACGACTTTAAAGGGCTGAATGTTCTGTGGTGTTTATCTGCGATGTTGCGGAGGAATGAAGTGGCAAGGTTAAGATTGCCATAAGTTTATACCAGTTCAATGTAGACCAGGGCCCAGTTTTACAATCATATACTCAATTGTACACTCAACTCAAAACTCCGTTTTTCTCTCGTCAATATATTAAAAAATAAGTATTATGAAACAATGCTTTGTTTTGATTAAAAAAAACTACATTTAACAATTTAAATGTAACATTAGATATTAAATTAGATGAAATGTCATAAACAATAACATTGAAATATTCCCTAATTTGAGTTGATTGTACACTCAATTGAGTGAATGATTGTAAAATTGGGACAAGAAACTCTTGCATACCTATTTTATAGAAATTTAATACATCTTATAATATTTTTAATAGTTGTGGAAATTTGTGTGTTTGAAATACATAGAAACCATAGTGATTGCTTATAATAACAAACAAATCGTCCTGGTCAATGAAAATATATAATACAAATACCAGTTAAATTTTGATGTGCCAGATGTGCACATTTCGGAAATTCATTCCTCATCAGTGACACTAAGACCGAAAAGTTTGATACATAAAAAATATAAGCCAAACAGTTGAAAATAATAAATCTAAAGTTTCAAAATTATATAAATCCAAATCCAGCTAAGGAATGCTGTGCATGAGGGAACAAACCTTAGTTTTAAATAAATTTCAAATTTTAGGCGACTGGAAATTTTGCTAAATGGTACATTTTCTGACAGCACAAAGTACTGCCTACTGAGTTATGGATACCCTCGGGGAGTTAACATAGAATAAATAATTAGATGTTGTTAATTGCAAATATCGAACTCAATGATCAAAATTAATGAATAAATTAGTATTTGTTTAGGATGATTCAAACACAAGGGAACTCTATTATAAAATTGATAAAATTACTTCACTTTGCTTTCTTTCAAGAATAAATTATAAATGAAGGTTTTACCTTCGGAGTCCTAAAAGGATATTGATTTCAAGAACATTATATAATATTTGTTTTGATAAAATCTTTCAGGGAAACTGGGCAAAATTGATTTGGTAAATGCTTTATGGATCTTGGCCGCAGTTGTTGGAATAGAATTGATATATAAACCCCTGGTTTGAAGTGACAGACACTTCTGTGTTGCAAGACTAAAGACTCGTGTCCTTGCTTCATTTCAGGTATGTAACATTTTACTTATAATTGCATTAGTTTTATTGTTAACAATGTAGTTATTTGTTTTAAACATTGTAATTGTAAGTCTCAGGTATTTTGATAAATTAACTCAGTAATTTGATTTTAAACATTGTAATTGTAAGTCTCAGGTATTTTGATTGTGATAAATTAATATTCTATCAGATGGACATTGTAGATAAATCAATATTGTGTATGGTCAGCTAACACACCTGTAAGACATAAAGTAATATGCATGATTATATTTATCTATTGATTGAGGCTGCTTGTACAACCAGCAGACAGATCAAGTAGCATACGCGGTCGAGTTACCCGTACCTTCCTGCGACAGATCGAGTAACAACTTTTGAAGTTTATAATATTGTTATTACTAAATAATATGTTGTAAAATTGTATTTATTGTTGTAATAAAGACTTCTGTGTTGCAAGACTACAGACTCGTGTCCTTGCTTCATTTCAGGCTGAGAGCCAGAAGCGCAGAGTGCGACAGAAGTAATTTCTAAATTTAAGTTATAACAAAACAATCGTTATAACGCCTACGCACCACAAGAACTTACGTTAAGATAAAACTTCGGGATAAATAACCATTGTCTGGTCGAGAATAGCTTATGCATTGCTGATATGACGTAAAACAACATTCAGCCAACCATTTATTGGATTAGTGCGGGGTAATTAAAAACAGCTTAAATATTATTAGTTATTATTTTTTTAAACTAATAAAAGTGTAAGTAATGTAGCAGCCAACTTATTTTATAGGGTATTCACTCCTTATGTGGGTGGTTGGGTCGATCCATGACCGTCTCTGGCCAAGACTTAAAAAGTAGTGACATTTCTTGCCCCAAAAACTCGGCAATCAGAAACTTTTCATACGAGACCTTAAAAACCGATGACCTGTATCACGGTAGGCATGCTACGCTAAAGAAACGACATTGCACATTGCCCTGAACATAACATCGGTCAAAATTTCTACCACTGCAAATTTCACCGCAAGTCAAGTATAAGACCTTTGGTGTCAGATTCGTACAAATAAAAAGTCAAGTATCAGACCTTTGGTGTCAGATTCGTACAAATAAAAAGTCAAGTATCAGACCTTTGGTGTCAGATTCGTACAAATAAAAAAGTCAAGTATCAGACCTTTTGTCAGATTAGTACCAATAAAAAGCCAAGTATCAGACCTTTGATGTCAGGTTATTACCAATAAAAAGACAAGTATCAGACAGACTTTTGGTGTCAGAGTCGTACTAATAAAAAGTCAAGTATTAGAACTGTGGTGTCAAATTCGTACCATTATAAAGTCGGACCTTTGGTGTCAGATTCGATTCACCAGACATAATAAGTGATATTAGACCTCCTCATACAATATTATAACAGCCACACTAAATTAAAAAGTTTACCCATCTTCCACAAGCATTTGTCTTGCATTTTGAACAATCTTTTATTTACTGGGGTGTTCCTATAACGCCACTTTTCAATTTCCAGTGTAAATGTGCCACTCTCAATTCTAGCTATAACTGATCTGTGTAACCGAGTAAGTGACATTATTACATAAATCTCTGTACCATATCTGTACATAATACTTAAACTGTGTAATTAATACATACTTGAACACCTGACGCATACACGATCTTTTTCTTAGGTTAATGAAGAGAGATAATATTGCTTTTGTCGCATAAAGCTGGAAAATTGCTGACGCGACGATAAACAAGATATATTTACGGAACGAACACATTGTCAATTCAGCTACCAAAGATTAACATAAAAGTGTATTAGATTTTTTTTATTGATTAAAAATCAAATAAAACAAACTTGTTCTAGACTTTAACAAAGTATTGTATCGATTCTGTCAGAGCCCCTATATATTTATTAATAAGAGGTTGTGGCTAGGGCGCCGGTTTTGGTTGGTTAAAGGTTGCTGTCCTGGTAATGATAGCGTTAACCCAGCAATACCTTTTTATCGCTGATCCTACTAAGTCATCAGAAATATTATTTTTTGAATAAAAAGTATTAAAAGTTATCGGATGACATTACTCGCCTGTATACTTTTTCGGATCTTGGTGCGGAAAAGTCAGAAGATCAGCTATTTTTCTCCCGAGGTCTCTTACACGTCCAGTTAATTTATTGCAACCAATCTTTACACATAATAAGCTTTAAAAACATGTATGCTCCCACTTTCGTTCTATACTATTAGTTATTTATGCTTCATTTCTTCCATAAGATCCAACCCCCTTGTCACAATCTTTTACCCTTTACATCGGTAACATATTGAAATAGTTTCGCTTACCGATGTCCTGTGTTTGGTGGCTCTCCTTCGATACATATATATATATTTAAAAATTTAAAATTATTCGCGGCTTTTCAACTTTCAGTATTTCTTAATCCAAGATAATTTGTGATTTGTGACCTAAAGCATTCGGTATTCTGGCTCACAGAAAGGGTTTTTTATATACAATATTCTATATATGAATAACAATGTTCGCATCTATTTCATAGTGTACCTGTTCGTTAAAAGTTTGATGTCTTTTTGTGTTCTTGTCAGACATAATGATGTATTGTAGATTGTATCCTACCACCTGCTATCAAATCTACTAGTGTATGGAAGCCATCTCCACCGGTAGGACAATAACAATTGCCACCACACCAACCGGCACCCAGCCACATCCACCATTTCAGCAGTCTCCTAAAGAAGACAATTGCTGGAAAATATCAGGAAACTTGACTAGGGCGTAAATCACAATTACTCAACTCAGCTCGATATAAGTGCATTCAGTCGCTAAAACAATCAATCTTTCATCGTTTTTGTGTGCCATAAACAAATTGTGGTTTTAAGGGGAAAATACATTTTATTTTGTGTTATATATACTTTTTTGCAAAATATCTTATTTCCAAGTAAACCGACCAACCAAAATATTTTTGTAAGCGATTGATCTGAACAACTAGCTCCAGAACTATTGTTTGTCAGAAAAAACTGTGACAACAAAATTTTAAAAGTTTTTCAAAGAACTGTGACATCATAGTTATATATCAGTTGATCAGAAAAACTGTGACAACAAAGTTAAAATTGGTTTAAAAACTAAACTGTCATAGTCATAAAAGGTTGTGAGAAAAACCTATGACAAAATAGTTATATAAGTTTGTCAGAAAAACCATGACAACATAGTTATATAAGTTTGTCAGAAAAACCATAACAAAATTGTTATAAAACTCTTACAACAAAGAAAAGAAAATTGTTTGTTAAACAAAACTGTGTCAACATAGTTAAAGGCCATAATAATAATAATAATAATAATAATAATAATAATAATAATAATAATAATAATAATAATAATAATAAACCGGTTGTGTAAGATATATTGTCAGAGCGCAATAACTCTTGTCTGAAAAGTACATCATACATGGTTTTCATAGACACAAAAATCTGTTTCAAATTTACTCGTTTTATCCTATACATGTAAATCTCTTGAGATTTTTAAATAATAATGTTTGAGCAATAATTTAGTAAGTTTATACAAACAAAAATAAGTTAGAAAACACTAAAATAGTATAAAGAAAAAAATGTTGCAAAAACCATTCACGCACTGGTGATTTTGGGGATTACCAGACATAGTTCAAGTCATTCAGTTGTCTCAGGTACCATGCATGGCAGATAAGAGAGAGAGAGAGAGAGAGAGAGAGAGAGAGAGAGAGAGAGAGAGAGAGAGAGAGAGAGAGTTGTCCATGTCTTTCACCCAATCATTTAAATCTATGGGTAGACTTTATCTGTTATTTTGATCTTAACAGCAGATGCTTTCGTGTTCATGTGGATTTTCCTGAACTGCTATGACATTGTTCTATTTACTTTTAATACACTTTGTTTAGCTAGTAAATATTACATTACATTGAGGATATGAGGTATATCTATGCATTACTTTGTTTTTTCACCCTTTTGCTTGCAGAAACTGTCTTCACATCAAAGGAGAGCCGACAAACACAGGACACCGGTAAGTGAAACTATATCGCTATGTTACCGATGTAACGGGTTACGGGGGGGGATGGGGTCTTATGGAAGAAATGAGGCATATAATAACGAATATCATTGTGCTGCCTATGGAGAAACGAAAGTTGGAGCATGCTTATAATGTGTAACGACGGATCACATTTAATTTAATGGACTTGTAAGAGGGGGGATACAGGTGTTTTTGTTTTGCCCCAGACAGGATTCTTACACTTTTCTCGAGATAGACGGTTTCTAAGATGGTGAAAAGAACTGGAGTTTTAATAAATGATTATCTGACTACTTTTCCGCACTAGGCTCCGTCGAAAAGTATGCGGGGGAGTAATGTCATATTAAATTCTTATAGTTGTATATATATATATATCAAACAACTATATTGTATTTCAGATGGCTTTGTAGACTCAGCGATCAAAAAAGGCATTGCTGGATTGACGCCATCTTTACCAGGAGGACAGCAACCGTTACCCCCACCACAACCGGCGTCCCAGCCACCACAGGTTCCCCAGCCACAACCGGCGCCCCAGCCACAACCTTCCTATTCAGCTTCCACCAATTGAAGACTTTTGCTGGAATAAAAAGAGCTCTGACAGAAAGGATACAATACTTTGTTAAAGCCTAAAACGTTAATGTAATATGACTTGTATTCAATAAAAAAATCTTATTTTTGTTAACAAAAGTCTGTGGTAGCTTGTTCGTTCCTAAAACAGATTTTGTTAAACATCACATCAGCAATGTTTCAGCGATTTACGACGAGATCAAGGTTATTATTCTTTGTAGATTAATCTAAAAAACTAGTTCTGGAATGCGTTAGGTGTTCAAGTTTGTATTGATTAAACAGTATAAGTATCGTGAATAGTTATATTACAGAGGTTTATGCTAATAATGTCATTTACTCGGAAACACAGTTCTGTTATAGCTAGGATGCGAATTTGTCTGGAAAATAAAAAGGATGTTAGAGGGACAATCTAGTGGATGAAAAATTGTGCAAAAATGTGACAAATGCCTAATAAACACTTGTATTAGGATATCAATTTTCAGGAAAGAAAATGTTACTGACTTTTAAGTCTGGGTCAGAGACGCCTTTGACTACCCACATAAGAGTGAGTACTATAAAAACGTAGCTGCTATATTCGCTTACACTAAAATAATAATAACTTCTAACACTTAGGCTGTTGTATTTACCCCATACTTATCCAATAAATAGTTGGTTGAATGCTGTTTTTACCTCACATCAGCAAAGAATCGCCTAATCTTGACAAGACAATGTTAAATTATCACCAGAATTTTTTTTAACGCAAGTTCGTGTGGTGCGTAGATGTGCAAGATATTGTGACCCCAGTTTCACAATTAGTGTACACTCAACTTAAATTAGGGAATAATACAATGTTAATTTTTAATAACAATACACAATTAAATTTTAATATCTAATGTTATATTTGAATTGTTTAATGTAGGTTTTTTTTTAACAAAACAAAACAAAACATTGTCTCATAAATCTTAGTATTTAAAATATTTACGAGTGAAAAATTGAAATATTTGAGTTGAATGTACAATCAATTGAGCAAATGATTGTGAAACTAGACTCTGGATTACATTGAATTTGTGTATTCTTATGGCAATCTTAAGAGCGTGAGATCATTACACCGCAATGTAGCAGATAAATATTGGGCCCCAAAGGGGACATATCTCCTTTGTTTTCTCAAATCTGAAAAGCCTTTAGCCAGGCATGATGGTAACCATGTTTTATTGAATTTAGCCCAGTGGTATTAAAGGAGAAAATTAAATGTTAAACGTTTACGCATGACGGTCGAAAATGGATAACAAAAGCTGATCTGATTTTCCAGCTCAGGTAAATGAAATTTAAAAAAAAATCAGTTGATCGGTTCTGTGAGTCCCAATACGGACATTGCGGGCTCTCGTTTTTCATGCCAGTTCTCGATGTTATAAAAACATTGGGTGTAAAAAATGTGACAACATAGTTTAAAAATTGGTTGTCAGAAAAACAGGTAACGCATATTTAATGTATAAAAAATATAATAATAATAATAATAATGATAATAATAATAATATTAATAATAATAAAACCAGTTTTGTAAGATATATTGCCAAAGCGGAATGACTCTCTTCTGAAATGTACATGAATGGTTTCTTCGATAAAAAAATCTGTTTTAGATTTATTTGTCCTATACATTTATCTCTCTTGAGATTTTTAAATGTATGAGCAAAAACTAAGTTACTTTATAGATACGAAAATAAGTTACAAACTCTAAGATCTAAAATTGTTTCAAAGCCATCCACGCACTGATGATTTTGGGAGAGAGAGAGAGAGAGAGAGAGAGAGAGAGAGAGAGAGAGAGAGAGAGAGAGAGAGAGAGAGAGAGAGAGAGAGAGAGAGAGAGAGAGAGAGAGAGAGAGAGAGAGAGAGAGAGAGAGGAAAGAGAGGGAGAGAGAGAGTGAGAGAGAGAGAGAGAGAGAGAGAGAGTTTCGATTGTCTTGCATCTAATCATTTCAATCTATGGTTAGACTTAAATTGTGATTTCGATCTTAACAGCAGCTGCTTTCATATTCGTGTGGATTTTCCTGAAATGCTATGACATTGTTCTATTTATAACTTTAAATACACTTTGTTAAGCTAGTAACCATTACATTACATTTTTGAAAACATCAGATATGAGGTATATTTACGCATTCCTTTGTTTTTTCATTTTTTTTCCTTGCAGAAAATGTGTCCCCATCGAAGGAGATTCGACAAACACAGGACACCGGTAAGTGAAACTATATCAATATGTTACCAAAGGTAAGGGTGGTGACGAGAGGGGGTCTTATAGAAGAAATGAGGCATTTATAACAAATAGAATAGTCAAAGTGTGAAGAAACGAAAGTGGGGAGCAAAGATGTTTAAGCTGATAAAGTTTATAATGTTTAAACAGGGATAGCATTTGATTAAGTGGAAGCGTAAGAAAACAAGGAATATAGGTGGCTTTTTTGTCCCAGACAAGATTCTTCATTTTTGTCAAGACAGGCAGTTCTGTGATCGTGGAAAAAACCGGATGTTTATTAGCTAATCTTCTGACTACTTTTCCGCACTATGATCTATACAAGAGTATGCGGGCAATAAACTCTTGCAGTTATAAATAAATAAATAAATAAATAAATAAATAAATAAATAAATAAATAAATAAATAAATAAATAAATAAATATATAAGAAATACATTGTATTTCCGTCGACTTTGTAGATTCTTGGATCAAAAAAGGCATTGCTGGATTGACGCCATCTTTACCAGGAGGACAGCAACCGTTACCCCCACCACAACCGGCGCCCAGCCACCACAGGTTCCCCAGCCACAACCGGCCAGCAACCTCCCATTCAGCTTCCACCAAATGAAGACTTTTGCTGGAATAAAAAGAGCTCGGACAGAACCGATACAATGCTTTGTTAAAATCTAAAAAAGTTAATGTAATATGATTTTTAATCAATAAAAATACATATTGCTGAATTTTGTTAACCTGTGCATAATTCTGTGGTAGTTCTATTGGCAGCATGTTCGTTCCGTAAACAGATGTTGTTAAACGTCGCATCAGCAATGTTTCAGCTATTTACGACGAGATCAAGGTTATTATTCTTTGTAGATTATTTTAAAAACAAGTTCTTAAATGCTTGAGGTGTTCAAGTTTGCATTGATTACACAAAAACACAAATATGTCTCTCATAATAGCTTTACAAAACCAGCCTTAAGCATTAATGGTTATATATAAATTTGATTAAACGACCCGGTGGAGAATATTTCACTTGTATTTGGACGTCACAAGCTAAAGTTGCAGTGGTAGAAATTTTCGACTACTTTGTTCTCAGGGCAATGCACAATGTCAGACCCTACCTTGTCAGCGGTTTTTAAGGTCTCGTATGAGGAGTCCTTGACTTCTATTTGTAAATGCCGAGTTTTTCGGGAGAGAAAATGTCACTAAACTTTAAGTTCGTATGGTGCGTAGGTGTGCAAGATTTTGGCCCCAGTTTCACAACCACTCAATGTTTACTCAGTTAAAATTTAATATCTTATGTTGATAAATTGTTTCATGTAGGTTTTTTAACAAAAAAACATTGTCTCATAAAACTTAGTTTTTAGAATATTGACGAGAGTAAAATGGAAATATTTGAGTTGAGTGTACACTTAATTGAGTGAATGATTGTGAAACTGGGCCATGGTCTACATTGAACTGGTGTACACTTATCGCGATCTTAATAGTGCGAGATCATTTCCCCGCAATATCGAAGATAAACACCACAGAACGCTCAGTCATTTGAAGCTGACCGAACAACCAGTGAAGGCCTACAACATGGAAAAGCCTTTCTTTACTTACGGCCGAAACAATAGCGTTTAGACATCGTTGGTTTGAAGACTAACGCCCGAAACACCAGAAAGGTGTGTGCAAGTGTGCGTTAACAAACATACTAAAACTGAATACTTAGTATCTCATTGTTTAACACTCATTACACACCAATGTTTCCAATTCAAACCACAATATACTCAACAACAATTCATTATATCCATATTATTTATTGTTAATGAAATGAAATTTAGTGTCTAGTTACATAATAAACATGGCGTTTTAATGTTACACAAAATATAGAAACTAATGTCCAAGTAAAACCTTTAAACGATAAGTTTTTCACCTAATGTCAATTTAAAGTTCTTACCAACGGTTACCAAACTACTATTGGTCCATAATTGTTTGTCAAATGGTTTTTTGTAAATTATTACTTTTATTCAAAACTTTCATCATAAAAATAACAGTAAAATTGAATTTAAAAACATTGCCCTAACCAAATTCTATTTTTAAATTAAAAATTCTTCTTTGAGTTCTTCTGTACATGGAGCAGATTTTGGAAAAAGGTTGAAATTTAATTACTTCAGTGATCCCATTGGGCCTCACCCAACATTCCATCAGGGTATGTTAAGGTAAATAAAGGTCAAATGAAGTAATATGCAAATCACATTTCCTAACTACATGGTGTTTAATTTAAAAGAAATCTAAAAAAGGAAATTGATATCCAAGAATGCAATAGATAAGAGTTTAAAAAATTTTGATTTTTTTAATAAGAAAAAATTAGGAATGAGCCATAAGTTCATATTTGGGTCCCCATTGTTGTTCGGGTTTTTCAAGGGGGTGATCATCATGAATATTCAAATCATGACATCATATCTATATGGTAAACTAGAAAGGTGCATAAGGGATATTTTGGAGTTAGTGAATCTGTTATCTTGTAGAAAACATTAAAAAAATTGTTATATATGCACAGAATTAAAACTATTTGAATAAGTCTGAATATTTTTGCCAATTAGGTCAATAAATTTTACATGGACTTTTGATATTTTTAAATGATTTTGTTTAAATATGGAGTTTTGCTCTTCAAATATGTATATGACAAACAATTATGGACTGATAGTAACCGCATATTGTCACCTACGAAAACCAAATGTCAAGCTTTCTTGACACCCGCAGAATGATTTTACAATACTTTGAAGCATATTTATTAAACTTCTCATAATTAATAATTAATGATTATACAAAATATTGTAGTCATAATGTGTGCTCAAATTCTTAAATTTGTCTGTTTAAACCACTACTAGCTTGTTTTTTCAATATTCTCACTAATTAAAAAAATGTTCACTATTTACAAATCAGTGAGTGTTTTCACTGCCTAGTATGTACAGTTATTTTTCATGAACGGATCACTTTTTATGTCAGCTGTTTCCTTCTGTTGTTGAACGAAAAAATGGGAATCTATTGAATAAATTAAACCGGTGAGAAATCCACTGTTTTTCTTTTCTGTCTCTCTAATTCTTGATTCAATCTCTTGATTTAATTGATGTAGACGATTTAGCTCCATATTATCTCATATTATCTCATATCTCATATTATCCTGAAGTATACTATCGCTATCCATTGCATGT
Source organism: Tegillarca granosa (assembly GCA_029721355.1). Lineage (NCBI taxonomy): Eukaryota > Metazoa > Mollusca > Bivalvia > Arcoida > Arcidae > Tegillarca > Tegillarca granosa. The sequence continues at coordinate 7,692,383 of CM056609.1, forward strand.
TTGATCAAATCAATTAGTTTGTTAATATTATCTACTTCGTTTTTGGTCAACTTCTGTTGTGTCGAAAAATCTTGTAATATTTTCATGATATCACGAATACTATTATGATAATCCTCTTGTCGTTGATTCTGGGTAGTTTCAATATCGTGTATTTTACGTTCCATTTGTTCTCTTAATAAATAAATAGTTTTATTATTGTCTTCAATTTTTCTTTCATCTTCATTAATTCTCTGCAATAGATTATCATATCGATAAATCTGTTGTTTAAGTTCTGCTATTGTTGTTTCACTTTCATTTATTCTTTGAATAAGATCTTGAGTAGTATATCCATCATAATTCTCTTTCTTAAAATCAGTATAAAAAACCACCATCGTAAATAATAAACGAACAACAAAAGTAGGTACGTCTGAAAATTTTCGTTTTAAAAACGTAAAAAACATCATCAAAGGTAAATATATTTTCCCCATCCATAGTTTGCCTGTATTTATCTTTGTGTCCAACTGTTAATGCAAAAATTAGCCTTACGTTTGATATAATTGTATATTCTATTGCATACGTGTAACTTTCTGAGTCGTTAAAAAACTGGTATTTCCATAATGTTAAAAGAACAAACGTACTGTGGGGATTTCAAAACAATAGTTAATGAAGGTAATAATAATAACGTACTTTATATAGATTCATGCTCTTTGGAGTTTAACATCGAATGTTTATGACATGTTTTTATAAATAGATTCACAGTAGTTTAAATTTCGTTAATAGCTCAGTAGACAATACTTTGTGCTGTCAGAAAATGTACCTTGTGGCCAAATTTTCAGCCCGTCCTTATATATAGATTTATGTATTGATGGTAAGAGAAAAAGTTAAAAAGTTAGTATAGAAACTTTTATGAACCATTCAATGACAAATCAATCCTTATGGTCAAGATATTCAAAATTGATTTTTGTTAACTTACAATTCTAATTGAAAAGTTGTCAGTGATCGAATAAATGCAATTTTCATAAAAAATTTAAATTTAGTGTGTCAATTAACATCAAAGACATGCTTTTTTAGAAATGTAAAAATAAAACATTAAAACTTTAAAAAACACACACAGTCCCATTTCAAACCACAGTATACCCAGTAACACTTATTCATCTCAAGATTATTTATTGTTAACGCAGTCATTTTTTTAGTAAAGTTTTATTTACAATGGACGTTTTTCTCAGTTTAAAAGATAGTTTGATTTCTTTGGAAAATCGAAAAGAGTTTTAAAAATTTAGAAAAGGACAATATTTTAAATTGAATTTCAAATGGTCCTTGCAGCAAGATTATTTGTAATTCTTATTTTCTTTTTATACGTTTAAATTTTGTAGACAATATAAGAAATTAGTTGATTAGGCATAAAATCCTGTTATTATTTTCAAATTAATATCCTAAAACGATAGTTTTTTTTTGTATATATTAATTTAAGGTTGTTTGCAACGATATCCAAAAAAAAAGAATTTCCAAGTGAATTCATATCACCTTTATACGAATGAGTAAAATGAGATATTTTCTGAGAACAAGACAGCTCATTCATGTGGAAGTTTTAAATTAAACAAGCATACAGATAGTCCTTTACTCACCTTTTATTTTCACACTTAGCTTATCAAGCATTCCAATAACAGCTTTATCATCTACGAACAAAGGTACGCCAGACACAGTTACGTTTTAGAAATTTCATCATCTGAATTTGAAAGTCCAGAAGAGAAATGATAAAACTAATAAACTGAAAGATGTTGACTTGTTAAGTCGAAACCTTTAAGCACAAGCTTACTCTTTATTTCATTTGAAGACAAAGATAACTGTCAAGACGTATACATTTGATATTTTCGATTTGATATCTTATCCTTAATAGCTTCCAATAATTCATAGTTTAAAATTTTGATTTTTGAATCAGAAAAAATTCCATTGGCTTTCAAATACACTGGCTGAAGTAAAAAAAAATGGCATAATGCATTTTCAATCACATAGACAATTTTTAAGATAATATTTACAGGTATATATATACAGGTAAAATATGTAACGTTTGTCTTTTAACAAGTGTAAGTACTTAATTGTTATATGTCCTTCTCAACAAGATTTGTCCAAACACACACACACACACACACACACACACACACACACACACACTAATAATAATAATGTCATTTCTGAGAAATTCATCCGACATTTGTCAAAAAATCAATTTTCCTCCAGATTACTGTAAAA
>CM056609.1:7694711-7738781 GCA_029721355.1 Tegillarca granosa
AAAAAATAAAAAAAATACATACTTATTTCCAAAGAATGGCCTGAAAGTGCCAAATTAAGCTACAACCAATTTCAAAAGTAAAGACAATCAGGATTGATTGATTAAACCACACAATATTCATATTAATATTCAACTGGTTGTATAAAAACTATTCCTATTTCATATCCAAATTTATTAATTTTTTTTTAAGGAAACCCAGCAATATCAAAAATGCATGTATTATAAATGATTTTCTGGATATATGTAAATAATTGTTATATGTATAAAACAGTGCTAATCTACCTTCGTTAAATGATATTTGGCTGATAGCTGAAATCATGGCAAAAGTTATTTATACTATAAATGCAATCCTTTGAGTATATTTCAAAATTTAAAAAATTCTTACAAGATATGGGATGTCAATATTTCTTCCACCCCCCCCCCCTCCCCCAAAAAAGTCTTGATGCCCACCATGAATGTTAGATAGGTATTAATTTCTAAACTGAGTGTAAAATTAATTTTGATGCCATCTACCTGGACATCAAGGATTATTTACTTACAACATCATTAACAAAACCAGCTGGTTTGTAAAGTTTTCATCATCATCATCATTATATTATTATTATTTTTCTTTGGCATTAGCCAATATTTTTTTTAAATGGTGTTGAACACTAAGTATATCCAATTACTGCTGTAAGACCTTATGTAAAACTTTAAAGACATCAGAAATTCTTGCTAATCTCTTGATTAAGCTAATAAGCTTTAAACAATTGAAAAAATTGTTAGTTTATGTGAATTCTAATCATTCTACTTATTTTATAATTTTTTTAGTTGATTCCATGATGCAATGAGATTCTAATACTAAGGAGTTAAGCCAGGCCTCGGTTTCACAATCATTCCTTAACTAAGATTTTCCTTAACTTAAATTTGGACAAATTTTGGCAACCTCTCTTAAAATTACAAATAAAAAATTTAAAGATCAATATACAGATTTCAAGATTGAAGTGATCTTAAAAATGACATCTTTAATTCCTGAATATCTAAACAGTTAACCAAATTATTAAGACGTGAAATTTGCCAGATTTAGGTTAGGGGAAATCTTAGTTAAGAACGATTGTGAACTGAGCCGAAGCTCCAATATTGGATGTGTTGTGAAAAGGAAGACTTATGTGCTTTGGATGTAGGCTCAATGACAGACGGGACTGAATGTGCTGAGTGGGCTGAAAGTGCTTTATTCACAAATAGAAACTTTCAGGTCCATCTAAATGATACAATTTTTTTAATCTACACAGGCTAATGTGGTATCCAAGATTTTCCATTTTTTGTTTTTAAATAGAGCATGGATGGATGACACCAAGAAGTTGAACAACAACGTTTGTGTGGCGTTCAGACAGAATTTAACAAATAATTACAAAAATATCTGAAAAAAAATGTCAAGGTCTTTCCATATATTTGGCAAACTTGCCATTAGTTTGCCATTTTACATTGTAAAATGCTTGGTATACTTTTAAGTAAAAGACTGGCCAACTGGTTCACAAGTGAACCCCCCCCCCCATTTTTCTTTGAAATTTTGACTTACATGTAGTTACTAAAGTGATATAGTAGTATTTTTATACAAGTGTATACAAAAAAATGGTGTATACTACATACTTATGTTTGAACTGAAACTTCAATTTCAAACTTTTGTGTGTGTACTTTTACAATACAAACATGAAGGTAATTATAACGACCGTTAATCTGACACTGGATAATTCTAATTTGTCCCCTTAAAACTTCAAATTTATTTGAGAAATAACTTGTGTTTGAACCAGTTTATTGAGTCATAACCTGAAAAAACATTAAGTTTACGTTAATTTTATATCACAGTATGATATAACAGAATTTAGAAATTAAATTAAACTTACTAATCTACATGTATATAACATTATGTAAATACAAACCTTCATTAAATAATTCTCCATCATCAAACTCCACCTCGGGTAATCTCCCCTTGTTATTATAACCATTTAAGGTGCCCTACAAAACATTGAGAACATTATAACAGAGAATCAACTGGTTTGCCATATGACCTGGGAAGTGACATGCTTATATGCAGCATAATGACTTAGTGAGCTAGCACCTTAACAAAAAATTCACCTGTCCTGAGTGCATGGTAGTACAAGGCAGGCCACAATACACACACGCACATCTCCCTCACACACAAACTTGTTCTTAGATTAATCCTTAGAAATTAATAAACTTTCTCTCATCATGAATAGCTGAAAAATTGCTGATGTGAGGTTAAACAACATTACATCTACAACTAATTCCTATAGAGAATTAGTCCACAGAAAAAAAAAAACTTTCTTTCTAAATTTAACATTGTTCAATTTTCATTGTAACAGACAACAGTAAAATTGGCAAAAATTACTGAGAATTGGGATGTAGAATTTTTTCTGCTAATATGGAAAGCTCAACACTATCGGGAAAATAGCAGAAAATCAATTTGATGGCATAAATTGATGACAAAAGGCATAGAGAGCTATTTGATATCAGTTCTAAAGTCTGCTGTAAGGACACATCTACCAGTACAATGCCATGACAGAAATTTGGGAATAATAAATATACCTCATCTTGATAATGTGATGGATTATAATGTCCTTTCCGATTGTCTCCAGCATCGGGACTATCATTTCTAAGATCTTGAATTCCACTATCTTGTGATGTAAATTCTCGTTTTTTCGTTTTTCTTTTTACATCATCATAATTGTCTAATTTACTATTAAAACTCAGATTTTGAATGTCTGCAGAAGTCTTTTTTATAGAATTATAAATATCTTCTGGATTCATATTTTCTGTTTCTGTGGCGTCTCTGTGTTCATTTCTGAGAAGAAAATAAAAGGTCAACATTATTAATAACAATGTTAGTGCAAACATAGTAAACATTCTACATTTGATATTCAATGCAGTAATTTCAAAATTAACATACTTTTAACACTGTATAAAACTGGCGTGGAGGAGAGAGAGAGAGAGAGAGAGAGAGAGAGAGAGAGAGAGAGAGAGAGAGAGAGAGAGATGTAGTAAGAATAGAAGAACAGAAAAGAAATGTACTTAAAAAAAATTTAAATGTTTACATTAAACACATCATCTTTAAGAGTTCACTGTTCTAGAAGGAGCCTTTAAAAAGGATGTAATATACAACATCACTGTTTTGTACTTCAACCTTGTAGGCTCAGTGGTATAGCATCCTGCCTCAACAGCAGAGGTCAAGATTTCTAACAACGGCTGGGACATACATACAGACTTAAAAATTCAAAATACTATTTCTTCGCCTGATGATCATCCAGTGCCAGAATAATGTGTATGGAGGAGTGGTATACTCGTCTGCATCAAAACTGACTTGGTGTTTTAGCACCTTTACAAAAAGTAATCTGTTTTGAATGCTTATATAGGCAGACAATAATATACACTCCCACATCTCATGAACACACAAAACTCGTTTTTATATTAAACTTTAGAAGTTAATAATCTTGCTCTTGTTAAAAGCTAAAAAAAAATTGCTGATGCAATGTTAAACAACATTATAACCAACCAATTATTATGTACAGTAACTTACCGAGAAGGCGGTCTAACTTCTGTTTTGGTTGTGGACTGGATACATGTCTCTAGGTGACAGTACGTCAGTTTCATGTGAATGGCTAGCTGTGCGTATATGATGATGCAGTATTTTTGTTGCTGAATCCTGAAAAAATAAACACAAACAATTTATAAGAATTTAAATGGAGGAAATGTCTTGTTGATAAATGCACTTCATATAAACAACATTATTGTTTACCATCTGATCTCTACAAAGTGATTTTTGGAGAAAAATAATTTACAAGAAGAAGAAAAAGAAGAACGAGGAGAAGAAAAAGAAGGAGAGAGAGAGAGAGAGAGAGAGAGAGAGAGAGGAGAGAGAGAGAGAGAGAGAGAGAGAGAGAGAAAGAGGAGAGAGAGAGAGAGAGAGAGAGAGAGATTGATAGGAGAGAGAAGAGAGAGAGAGAGAGAGAGAGAGAGAGAGAGGAGAGAGAGAGAGAGAGAGAGAGAGAGAGAGAGAGAGAGAGAGAGGGAATGAGAGATTGATAGGAGAGAGAGAGAGAGAGAGAGAGAGAGAGAGAGAGAGAGAGAGAGAGAGAGAGAGAGAGAGAGAGAGATTGATAGGGGGGAGAGAGAGAGAGAGAGAGAGAGAGAGAGAGAGAGAGAGAGAGATTTATAGGAGAGAGAGAGAGAGATTTATAAACTGCAACTACATTTTAAATAATATTCAGCAAATTAGTCAAGTAAATAACTGATGCATGTTTAGTAAGCCTGAAGTAGCAAATGAGTAGATTAGAATGTTATTATATCATCTTATCACTTTGTAAATGTTTTTTTGTGTTTCAAAAAGGTTAGTTCTGGGAGAAAACTGGAGTACCTCAATAAAAACATTGATCTTTAACATGAAATAAGAAATGAACAAAGTAAGTTTATTATTTTTCTATGCAAGTTCAATCTGTATTTTTTGTTTCCAAAAACAAATAGGTAATCTAGAATCTGTTTGTTGCATTGTTTTACATGTGAAGTAAAATGTTAATTTTTATATTTTTTTGATGAAGTTGTCAAGGTTACATGTCAAAACCCTGTGCTGTGCCGCTTGGTTTGAAATAATGACTGAAAGGCAAAGCAAATGCATAAATTCTGCCTACTTTCAAAAAGCTGTTATTGCATGTCATTCAATCTAGAAATTGTAAAATTTTCTTTGTCTACATGGAAACCCATGGTAACCAACATCAAAATGAAGTGAATATGTGACACCTGTTAGTTTGAAGCTATGACTGACAGGTAACAGTTGAACTGAATATAAAAACTAAGAAATTTTACCTGGAATGCTTTTGGAAGATTTGATAACATCATGGAAAATTCTGGAGGATTTAAGTTAAATAATGCAATAAGTACTGTTTGAGCTCCCTGTAAATAAAAAAAATATCAAAATTACAAAAAAAAAAAAAAAAAAAAAAAAAATTAATAATAATAATAATAAAAAAATAATTAAATAAAATAACATTAATAAAAAGGTATTGTTTCTGTCAACATAATCTTTGCTAATAAACAATAATTCTAAAGAGTCCAATAATTTAAGTACAATATAATAATATTGTACATAATGCAGCATTTTACAATAAATAAACAGTAAAACCTCGTTATAAAGCTCCTAGCTCCCACTCCTACCTAGCCACTTCACTTATCTGTATGAACAAAAAGTGTAAATGAATCAAAGTTACACTGACTTTCTTTTAAATTTCAATAATTCCAACTATCAAAAATATTTCTAAATTGCAAAGAAACAATATGCTTGAAATATTTTGAAAATATAATGGTAAACATTGAATTTTTATGTTTATCTTTATTATTTAAAAAAAAAAATTTAATCTTTATTTCTTTCTTTCTTTATTTATTTTTATTTTTTGATGAAAGCAATAATCATCTTAAAAAACTGATCCAAATATGGAATGCTTTCAAACTAAGTAAAAGATGTCAAACAGACAAGGTGTTTCTAGTGAACACCCCTAACTTCATTACAGGGGGGTATATATAAAAAGGTTGTCAACCCTTAAGCTTCTAACTAAAGAAAACCTTACCTTTCTAACATCAACATTTTTAGGTTCCGTTGTCATTCCTATAATTCTGGAGATAGCTAATCGAGAATCTGAAGAATTTACAAAATCTGACGGGTCCATAGACAATGCCAGACCATGCATGTATGTAAGTAATGATGTTTTAACCTGAAAAATAAATAGTTTCAATAATTAAAGCAAGTGCATAATTACCAGCGTTAGGAATTAAGATCAACTTCAGAAATAGAGATAAAAAAACATACATGTAGTTCAATTGTAGAAAAAGGTTTTTTATTAAACAAAAGAAATTTACTTTTACAAATCTGTATTTCCTTAAACAGTCAGTTTCCTAAGGTAAGTGGTTTCCTCTGGGCACTCAGGTTTCCTCCAACATCCCAGAATTAGCTGCCTTGATATAAGTGAAAGAATCTTTACTGTTGTGTAAAACATCATTGCTCTTCTCCTAAACAGTCAGATTTTAATTTAAGAAACTGAATACAACAATCCAGAGAAACTGTACATGCCATTCTTGTAAATCTTTATTTAAATCCCTTTAACAAAATGTAAAGTATGGCTTAAAACTTCTCCAAACCATGACATTTGTGCATGGGAGATATCTCTGTTGTAATTAGCATTTTAAACAATCACAACATTGTACAAAACAACAGTACACAACATAGGCATGACAAATTCACAACACAAAATCACAACAACAGAAAGATAAATCACAACTCACTACCATGATAATTACACGTCAACAAACAGAGATGCAATCTTAAAACAAATATGCAATGAAAGACCACAAAACTTCAAACCCCCTTTCTTTCTTTATTTGGATATTCAAAAAAATTAAATAAAGAATTTAAAAATTGCATTCTTAAAAAAAAAACAACTAATATTTAACTTTTGAATATTTAAAAAAAAATTATTATCTATAAAATTATCACATTACCAAATAATAAAAATATCCTATCCTACCCCCCCCCCCCCACCCCACCCGTTATATCTAACCAATTAAAAAAAAAAAAAGAATTTCTAAAACTATGAAAACCGAATATGTTTTTAAAGCTAATATCTATTTAATCATTATTACTGAAAAAAAAATTAAATACAACATGTGTAACAACACGAATACAACACAATCTGGCTTTCTGGCTAATATAAATGTATAAAGCTCTGGGGTTGGTATAATATTAAAGACGGGAGAAATGAATTCAAAAGATAAATAAATAATTAATTAATTAAAAAGAACATTATATTTCATTTTTAAAACTCATATCTCAAAAAAAAAAAAAAAAAAAAAAAAAAATATATATATATATATATAAGTAAATGAATAAATAGTCTATAATTCCTTGAAGGTTTATGTTAAACTTATAAATTTCCATTTTTCACTTTTGCTAGGAAATTCTAGCATTTTGCTGTTACCATATCCAAGGTCATGCATGAATTTTAACAACAATCACGTATGAAACTAAAAATCAACTTCCTACTAATGTCTTGAATATACATATAAAATGTTCAAAATGTAAGTCTCCACTCCATACTAACCAAAAAATCATGCATCCAAAAAAAATTATAAGTAAAAAACAATATCTATTTCCATGATGATGACGTTTAATCTGCGGCTCATTAATCAGTACGAGCTTTTAAACACAGATGATACCCTGGTCATATACACACAAAGTTATCATTACATGTAATAATAAATTCCGACTATTTTACAAAAAGTTTTATAGAACTTTGATAACTCAGATGCTGTTTTCTCAAACATTTCTGAAAGCTAGAAGGGGGCTCCAATAAAATTTCTTTGTGCTTTTTTTAATTGAAAAATTCAAAAATTCATTAATTATTTGAGATCAAATCCAAAAGTTATCAACATCTGGGCATCAAACTTTTAATTGTACTTTCAATTCTGTCTGTACAATCACAGATCAGTAGAAAGTAGTGACAAATTAATAGGTAACTTTCTCTAATCTAAAGGCTTAGTTTTTTTCTGTATATTTCTTTAAATGGCCAAAATCACTATTTTTTTCTGTAAATTTCTTTAAATGGCCAAAATCACTAAGTTTTGAAGACACACTATATAAGGAAAGAATGTATATAACCAGAGTATCACCAAGTCTTTATTAAATATAACATAAAACACCAGAGTAAAAAGGTAGCTGCATGATGAAAGCTAAGGGAGACAATTATTATGTAAAAATTTTATACCTTGGGCTGCAGAGGAAAATAAAACAAATACGGAATCAAATAAAATACAAAATAAAAAATTTCTACTGATAAAAAATTAATTTTTTTTCATAAATGTATATATATACAATGGTTAAAATCAGAAATATATATAAGAGTTTTTAAATCTAAGTACATATAATGAATTTGTTTTTCATCTTGTCAATGAATAAATTTGTACTATGATTGAATATTACAACTTTTTATAAAGCAGGAAAATTTAAAAAAAACAACATATGCAACAAGTATAATCTAAATCTTTGTTGACTTTGTTGTCAGTCAAGTGTTTTAGCTCTTGTAAATGAAAAAAAATTTCTGTAAGAAAGAAAGAAATGAATTTGACGAAGATAGAGTAAAAGCTGAGTTAGCTGCACATCTTCAAGACCAAAGACTTTTTTTAATTGAACAGAAAAGTTATTACTGTAATCCTTCGATGTTATCGGACCCTCTATGTTTTCGGACATCCTTATTTTTAAATTTTAATAATTTTTAAATTTCCTCTTAATTTGGACGGGAATTTTTTACCCCTAAATCCGGACACGTTTTGCTGAAACGCAGTTGCAGCATGAAATGCAGAGCGCTTAAAATAAAGATTTAATAAAATCTAGAAGAAACTTTGTTGTTTATTGTTTATTTCAACTATAAATTGTTGTTTTCGCACATTTATTTTATTGAGTATTGGTGCCATTGCATCATAATGTGAAACAGGTATATGCAATGTAATTACGTTTTTATGTAAACTCAATAAAATCATACCTTTAATACATGTAAGTGCTTTAATTTTCTATGAAAGTTGATTAGAATTAATGTTCACTGCAGAGAAAATTGTGTAAGATAGAATCTTGTCAGTACACTAGATCAACATCAAAGACATTTTTTCTGATGAAATCAGGAAGTGACATTTTTCACTTGTACTCTCATTTAGTGTTTGGTATGGGAATTCCCGAAACGACCATGTGATTGTTCCAGCCGACAGACACAATAAAAAAAGGGTTTTCCAAGATGAGAATTACATTAAAATATGTTTGAAATATGATTTAAAATCATTTGATTTTTAACCTTTTATTTGCGAGAGTCGGGACTTGTTCCATCTTTGCATTGCCATTTCCTAAAATGTACACACATACATGGAGGCCTACGCGTGTTAAAATATTGAATGTTTGATTGAAACAAAATTCTCTGAACTTGATCCACAAATAATGCAACACACGATGAATAATAATAATAATTTGACTGCAGACAATTACAAATAGAAAGCGGCATGTTAGTGACCTCAAACGTTGGGAGTTAATGAAAAAAAGTAACGTTGTTTACTTGTAAACAAAATGGCGACCTCGATGTGTATTACTTACAGAATCATGATTATTGATCAACTAACACTTTAAAAAATAATAATTAATGAAATAAACAACATAAAAGGTAACTCTTACTTGTATTTTGTTTAAAATTTTACTTTATCATTGATTTATGCGTGGATATCACTGTTGATAATGTCTTAAAATACCAAGAGGTAACCGGGACCCAAAATCGGCTCCAAAATGTCTCTAATTTTTCGGACACTCTAAATATTCGGACACCCCCAATTTTCAAGATATTTTATTTTCAAATTTCCTCTAAATTCCCGGACACTTGAAAATGAAATTATTAAAATCTGTCCGAATACATAGAAGAATTATGGTAGTTATTTTAAAACAATACTAATGGTATAATCCTGAAAAAATAGTTCATTTAAATATTTCAGTTTTGCGTAGAAAGACTTCACCATCACAATCCAGTTAAAGTTAGATGCTGAGAATGTATAAACAAAAAGAATAACTACAATTTTGAAATGTATTTTGACAAAAGCATTGCTACTATAAATTTTTGCTTAAATTTTACAGAGGAGAGAATCAAGACTTCAAAAACAAATTTTTTTGTCTATATCAAGCTTGGTAAAAGGGATCTCAAGCAAAAAAGTAAATTGTGTAAAATAACTATCCACCCATTAATTCTCAATATAAAAAACAGTAAAATAGTAAATTGTTGGAAATAACTCTTCACCCATTAATTGTAAATATGAACAGAATCGATCAAGTTGCATTCTTGAAGACACAAAAAAACTTTAACACCAAATTTTTGGCTTGGCAAAAGTGATCTCAAGCAAAAAAAAAAAAGTAAACTGTAGGAAATAACTCTCCACCTGCTAATTATGAAAATAAAACGGAAATATTGTAACATCTTATAATTGTTTATTGTAAGTAGACTCACCTTTAAGTTTGGAGATTGTGTCTGATCAACTATGTACTTAGTTAAAATGTTAAATTGATGATCACATGGAAAATTTTCCCTGCAATACAAAATCAATCATCAAAATAGATTAATAAATAAAGCATATGTTTGTTATAATTTATTAGGACCTTCAAAATTCAACATTATTTTGACTTTTAGGTATTCATTAATGGTCTTTGAGCCAAATCCTACTTTCAACTTACAAAAACCTACTTATTTCGATTTTGAATTTTAATAAATCTATAATCCAATGCAGTTTTCAAATGGTAAATTCAGTTAAAAAAAAAACCCCTAAGATATTACAATAGAGGACCAAAACAAATTCAGATAATGAATAGGATTCTTCCAAAAAAAAAGAGATTTCTCCTAACGAATGATTGAACAAGAAAATTTGATCCCCTTTGAAATAATAAAAAAAATCAAATATGGATGGCAAAAAATGATTTTCTGATGGAACCTTTTTTCCTCAAATCTAGTTGAATAGGAAACATCTTATCTGGTTTAAAATGATTTCCTCTATAGTATTTGATGGCTCAATGTACTTAATTGAAATAAAATCTGATGGGGAAAAAAAAATAATTATGGAAGGTGGATCGATTTTTTTGATGGAACTATTTTCCACAAAACTGGTTTAAAAGAAGAATCTTATCCAGTTTACACAATTTATAGTATTTGATGGCTCTATGCACCTAATTGAAATAAAAATTGATGGAATGAATCATGAAAGGAAAATGTTAACTGATTTTTTGGTAGAACATTTTCCCACAAATCTGGTCTAAATGAAAAATCTTATCCAGTTTACATGATTTCCTCTATAGTATAAGATCGGTCTACATACCTGACAGCATCTAATGCTTTCTGTACTTTGGCATGTACAGATCCTAACATATCAGCACCCGTTTTATTTAATAATCGTGTTAATAATACGTAAAGTTGATCATTTAAATCCCGACTATGTACACATATCAGATCGACTAAAGTATCTAAAAATAAACTTAAAACCTGAAAAATACAACAAAAATAACGTATTAACAACAATAATTGGATTTAAAGTAACACTCTTTTACACCCTAGACAAGATTATTTCAATGGCATGTATAATGAGGTTGATGAAGTAAATTTAATCATAAATTTCCAAAACGTAGACTGAACCAGAAAGGAGGCATTATAGTTTAAGTAATTAGAAGGATTAGTGGGTAGAAAAAGTATTACATCTTGTCTGTATGAATGCATCATTTTGTAGACGTTGCCCAATAAATTTAATCTTAGATGCTGACCTTGACACAGGCATCAAACAGTGATAGAAATAACCTTTATGCCTTCTATGCTAACAACCTGAAAATATGTCTTTCAAAATCAATTTCAAAGTTTAATTTCCTTTAATAATGAGTGAGTTGAGTAGTGTTGTTTAATGTCCCAGTCAAGAATATTTCACTTATATTGAGACGTTGCCAACTATAGACGAAAGTGCAGAAATTTTGCCTGTGCATTGCACTGATGGCATTGTACAGCAGGGTTCTTTATCATGACATGGGACCTCGTTTATTTTAAGTTCCCATCCGAAAGAACCGTGACTTTCATTTTGTATAATGAGTGCTTGGCGAAAGAACAGTCACTACCCACTTTCAAGTCTTGGTCAGACCGGTTGCGGTTCATACCCATGACCTCCCACTTACGGAACGACCACTCTACCGACTGAGCTACCGCAGTGGTTCCCTTTTATAATGATATGCATTTAACAGAAATTAAATATGGGTACTATTTAACATTATTAAATGTTATTATTTTATTTCTCACTTGACAAGTTTCCATAAAGAAGTATTACTCTGATACTTACTTTGCTATGTGGGTCATGAAACATGCGAGTAAAAACTTCCATAACTTTCCGTAACTCCACTCGACTGAAAAAAAGAAAAAGGTTAAATAAAACATGATAAACAAACGAAAATGGGAATAAAATAATCTTTAAACATACAATTTAAAACTGAGATTTCTCATTTCCAATTGGATTGAAATAGTAATTCACATCCAATTCAAGATTACTACACTCATATCGGACAGTTGATGCTTGAATGGTGTTGAATAAAAGAGTACTTGGGAGAAAATCAGACATCAACAACTAAACTGAAAGATTTTCTGTCACCAAGATCTGTCTTGAGTGGGGATCAATTACAGAGTTGAAAGGCACTATTTTCTGCCAAAACTTCAGATTACTTTGTCACACACACCTGGTCCACAAATGAGCACAACTGATTTATATGAAGTCCACATTATTCTTTTCTAATAAAAGTAAACCTGTATATAAAGACCACCAATTCGGGCAATAAAATAGACATAATAGTTTCTATTTATAGGATATTATTGTTTGAAATATGCAGCAAAGGACAGATGGTTTTTCTATACAGATGGTGGTTATTGCAGGTTTTACTGTATTAATCAAACATTTCTATTAATGTTGTAACCTACTCACTTTAAATATCTGTTATTTCTTAATAAATGTTGAAGTGCTATAAGTCCCTCTTTTCTATCAGCGTAAGAGCCACTTCCAAGAAGGGAGATAATCTCTGCTGTATCCTAAAACAACAGAAAAAGAGGAATTTTAATTTCAGAGAATTAATTTTATTGAAAAAGCAATTACCAACATAGTCTATTCTAATTTCTCTTTAAGCAAGAATTCACTAAAATTTATAAACCAAACATACTTCTAAATTGAGAAAAAAATTCTTTCCATTTTACATGTCATTTGATGGGCAAAATGTCATAAACTTTAAAGTCGTTTTATATTAATAACTGACAGAATTAAAAACTTCTTCTCAAAGAAAAAGTGAAAATTCTGATATTATCTTAAAGAAACACTTAAGTAACAAAGCTTCAAGAGGAAACATTATGGGGTTAGCCAGCCTACCACAAGATCACAAGAAGTTTGTGCTGAATACAATCAAAAACTTTCAAAAATCCTGCAATGATGTCAATTTTGCAGTTAATTGTCACCGCGTTCAAGGGAAATAACCGTTGTGTACACACATAATCACCATGTGCAAGGGAGATAACTGTTATGTACAAATGATTACTAGTATCTGGTAGGCTGTCAAACCTCTTTATGCCTCCTTTAAATTAAACTTATGTCGAAATCAATTTATTTAAGACCGTGATCTCAGATGGTCATGAAACTATTTAAAAAATATTTTTATTATTATTATTATCATTGTTTTTTTTGTTGTTGAAAATTTACCCATAGGTACAACCAGAGATTTTCATTACACATTTGATATGAATGTCTCTGGTACAACATATATTCTTTTTCATTATTAAATTGAATTTTTACAAAAAACACCAATCTATGATTTTTTTCTTTGTAATAAATTAGCTCCCATGTGTACAAAAAAGGTGTACTTAACAACAAATAAATAATATTTTCTTGAAAAAACTAATAAACAAAAATACAATTTAGCGAACTCAAAATATACTTAATATGCAATAACAGAAATGCATTATAATGATAATCTGATGATTAATATGACATGAATGAAAATGAAAATGTCTGAAATTTATATATATATATATATATAAAATAATAATAAAATAAAAACTGTGGATTTAAAATTCATAAAGAATAGGAATGAGCCACTTTGTACTGCCACAAATTTAAACATGTTGAAAAGCGAATACAAAAAGCCAGTAACCACAATAATGGCTGTTACCTTTACCTCCCCCTCTGCTGGAGGGGTCGGGGTAGATGATGAACCTTGTTCCTTGGACTTAATTGAAATGAAACAAATAAATTGAATAAAAATTCTTGTCTATGTAACAATCTATTTCACATTTACAACAATAACTATTAAAGTATCATACAATAAAAAAAAGGAAGAGGAGTTAAGTGAAATAAATTAATACATTCAGCTTTAAGAAAGATAGTAGACAGAAAAAAAATTCAAGTTGTGAAAGATAAACAAATTTTTTATTATTTACAATTATTTTATTAATTCAATTTCTAATCGTATCTCAAAACTTGATAGAAACAGATTACAAGACTTTATTTTGTTGCATTATAAAACTTTTTAACAAATGTTAAAATTGTGATTATGATAGGTGGAGATTTTCAATTAAAATTTATTAAAATCAAGAGATTATCTAGAAACAGACCAGAAACAAGGGCCGGAATGTCTATAATGAAATTTACATTCATAACATGACTTAATGCCGATCTATTTGCTGACTAATGAGGCAGACCACGATTACACCAACATCTATAGCACTATACTACACATAGCCATTTAACTGACGATTTTGATATATGTTTACATTATTGTGGTTAATGGGGTGTGTTATACTCAACAAGATTATCAGATTAGGATAATCTCAAAACATTCCTATATACTGATTAAGATCAGTGTACATTGAACTGGAGTGACATTTTGTGACCATCACGAAATTTATAAATCATTTCAGATTACCTTAAAACTACCTCAATTCTTGCAATAATCTGATTGGTCAAAAGATTAGGATCAACTTTAGATAAACTCTGGGAGCATTTTTTGGCCATCAAATTATTTTGTTCAATATATATAGAAGGCCATCTGTGTGGTCATTTTTTTATTTTTTTCAATTTGCTTCATGTAGACATAAAGTTGCAAAGTTGAAGATTATAAGCAGTGATTTTGCTATGGTTTTTAAAAACTACCTTCCACCTTTCAGATTGGGAAAATTTGGACCCTTTTATGTCACATATTACGGTTAGAATTTTGAAATTCATTGCAAAGATTTTATATTGTGACAATATCTAACATTTTATGTATGTCAGAACAGTTTTGGACAACTTGATTTAACTTAAACTATTTGATTGTGTGTCACTGTTGCCTTTTGGGGAATTTTAGTTGTCAAATTGGGAAATTTTAGTCTTATTTCTCAAGGGGAAACTACCTTTATTCTGTAGTAATTTTAGGCAAACAAAACCACTGATTAGCTAGTACTTCAAAGAACTTCCGAATAACTCAAATGTTAAAATTGAAGTCCCAAGCACTCTAAGTTATTGACGATTCACTATATTTACATATACGTGTGTGTGTGTGTGTGTGTGTGTGTGAGAGAGAGAGAGAGAGAGAGAGATTATTTCCAAAAAGGGAACACTTAAGTAACAATATGGCAACGTTTACTTTAAAAATATTTATTAAAAAAATGGAAAAGGCTTCAATGAAAACTGCATAAAATATGGAGTTTTAGTAAAAATATGATGAGACTGTATGAACTAAATATATGAATATGATAAATAAATTGATAAAAAATATAATTATAAAGAAAATAACAAGATTCTAATACTGGTAGCAACTTAATCGTAACTAGTGAAAAGAAAGAAAAGAAAAACCAAAAGAAACACAGGAGATTTAACTTGTCAACATTCTCATCTCTATCTACATAGCAGAACAACGGGAAAAAAAATGTTTGTTACAAAAAATATATGATTTACATGATGATCTAAAAATAGATATAGGTTTCACAAGACAGAAAGAAATGAATGAATAAATATAACCACCAATGACATTCCTGCTAATAATTAAAGTGCAACAGAACAACACCGAGTACTGAGCTAATGAATACCTGTGTCGGCGTCGGTAGACGATAGTACCACTTGTCAAATTCAGTAGAAGAAGCCTGCATGATGATCATGGAAAGCAAGAACGAAAGCAGAGAGAAGCCAAAGATCAATTTAATTTCTTTTTTTTTTTTTTACGAATTTATAAATCATCATGAAATAAACATACTGATAATGAATTTTCTATTTTCGTTTTAAATTTTGCAGTTCCTCGATACTCAAGTCAGAATGATTGTTGTCAAAAAGATTTTATTTCATATTACAAAGTGTGGCTACATGACTGGGGGCTGAATCTTAATACAAACTAACACAAACTAAACATTACCAAGAGGCCAAGAAGAAACTGACCTCTAGAGAGCGAGAGATTAACGAAATTAAGAGCTACGGCCATTTTGCATATCAAAGTTGTAACATTTGACAACAAAATTATATATTCATATGTTTTAATTGCTAAGCCTTTTAAGGAAGAAAGTGAAAAATTGAAATCATTCAATTTTATCAAATAATAAAGTGTAAAGTAGCAATGTAGTGTTGTAGGGAAATAATTTGTGACCAAACATAAGCTGTAATATAAATGAACAGACGAGAGTAGCAAGGGAGGTAATTTCAATGTAGATAAATTTTTACTTTCACGTGCAACCCATCTCATATATATCTTAGCAACCCATCTAATTATCTCTTACCTTTGAACGCTTAAAATTACAGAATAAAACAAATATGAATCTTTGACCGAGCAAATTAGCCCCAAACTATTAAGGACTAAGATTCAAGCCATATAAAACATTAATAAGCTTTTCTTTACTGGTGGGGGCTAGATATTCTACATGTTTGTGAAATCAAAAAAAACTATCTGGTGCTAGCCATGCTTATGACAAACAGCTTACAATTCATGTAAAAAAATTTTGATTTTATTAACAAGATTTAGTATTTACTGCACAAAATTTAGCAAACAAAATGCAATCATGGGATTCCAAAAAATCTGTAATTTGCTACAAATTTCCTCTCAATGCTTTAATGCACTTCATAATGAAACTAAAAACTGAAAAGAGAACTATAATTCTGAGAGATTTTCGCATAACCAGTCACATAATTTTTCATAGATGAATTTGTTTAATACATATCAAAAGATTACCAATATATTTTTAAAAATCTCACAAAAATTCAAAGATAAACACACTTATTTTCTAAATATCTTACCTCAGATGTACGACCAAATGAGCTGTATGACCTTTCGGAACAGACGCTTGATGTTTCACTCGCTGCATCATCAGAATCATAAATATCTATACGTTTCCTTCCAGTTTTTTGCTGTAATAAAAAATTATAATATCTAAGTAATTTATGCAATGTTTTAAAACAGACAAAACTATAAATGTGGATAAATTCAAAATTTTGAAACATACGTCTTCAAACTCGGACCTCCAAATCCATGTTCTAAAGACCTTTATATATATTTTCTTGCTCCAGAATTAAAGTCTTTTTCTCTCATCCAAATAATCTGCTAACTTGAGTTTTCAGTAAATTTCACTAAAGCAATAAAAAAATTAAAATATAAAGTTTTGTTTTTCCTTTTTTGAAGTTTTAGGGTTTTTTTTGTCTCTCCTTTCAATAATAATAATAATAATAATAATAATAATAATAATAATATCATCTTGAATCCAGCATTGTTAATTAAGTTTTGAACATTGTAATTCAGAATATTACCAGAGCATCTGTGATAGCATCCTCTACATCTGATCCCGGACGTAACAATCTCTGCGCCATCACTCCTGTAAGTAAAAATAAAGAAAACTCTAGTGAAAACATAAGTTAAATACAATAAAAATCACTTCCTTGTTCCCTGAATGAAGATATTGTTGAAGTTTTTATGCACATTTGGTTAGTCACTGTGAAACACAACAAACACTAAAACAGATTTTTATGTTATAATGAGTATAGGTGTTTATTTAAGTAAAATAAATAAAACCGTAATTAATTTGTACACTTTCTCAACCATTAATGATAATTCGGTCAATAGTTGGTCCAACACACTTTCATTGTTATCACCTTCAATTTGAGAGGCCCTCTCTGATTAAGTGGTCTTCAGCTTGCATTTAAGAGATCACAATACCTCTCACTGCCTAAGTTCTTGGAAGGATCTCAGTACAAAAAAAAAAAAAAAAAAAAAAAAAAAAAAAAAGAAAAAAAAAAAAATTGTCAACAAGCATGCAAGAAGTTTGTGGTTTTCTCAAGGTACTTAAGTTTCCTTCTCCACTTTCTTTAATTTTAATTTATTTTGTGTATATAGCAATATTATCAAATAGAATCACTTTAAGTGAAAACCGTATGTCTAAAATATTTTTGTTTATAGTTATAATAATTAAGCAACTATTTGGATTAGCTAACAGAGCTTTGAACAACTTTGCTCTGGTTAAAACAAATCTCTGGAGAGTACATCAATAGGATTAAACATCAATGTATAAAGTTGTGAGTAAAACTGACCTTTTTTACTGGCCGACGACGGCAACTTACTTCCACCTCCGCTTAACCTTCTCTCACGACCTACAATATTATAAATATTTCAATCACTAAACTCAATACTGATGAATAAATAAAGGTATATGTTTAAATAACAAAGTCTCTGATAAAATGAAACCATGACCAAAAGACTTAAATCAAAACTAAAAAGACGCAGGAAGACAAACATGGATGGAACACACATACCAAATGACTTCCAAAAGTAACTCCTTTGATGGAAATATTAAAAGTGTCTGAAATGACACAAACAAATACATCATACAGATTATCTTTAAAAACTTCTATTAAGAAGTAGGTGTAGTTATCAGAAGCCACAAATTAACATCTCTAAATCACACTGATGAAAAGTAAATGGATGATTGATGGCTGGTTGTTACCTTCCATCTCATCAGCATTTTTCAGCTAGTAACAGAATGAACATAGTGATGAAAAGTAAATGGATGATTGATGGCTGGCTGTTATCTTCCCTCTCATCAGCATTTTTCAGCCAGTAACATAATGAACATAGTGATGAAAAGTAAATGGATGATTGATGGCTGGCTGTTGTCTTCCATCTCGTCAGCATTTTACAGCCAGTAACAGAATGAACATATATATTGATGAAAAGTAAATGGATGGTTGATGGTTAGCTGTTGTCTTCCATCTCATCAGCATTTTTCAGCCAGTAACAGAATGAATACATATGATGAAAAGTAAATGGACAATTGATGGCTGGCTGTTGTCTTCCATCTCATCAGCATTTTTCAGCCAGTAACAGAATGAATACATATGATGAAAAGTAAATGGATGGTTGATGGCTGGCTGTTGTCTTCCATCTCATCAGCATTTTTCAGCCAGTAACAGAATGAATACATATGATTAAAAGTAAATGGATGGTTGATGGCTGGCTATTACCTTCCATCTCATCAGCATTTTTCAGCCAGTAACAGAATGAATACATATGATGAAAAGTAAATGGATGGTTGATGGTTGGCTGTTACCTTCCATCTCATCAGCATTTTTCAGCCAGTAACAGAATGAATACATATGATGAAAAGTAAATGGATGGTTGATGGCTGGTTGTTACCTTCCATCTCATCAGCATTTTTCAGCCAGTAACAGAATGAATACATATGATGAAAAGTAAATGGATGGTTGATGGCTGGCTGTTACCTTCCATCTCATCAGCATTTTTAGCCAGGAACAGAATTGACATAGCTTATAGAAATCTGTGGAACTTTAATTTTGATATTTAAACACACCAGCCCTTTCAAAAACTCATAATGAAGAGAAAATTTAAAAAAATCTTAACTGAACGAAATAATCATAATTTAAAGCAACTCAGTTGTAGACAATAAAATATGTCAGTGTTCAAAATACAAAAAATTGAAAATATAAATATAGCAAATGTAAAATGGAACATATGAAAAATGGAACTTGATTTACTGGTATATTGATTCAATGATAAATTAAATTGAATAATATGTATTAATGAAAAGAGCACCTGTTTTTATTACATTTCATAGATGTGAAATGGTGGCCTATCAGCTCCCATAGCTCAGGCAAGCTTAAATGTGCATATTTCAATGTAGACTTTAGAAATGAAACCAGCTTTAGGCTAGTGAAGCTTTTCATGCAGTATGGCAATAGAGTTTAGCTGTTAACCATGACCCATTTTCAACTAGGACCTTGACCTAGTTTTTAAAATTTAGGTCATATCTGATGTCAAATGCCTATAATATCTCAAACACAAGAAGATTTTTATTTAACATCATAATTATTTTAACAATTTTTTTTTTACTTAAGTTTTAAAGCTTTTAAAATGTTTTAAAAATTTAAAACCTCTGTATTACAAGCTCTTAAAACTAATGTTAATTCCACTTCCACATTTTTTATTTCAAGTCCTTTTTTTAATAAATACCTCAATGAAAGTGTTTCAAAAAACAACAACATTACCTGGTTGCATGGAAACTCGAGAGGGACTGCCTTCACGACTCGCTCCCTGACTTCTGGCTATCCCCGAGCGCCGGGGCTTCGTAGGTGTCATGGGGTCAGTCCTACCTCCTGTATGTGTTATATACTGTAGTCTAGATGCCGGGGACCCTGACCTACTACCCGCTAGAAATGATATATGATATGTTGGTTTATATGAATGAAAGGCAAAATAAATAAAATAACAATCAGCATGCTATAATTAAGACTGCTTACTTACAGTGATGGAAAAAATAAATATGAAAGACTAAAGAAAATGGCAAAAACCCAAAACATTTGAATATCAGTAAATGTAGGCATTTTGTCAAATTTTTTTATCACTAAATTGATAACCGAGATTAAAAAATAAACACAAAATAAGCTTTTACTACTTCTTGGATTTTTGCAAAGATGGAAAATATGATATTTAATTTTCATGCTTATTTATGATGTAACAGATTGTTTATTGCAATTTTATACAAAAAAAAAAATTCTCAATGAAAATAGATTTTTTTTCTCAATTAAAAATACTTAATAATCATGCAAAAACATATAAAAAATGATAAAATTACATAAGTTTGGATGAATTAACAATTCAAAATGAAAATGAAGAAGAACAAATAAAACAGCCATAATATAAAAAAGAACAAAATGTTAAAAAACAAAAATAAAGCATAATGACCAAAGCAAAAAAAGCAACAGAAAAATTCCAAAGTTACTAAAATGTTAAGTTAGACTAGCCCAAGGTCAGTATGAATAATTTAGTAGATGGATGGTTAAGTAAAAATCCCTTCACCCCAAACAAATCAAAATGGTACAGTCCAACTTGATTTTATTGCTGATACCATTAGTAGGTAGGGGTAGAAGGGTTTAAAATGAATTCAAAGAAGTATCTGCTGTATATCACCAAATTTATCCAAAAATTTAGAATTTTTAAAAGAAAAAAAAAAATCTCCACAAAAATACTGAAAAATTGTTAATTAAAAAATATTAATTTTCTGGAATAAACAATTACCCATTAAAATTCCAAGTTACAATACAGTTTCACAAGATTATTTAGCAAGAAAATGATTTTTTTTAAAGATCATCAAACAGCAGACCCTACTTTAAGATGGATGAATTTCCACTAAAATAACTACTAATTAAGTGAATTAGAACTAGTTTTTAAAGGTGAAATGGAGAGAAGGAAAGTTATAGAGGTATGCATCAAACTTGCTAATATAAGCAAAGTTTTTGTCTAAAAGGTAATTAATTAAAAACTAAGTGCTGATTTTTTTTAAAATTTTTAAAAAATGCTAAATTTGAATTATCAGTACAAGCTATGGAATCTGGAGATAACTGATATTTCTACACTAATGAGGCCCATGGTATTTTTTATCCTGTCATCCCTATTATTACAATGGTATGATCCAATTCATATTTCTAGGACATACCAAAGAACTGTATAGGAGTAACAGGTTTGAAACAAAAGAGGAATATGTGGTCTAATTTCAACTACAAGCATCAAGGGAACTAAATAAAACCAAAATATCCAAAATTAATTTCCCCAAATACCTAAATCCAATTTCCCTCAGATAAAATTCAAAATATATTGATCTGAAATGCCATCAAATGAATAAAATTTTTCCATATATGTTTTTAAAAAATTCCTTATAATAAAAATTATTTTAATTTGTTTTTCCCCTTAAAAACTATTATTTTTCTCCAAAAGTATAAGAAAATTGTATAAGTTATCATGAAATTCTCCAAATATTAAGATAAAATATGTATATCTATTTTGACAAACCTTGACATATAAAGAGATATTTTTTAATTATTAAAACTTTTAAAAAGGTCACTTATGTTGTTTTCAGAATCAAAGTTATCTTCAGGTTCCTAAATTAGTGGTTTAATTGTAAAATGTGGAAAAATAGATTATTTTGTAAAAAATAATAAACTTCATCATGTCACTCATTTAGCATTCCTGATTTTTTTTTTTTTTTTCATTCTACTCACGTTGAGACTGGGATGTCCCAACCTTAGTCCGAGGTCGACTCCGTTCAGGGGGAGATATGACACTGTGATGGTGTAGTGTAGTGCTCCGCTGTCGAGCTGTAACAATAAAGTCCAAGTTCCCCGTTGCAATCAAAATTTGTTAAGCAATCACAGTTAAGCAAGTAAGGATAAAACAAACAAACAAACAAACACACAAACAAAATAACAAGAGAACAGTTGACATAAAGAAATCAACGAAAAACAAATATCTGAAAAAACAGAAAATTAATTAGGGGGGGGTTCACAAATCTACAAAAACAAATTCTGATAAATTTAAACAAAAAAAACCATTTAAAAATGAAATAACATTATCTTTTAATTTAAATACTACTGAAATGGACAACATAATGTCCTATATATATTTTTTTTAAAAATTCATTTCATTTTTGATCATTTTTCTTATGAGCCAAATTGTTCACTGTTCCTTTTAGAGTATAAACATTATTATGTAAATTACACGGATAGTTCAAGTTCTCTCCTTACTTTTGAAATATCTCAAAGGATAGATAGGTAGTTCTTGCAAAAAAAAAAAAAAAAAAAAAAAAAAAAAAAAAAATAATAATAATAATAATTTTTTTAATTAAAACCCTTTGAAAATAGTTGATCGATCATTTCTTAAATAAAACTGAGACAGATACTGATAAACCCTTCAACAACCCACCCATAATTCTTAGCAATATTACCCATAATTCTAAGCAATATATATATACTATAAAGCAATACTAGCAGTTACTGTATTGTATATATAGAATTATATTTTTTCAGTGATGAAAACAGTATTCATTACCCTGTCCACAAACCTACACATATATTTGCACTGATAACTTTTTTTTGCAATATAATGGATTTTTACTGAACTATGATCAAATTATCTACAAACTATCTTTCTTTATAAATATGAGTTTGCATAACACCAACAGCAACCAGCATCTAATTTTGAGCAATTTTTAATGCACATTTTACTGCAAGAAATAAACCATCGGGCTTAAAACCAGGTGAGCTAGACTGAGTGACAAGCCTTGACCAGTAAAACAAATCTGTTTCATATGGATAATACCTACGTGAACTTATATAATTGTGATTTTCAAAATCTGCTAGGATTTCATTTCCATTCTCATCCTCATCGGAAGCAGGACCCTCATCCAAACAATCCCGACCTGGAATCTCCACAACATAAGGGAATATCGCAAACTGCACTTTTCTATTATTTTTATTATTTCCCAAATCACTTGTAAAATTCCTCATGATAAATTTCAAAAATTCAAAATTCCCCAAAAATTGCAATAAATATAAAATGCATTAATCTGTTGTTATTTCCAAACACAGTAAAATAAATTCCTCACAACAATAAAAATCACCTTTATCAACTCGGCAAACTGATTGATTAATTTCCAAAATGTTCCACAAGATTCTAAAGCAACAGGAGAAAAATTATATCACAAACAACAATTGTCCATTTTCTTTCCAACACTATGAGTAAATTCCTTAAAGCTATATACATATATATATATTTATTAACTGAACAAATATACTGCAAATTGCATTAATATATATGATTATCTTCCTAAAACTGTGAATAAAGTGGTCACATCTATGATAAGTATATATGGAAGACTTTATTCAACTGCTTAGAGAACAATTTCCCTCAATGTATTCTTCCAAAGTTCTCCAGAAATTTAATAAAAACCAAGTTTATAAAGTATGAAGCAGAAGAATTTAAATCCTGATAACAATCTTGCTGGTCAGACACCGTTGAAAATCATCACATTATCAAATTCCAAAATGAATTCAAAATCACATCATCACAGCCGTGATAATTGGACTTGAGAACTTAAATAGCCACGCCACTTTGTTTTAATCATTATTGACAATAAAAAACAACGGCCTAATTTCTGGTTGCTTCCTGGCATTAAAAAATCATTTATTTTAAGTTAATTAAATGCCCAATAATGTTTCAATCAAAATTTGCATTAAAAACAACGGCCTAATTTTTTGTCGCTGGCTGACGATTTTAAAACTCATTCATGGGGGTTAAGTACACCTCCTGCCCTAACTTGTAATTGTATCAATAAATCAGATCTCCGTAAATAAAGACCTCAGTATATTTAACCTAGCGATTGATTTGATTAACACTTATATAGCCATTATTGAAATCCTATATATCTCTCTACACATTCCGATCAGATTAAGAGTTTGATGACTATGAATGTTTTATGCAGCAAAATACAACAAACGAACCCTTTTTTTATTTTACATAATCAACCGATGACTTAAAAAAATCACTACAAATTGCAGAACCAATTCCAATGCAAAATAAAATCCACACATTTTCCTTTTCTTTCTTTTTTTTAAACAAATAAAATCTCCAAATATAGTTTTTAAAACAATGAATTTATATAGTAACAATATTGATACTGTAAGAACACCTTATAAATTGCAGTTTCACGATCTTGTACATGTACGTTTACAATTTCAGAAGATACTGATCAAAAAGCCGCCCAAACATAATAAAAACGCTGATCCTAGGTAAACATTGGCAAGGTTCCATAAATATCACATATAAATAAAACCTTTGTTAGTTAAGTTTGCGGTCAAACAAATATTCTTATTTTATATTTCTCTTCTTAACAGGATCAACTTTTACTTCTCAGCACAAATCTTCTTAATCTTTAGTAGTAAATCCCTACTTAATCCCTCGGAACACCAACTGGGCTAAGGTGAGTGAAAAGTTTAAACACACTTATCAGACTTTAACACAACTACTATGACATGACGTATATAGCATAAATTTCTATTTTTCAGTATTTCAGGAACTTTGGGAAAATAAAAAAATATTTAAACTATGCTTCTTTCAAAACTGATCATAATTTTAGTGGAAAGCCATTATATCCTTCAAAAATAACATCTGGAAATATGTATATATTAATTTATCCAAAAAACCTGGAAAACATTCACACTAGAAATGCAATCTTTAAATTTTCTGCCATATCTTTAATGGAAATTTTGACCATTCACTACAACCAGTCAATATTAAAATTCCATATGAAGTTTTACTCAACACTAAAACAGACTGTGTAATTTTAACAATGACCGTCAAATATCCTAAACATCCACAAATCACTTCAAGCCTTTTTTTCCTCAAGAACACTAGCCAGTTAAAGTACTCGTTAATCCTCTTCTGTCCAGGTAGATATAATTACAAAAACATCTTACTTAGGACATTTACAACTACTTGTGACCCGGTAAAAATCTTTTGATAATAAGCCCACCTGACAAGGTGTTAATAACTGTGATTTTTTAGCCATTTAAAACATTTTTCTATCACTATGAGATGATTTTTATAAAACTAAGAATTACACCTAAACTTGTTGTCAGGTCGTGAACCCTAAGTGTTATGACGATTTGTAGGTATACTGTGAACTTAACTGTTATCCACAGATGTGATGATAGGTTCAGCTAATTAATCACACTTTTACCTGAATTACACCCAGCAGGTAAAATAAACCACTGATCTTCTGACATAATCTGACATTAATGATGACCCCCAGGTCCCCCCCCCCCCCTCTTTTTTTTTTTTTTTTTTTTTACAAATGATACCATTGTTCTATTTTTATCCCCAGTGTATACATTTCAATTAAGTAATGAGGGTAACTTTTTTCTGAGGCACTTAATGGAATTAACACGGAAAGTAGAAAAACATACATCAACATCACTGAATATCTAAAAGATTAACTGATAATAACCTTATATTTTCTTTTATTACATTAACGAAGTTTTACACTGCAGTCAAAGTTATTTCATTCAGTTCTAGGTGGAAGAAACTGGAGTACCAAGATAATTCTTACAGCCTATGAAATGTAAACTGACAATTTTTACTCATACAATGACCTATGCCCACAAATCAGGCTTGAAACTTGGCTGTATAAGGGTTTGTTACTTGTACTCCACATTTGGAGCACTAGGTCCGATTGATATTGTATAGGGCATGAATGAAAATCTCTGGATTATATATATATATATATATATATATATATATATATATATATATATATATATATATATATATATATATATATATATATCTCCTTAGTAATGTATGAGAAAATAACTTGAGCAAAAACTAAGAAACTGGTTTGTGTAAACAAGGTAAAAAACAAAATTCAGCTTCTCTTAAACATGACCTTAAAATACTAACAACATGTAAAATATTAAAACAATAATTGCAGTGAAACAATGTAGTGAGACATTAAAGGCAGAATGTATAAATAAGTTGTCGCTTGTGAAATAATTTTGCTGCCTGCAGTTACGATAGAGACGGGATGGTAGTGACCAGGGGTCATCATGATAAGTACAGCAATAAATAAGTATTTTAAAGTGAGACATCTACTAACACAATGACTGGATACACTCCTAAATAAACAAATACTATCTCATATCTGCAGTAAAAATCTGACTTTGAAGTTAAAATAATGTGGGGTGTATGGCCGTGTCAAAGATTATGGATTCAAACCACACACTTTTGCAATCATGTTCCATGTTCTTTCATGAGGCATTTAATTTAATCTTCCTTCAGTTCATCCAATTGATAAATTAATAGGTACAAGGGGATGGTGGTTGAGGGTGGGGGGAGGGGGAAGGTGTTACTTTCAAGTTGAGATTCCTTCACTTATTTTGAGGTGGTCAGTTCTAGAATGGTGTCTAGAGAAAACCACCACCCTGACTTTCTCTTACTTCAATCTGCCCGTGGAAAGGGATTACAACCTAGACAGTGAGTGACATCATGATCTGTAAAGCGGGATATCAATTATAGTGGAACTTGGAAGTGATATACAAAGATGAGGACAGATCACATAAAATTACATTAAGTAAAACAGATCAAATATATTTGCTAGCCTGTTAAGATATATATATATATATATATATATATATATATATATATATATATATATATATATATATATATAGACTATTGAGGTGTTTTTACAACTATAACTCTTGTTTTTCTGAACAATTTCAGTAATGAAAACTATCAAACATTCTCTCTGATGTTTCTTATCAGGGGAAGTTTTTGTGTATGAACAACAAAGCACACAATGTTGTAATTAATATACCGCATGGAAACTGATGATATAGCTATCTCACAATTCTTTACAAACATGATTTTTTATAACATTAAACACTGAATTTTCAAATAAAGATGGAATCTTTTTCAGCTAATGTGTTCTACACATAAAACTTAATTAGATCAGCCATATAGCTTTTTTCAATTTTTGTTTAAATAAATTTTAATTGCAAAATCATATATGGAAATATTTTGCTGTAATATTTTTTTCAAGGTATTTTCTGATAAAGTTCAAAGAATGGTACATGACATATCATTAATGTGCAAAAGATATAGAGACTAAATATATTTGAATGTTTATTAATTTTTTAAAGTTTTCTATTAAGAAGCCTTGGAAGTACCTCAGCATTCCTACTTCTTTTTACAAATATGTCATTATTATAAGTTTAACAAAAAAATGCCCCCCCCCCTTCTCCTTCCCCTGTGAAATTATAACCAATGGTGTCTCAAACAGTCATCAGAATATCAGAACAGCATTTTTATAAGTTCAACAAGAATGACTTTTTATACCTTGCCCTAGGTCTGTTTTTTGTTACCACTAGTATCTAAACAGTTAACTACAAACAATCTAAACATTCATCAGAAATATCAGACAGCAAACTTGTTGACCATCAGTTGCTTTCTACATTGAGACTCTGGTTTTCTCTACAATTTTAAAATAAGACTCATAATAAAGTGAGCAATTTGGGGAAAAAAATTCCCAGTGTAAAGTGCCTTGGTTACAGTAAGCAGTAACTTCTTTAATGAGTGAAATGGAATAATAGTGTTTTATATGGCAGTCAAAATTCTTTGATTTATACAGGTACTAAGAGATAATAGTTTTTGCTTAAATGAACACCATCACTTTACTAAAATGAACCATAAATACCGGTTTATTTTATTACAGCTTTAAAGTAGAATCTGATCCAATGTTGGTACATTTTAATGATCAAAAACCTTCAAGTCCTATGTACATGCCTTAAAAATCTGCTCAATCTGAGCAAGGGTCTTATGTCATTACTATTACTTTGTCACCTCCTTCAAAACTTGGAGGGTACAATGGTATTGGTCATTTGTAAACAGAGGAAAACCACAAATATTTAAATCCAATTTCAAGTCCCATTTACCTTGGATGACCATTCAACATCAACAGATATCCTATCAATTATTTAAACGATGGTTTTAAAAAGTAATTCAAAATTTGGAATTAAAGTTGAAATTACATTTCCTCAGGTGAAAATTTAGATTTTCACTGATCATTTAATTGGTGGGCTGGACAACTCAATATTTATTTTTCTAATTAATGACATAACACTATGGAGGTGAATTTTCAGGGATTTAAGGCTTATCTGCAGGACTGTTCAGTAGAGTTCCCTTACATCTGGAAACTGAGATGATTTAACTGAAGCTGAACCCAAGTTTTTAACATTTACATAAAAAATAAATGTTTATCATGATATATAAATTTATACTTCTGTCAAGGGTCACCAAATAACCATCAGATACTGGTCATAATCCACTGGTCATTACTGGTGGTCAAATAATAAGGTATTTAATCCCAAGGTTATCAGAAAACTTTATCCAATGTTTAAAACCATTTAAAATAAATAGACTAAATACAGGCATGATAAATGAGATATTTTACATGGTTTTCTTCAGCTAAAACTGCCATTTTGTGTTGAATTTGACATGTTTATAATGTATAATTACCATATAGAATCTTATAATTTTCTCACAGTCAACTTTCTGGTTCTGACATTAATGGTTACATGCTTCAAAAATATTCTACCAAATTCACAATGGTAGTCATTTTTTATAATGTAAAGCTAAACACTGCTGCAACATTTCAAAATCAGATCTTATGAGACGAAGTCCTATGAAGAAACAGAATAGAAAAAAAGAGTGGAGTGGAGTAATGGTGCTTTATGCCCTGATCGGAATTCTTTCACTTTTACCAAAATTGTCATTCTGGGACAATGGAGAAGAATGGAGTACCTAAGCAAACCACTATTTTCAGGAAGCGAATTGGCTCACTTTCCTACACTAAGATCCATCCCTCATGAAATTTAAACCTAGGCAGTTAAAGGCCTTGTGATTCATAGCCTGAACTTTAAATCACCCTGCACTTGACTCCCCCCCCCCCAAACAAATTACCTATACTAAAACTTAAATAATATATACCATACATCTCCAAAACATTTACACAAAATTTCAATAGTGCCATGAAAATTTCAATTCATTTTTTATGCACAGTTCTTATAACAAATATGAAGAGCACAACAAAAAATCTTCAACAAACAACTGAAATATTACAATCCACATTCTAGACCAAAAATAAATGACAAGACCTAAAATTTTGGACCTGTGTTTGGGAATCCTATATCCTCATTTAAATTCAAAATCATTTTTTTTTAAATCCAATTATTTTCTTTTAAAATATTTATCAACATTTTTTGAGTCCCACTGTAGATATTACACCTCGATATTTACTCTGCACTTATTATAGTCTTCCATTTTAAATAGCATCACCAAATATACATCTCTACTGAATTCATTAACCTGATTCTTAACTATAGCCTCTGCCTACAACAAAATATCATTGCTTTATAATACAATTCTTAGAAATAGGCCATTTAGTGTAACATTAAATGATAAACTACCGTGCAATGGACCCAAAGATTATCTATGCTGCAATTACCAAATACATTCTATAATGACTATTTTAATTTTTTTCTGTAATATTTTGTACTTAAAGCTGCATTAAGTTTTTCAATTTTCTGAATTTTTTTTTTGATTTTCTAAAAATATTTTTTTTAAAAATAGATATCCTCTAACCACGATCTGTGAAATTCATTTTCTAAAATTTCATTTCTTTTAGCTGTAAATAAACTGAATCCTCTGACCAGTTGGTCAATGTTTAATGATGGTAATTAGTAGCTTGTAGCATGCGCCCAGATGTATTGAAAAACCCATGAATTGAAGGTGAAACATGACAAATTGCATTAATTGTCCTTAATTAATGGTGTTATATATCCCTTATTAAGTCACAAATGACAAATTCAGCGAAGTTCTGTGTTTAATTTATCGTATTTTACCATTTTTAAAGTTGTATTTAAATGACCCGGGTTTTGATGACGTAACCATGTTCTAACATTGGATCCCAAATGCTGCATCTCGCTGGGTAACCATTTTAAAAACTTAATCAGCTTTAACCAATCAGTATTAAATTTACAATCTGGAAAACAACTAAGAACAGACAGAAATCGATGGTATCCCCCCCCCCCAAACACACACACTTTTTCTGTTGGGAAATTTCAAACCACTTCTAGAGGTTATTTCATTTGTTACAACTGAAAACTACTAAAGTCTTTAAAATCTGCCCAATTTTTTTAAAATAATTAAAATAAAATTTAATAAATATATATTTTTTCACTATCATTTTATTTTTATTTATTTATTTATTTATTTATTCATCTATTTATTTATTAATTGACATTTTGGTTTTTCTTCATCTGCAAAGTAAAAATAATATGACCATATGCATTCTGATACCAGAAATGTATAAGTATATGAGTAGACACTCTTATACTAAATACGAGGAACAACGGAATGAGATGAAGATTATTTTGTCAAGTATTAGAACAATTCTATATTTATAGGATTAAGCAGATATTTTTTTATATTCAGCCAGAGTTGGGTTGCTATTCATGCTGTATTTCAGTCTCGTACATATGCTATGCATAATTATTTCAGTTTCAGCCCATAGTATATTGATGATGACAATAAATGGACAATACTGATGATGATGATGATAATAAATGGACAATAGTGATGATGATGATGATAATGATGACGACAATGATGATAATGACAACAATGATGACATTAAAAGCCACCATACGACAGCAAATGAAAAATGGCATAATATTCTATCGAAAGATTGCAATAAAAAGAAAACATAACTTAAATAATAGTTCTGTAATTAAGCTAAAAAAATCCTAACCTAATGAAGCACAATTCATAAATGTTTTCAAATCTAAGACAAACTGATTATCTCCCCTTACCCTAACTGATGACTATGTAGACTTATATCCAGTTGACTGCCATAAATCTTTTATCACCCGCAGAAAAATAACTGGATGGTAAACTCTATGAATTTGTTAACAGTACCCTCAGCAAACCTCAATCTCACCAATCCTCTAATTAAATGAAATTTTCTGTTACACTTGACAACCTTAAACTACACTACCCCCCTTTTACAAAAAAAGATGTCCTCTTCTTGTTCCCTTAGTCTAACTCTTGCATCCCCAAAGAAATAACTGTATGTTACCTGTACTATCTATAGCAAACACACCCACCCCTACCCTCTCCTTTAGGCAATCTATATAATTTTTTTTCATTATCAAATAATTATCATCAACACAAATATTTCAAAAAAACATTAATTTTACAAATAAACAACAACAAAACCACACCATTTTAACATAAACGACGAGTAAATAAGTATGACCAAAACAGTAAGTAAAGTTAGATGTTATAACATAAACTGTTAAAGTGTCAACCCCACTATATACACATAGACTAGGACCTATACAATATCGCATTTTGTTCATCTAATTTCTTGATTGTTTTTGTTTTTCAAATAAATGTTGCGAATTCAATCCTGGCAGTCAGCTGGAGTGTTGGGGGTTTAATTTATCCTCCCAAACCATTTTCTGCTCCTTCAGGGGAGCCCATATTATCACAACAACAGTCTCTCTCTCTCTCTCTCTCTCTCTCTCTCTCTCTCTCAGACAATGGACACATGCATCCCCTATAACAAAGTAAAATCAATCCCTTAATCCTAAAACTTCACCATTACCTTAAGCAAAATAATCTTCTTTTTGTAAGCAAAAATATTTATAATGAAAATAACTCAAAAAACATAATATACTGTTTTCTAATGTTACTAATGATAGATAGAAAAAGGGAAAAACTCTGTGACGAATTCCTGTGTGCAAAATATTAGAAAGGTGAAAAGGATGTGCTTACGAAGGGAATAAGTGGCCCCTGGTGTCATCCTAGAGACAGCTGACATCCCGGGGGAGCGGTACTTAGGAGAAACATAAGATCGTGGTCCGTTAGCCAAATCAACAGCACTACTGGAGCGAACTATGTGTCCCTTACTATTGGTGTCTCTTAATGGTTTGTCTAGATCTGCAACATGATTAAAACGTGTAACATAAAGAACAACAAAAGACAGCCATTTTGTGTATAAGTTTCTATGGTAACCATTCTCCAGGAGATACTACCAGAAGATTTTCATCACCCATTCATCACATTTTTTATAAAAACTATATATATATATATCTATATCCGTCAATCTCATTTAGAATCGTCCGCTTTTACTGAAACAACCAGTGTAATATGTATTGTACATAGGTGATGTAATTTATTAGTTACTTATTCATATCAAGATGTCACCAAAAATATTTTATCATGGTGTTCAATTTTTCCCTCAGGAAGATAACTGCTGATACTGCAAATGTTTTTAAAGTGCATTTTTTGAGGGGTGGGTGAGTCAGTTAAAATAACAAATATCTTACGAGTGACTGTTCTCAAAACTTTACAAATTTTTTTATTTTCTAAAGTTTTCTTAAGTGAACATTAACCTTTGACCTTATTTAAAAGGGTTAATGTTAAGGATTTAGGATACAGTAATTTAAGTACATGGCTTTCTAATGAATGGGTGATGAAAATTAACAACTGAAGCTTCGTTGTATGGCTGTTGAATTTTTTAACAAAATATTCCCATCTAAAATATATAGCTGTCTTTTGCTTTAATAATTAAAGTTTAAAATAGAAGAACAAAAATTAAGTTGTTAAAAATTAGCTATAATAATAAATAAATAAAGGGATAAATATAAAAGTATATATTTATATTGATAATAGATAAATAGATAGATAAATAGATACATGTGCAGATTACAAACTATATAAACAAAAACAGCATGTCAAGAAAATACAGGTATATGCTTTTGCTATAGAAACCAATTTTGCATCCATTACTTTTATATCAAACATTTATTGGTTGGTTTACAAATTAACCAATCAAAAACATGCTTACATGTTCTGTTATATCATTATGAAATGCCAATATCATCTGACATGCAGACCATAGTTACAGGCAAAAAGAGAAGTTGTCAATTTAGTTGCCAGGATATATGTATTTAAATATCAAGGATTAAAATTGATAATTACTGATATGTTAATTAATATTTATACAATTTAAGCTTCTTTAATAATAAATTGTTAATCATTTTTTTGTCATCATTTTAGTTTTAATTTTAAAAAATTTTTATTGACAAAATCAACACGAAAAAAAAAATTCCCAGGAAAAGTTCAGTTCATGTAATTACATTATAACAAAGCTGCTAAGATTTATTTAGCAAAAGCATATACTATGTATGGGCTGTTTAACAACCACCACTACAAAAACCACAAAGATGAAAAATAACCGCTCGTTAATAAAGAAATAATGAAAGCCACAGCACGCAGCGCAAGCCACTAGTCATTAATATGCAGATATATATCATATGACTATCACATGACTGGCTGCTTACCTCTTTCTTTGCTGTCAAAGTCATGACCTTCAACATCCAAGTCTGGATGCGAAGACGAAAAAAATAAAAGGAATGTGATTGGTTAAGAGAAATCACATGCATGCAAACAAGCAATATCATCATTCAAATAACAATAAAAGAACTCCAGTGAATATATAATCAAACATACAAAGTTTCACATTCACAAATTAGATTTCCTATCTGAATATACAGTTCCTATAGACGGATCTATTATGTAAGCTTGCACTTTTTGTAGCTAAACAAAGCAATAACTTGCTTCTTCTTTCAACACATAACTTCTTTTTAATTATCTGTCCCATTCTTATAATATGCTTAGCCATTCAAGCTTTCTTAATCTCTAATGCTTAGCACCAAGCTTGAAAAGCTAATATTTTTGATATTGATAAAAAGTGTTTCCTATAAAACAAGGCTGAAGTTTTTAATACTTTTTTTATCAGTTTAAATGTAAGTATTTTAGGGCCCTTTATAACTAGGTTTATCAGAAAACGATATTTTATACAGATATTACAGCCATCATAAAAATTTAAACCAAATATCAAAGCATTGAGTGCCTAACTTCATACTCATGTATGGTAACTCTATGAGAAAAAATGTACGAAGTGACCTTAACAGCCTTAAATAGCCTGGTAAACTTACATCTAAGATCAAGGTTAGCAAGAAGAAAATGGACTTTACAACCTACATCTGAGGTCAAGGTCAGCAAGAAGAAAATGGACTTTACAACCTACATCTGAGGTCAAGGTCAGCAAGAAAATGGACTTTACAACCTACATCCGAGGTCAAGGTCAGCAAGAAGAAAATGGACTTTACAACCTACATCTGATGTCAAGGTTAGCAGTAATGGAAAAACTCAAATCAATCATATGAGCATTACCACAACAATTTTTAAGGTTACAACTTTGCAGTGCCCCCTCAAAGAATCCCCCCTCAAAGGTTTTTAAAAAACACTGATCTTAACTGTACACCCCCCCCAAATGTGGATTTCTGGGTAACCTCACCAGTTCTTAAATGTAAGGTTAGTAAATAACAATACATAAAGATAACCTCCATGCCTACAATAACACTATACTATGTCAAAATAATTCACACACTATCACAAACTCATTTTACCATACAGATAAAAAAATCCTTACAGACCAAAACCGAAACAAGTCCCAAAATATACAATGATCAAATACATATTTACAACAATAAAACATTTTAAGCAGTTTTATAATATATTTTCTTAATTTTTTAATTATTCCTTTATTTTTTATTTCAGCACTTACAAAAGAAGAATAATTTTTAGCACATGGAAAATTTTTATGTCTTGTCCAAAAAAAAAAAAAAAAAAATTAATACCAGAGGTACCAAATCTGAATTTTTTAACCAAAAAATTTGAGGATGGCAACAATTTTAGAACAATGCCAAAATCACTTGCCATAACTCCTAGGAACTATTCAAGCAAGTCAAAATTAATTTCCGAAAATAAGAATCCCCCTAAATACTATTTAAATCTATAACACATCCATGTACATGCAAAGTTATCTCCCTTAACATTACTTTTCTCTTATGTAGTTCACTAAAAACTGTTTGTACAACTTGATTTATCAAGTTGAGAAAAACCATACTAGTCATTGCAAAAATGGATGTTTTTTTAAAAAAAAACTTTTTATTAAAATTTTTAACAATTTTTTCCCAAAAAGACACAATGCTGGTTAACATGCTAAAGCTAGGAAAATAGCTATTAAATTCCAAATAATTCTGTTAATTTTTCTCTAATTTTTTTAAATTTAAAAACCCTGGGTGTTTTTTTTAATACGGCCATTGACAGGTACATTAGTTAAAGAGAATCTTTTTGAAAACAAAAACTCAGTGTGAACAAAGCATCGCTTCCTAACTTCAAAAGGCCATGCATTTTTTTTAAAACCCCTTTTTTCTGTATCGTATTAATTAGATTATTTTACAAAATCTGTTTTCTTTTCTGTTATTTCTCTTGTGAAGCATCTTAAAAACTATGGAAATATCTTTTTAAAAGCAACCCAAGATATATATATATTAAGGCAGAATTCCAAAAAATACATGCAGTTAGTTTTGTTTCTCTTTGTCAAAAAATGTTCATTCACATATCACCTTTTAAACTTAACTCAACCAGGAAAAAGAAAAGAGACAATGAAATGACACTATTATAGTTATGAAATACCAGTACAACAACAAAATAAACCATTCAACAATAAATACTCAAAATCGAACTTGACCTGTATTTTATCAGAATTTAATATGAATTAAATGTAGTAAAACAATAAGACTGTATAGTACAAAATTTGTATTATTATACGTAATTTATATGACTTTTAAATGTTTCCACTCTATAATTATCATTCCAATATCAATATTATAATTGAAAAATATTTTCACATTAGACAAATCAATTAAATTCAAAATAACTTTAATTACTACATTTTTAAAAACTTTTGTTTAAGAGATAAAATAAGATACAGCTATTGACATCTGAAGAATAAAGATTACCTGCTCCTGTGTCGCTGCGAGCTGAGCTGAATTGTCCATGCTTCTTTTTACCAATTCTCCTGTAAGTGCAATCACAAGAATTAAACCTTTTTTTCGTAACAATTTACCGTATATACTAAAATAAATCTAACATCAGAATCAAGTTCTTTGGAGCTTTATTTGTTTATTTTGATGACTAGCATGAATTTAAAACATAAACAAGAATTCCACAAATTTAAGTGTCTCATCTGGTTAGTTTTTGATGGAGTAGAAAATACATTACTTTCACATAGACTTTCACATTTTGACACATTGCAGCTGCCCAAGACGACACCGGAAAAGTAACACCTAAGTCTCGACCTTATGGCAATGCCAGGCTTGACAATAAAAATTAGATAGCATCATGAAATTGATGGTTTAAAAAGAATACATTTAAGTTTGCTACTAATGATTAATAAGAGAAACAATATTATCATGGTTTAAAAAATTAATAACTTACAACATAGAAATAAGAGGAAAAAACACATCAACACTCTTCTATCAGACTGTATACTAACCCCAGTGTACTGGAATCAAATCCCCTATCTTGACTTGCAGAACGTGGTCGTGATCGATGTACTCTCCCTTCTGCACTGTTAAGTGAATTGTTACTAGAAGATCCACTAAGTTCTCCTTGTAACATTTTCTGTTTACTGGCATCTAATGTATTCAATAATGCATCAGCTTGATCCTTAAAATGGTCAGCAAAACCCCAAAATGCTCTGAAATTAAAAAGATTATACAGTTTAATTTTATTTAAGATAGGGATGTCTCCCCTTACATTGAAATTAATTAGACTACTTTTCAAAAATAGATTTTGCAAAAAATACTGGCATAAAAAACAAATATTAAATTTAAAGTTTTTAGGATAATTTTGCCTTTGGAACATTTTGGAAATTATTATGATGTTAAATGTTTCAAATATTTTTAAAATTTGTGGTATGGAACACTGCAGTGGTACAGTGGTACAACATCGTATTTTCATCATACTCTGGATAATAAAATGAAAGTTTTGTAACAAAATACTACTTTTGTTTTTCTGACAAAGAGACAGATGTAGCCACCTTACA
This sequence comes from Tegillarca granosa, assembly GCA_029721355.1. NCBI lineage: Eukaryota > Metazoa > Mollusca > Bivalvia > Arcoida > Arcidae > Tegillarca > Tegillarca granosa. Next base: position 7,732,214 of record CM056609.1, read on the forward strand.
GCCAAAGTTGCAGTGACAAATAACATTAGATGTCTTGGTAAAAAGTTAGGTTTTAAACAAAATGGACTTTACAGGCCAGACCTGTTCATAGTTTCCCTGTAGTTACCATAGCTTTTAGTAAAGACTTACTTTCTAGAGAAAACCCGAGCTTCAGCATCAGCATCACTAATCCCCCGTTTAATTGTATCCTGCAGATTTGCGATATGTTTCTCTAAAATATGTGTTGGCCATGTGTGTAACAACTGGTTAATAAACTCGTAACAATATCTGAAATAAACATTAGAATATCTTTATAAGAAAAACACATGAAAATTGAGAAACCTATAAAGATGAACAAGGCAACTTCAAAAGATATTTTATGGAAACAACTCATTCTTTGAGTTTAAGAAACCACAACAAAAAATAACCAGACTTGCTGCTGATAACACCTTATTGTCAGCAATCTTTGGCATAATAAATATACATGTGCATGTTGACTTTCCCTTTTTCAAATCACAAAAAATGCCAAATGAGTACAGGTAACCTGATAAATAAACTGAATGTTGTTCATGTCACATCAGCAACTGTTTTTAGCTATTCGTTGAGTGAATGTTTATTTATCTAAACACATGTTTATGTAGTGTGTGTGTGTGTGTGTGTGTGTGTGTGTGTGTGTTTGTGTGTGTTTCTGATATGGATGGTTCTAGTGCACACTTGTAACGACTTTTAGAGTACTAGAACACTGAAGTGTTGCAGATAAACATCCCATCCCACTCAGTCCATTACACTAGTACTGAGCCACAGTAAGAGCTTATGACAAGGGAATACCTTTCTCACTTGCGGTTGACATTGATGAGATATCTCAACTTCTTGATCATCACATTCATTTCAGTACAGGTAACTGATGATACAGTAAACACCGATATTATAGTATTATACTTACCTTCTAATTATGCTGGACTTGGATGTTGTATTCCCCGAGATAACAGGTATTAGACGAGGTGTATGAGTATACTACAAATAAAATATTAATCATTTATTAGATATAAAAATATTTAGGCAAATACTGCTTACAAATATTAATTTTTCCCCATTCTTTAAATTTTATTTTAGACTATGAACATAAACTGAAATAAATTTCTAATGCAGTTTCCAATAAGAAATTTTATGTATCTAAATTTCAAGTATGTAAAGCTTTATTCTGTTTTTAAAAATGTCACTGGTGAAGGCTTTATTTCAGAATGTTCTTGGTTTCTCTTTTAGAATAAGCTAAGTTGAGTATAGGTGTTAACACCCCAGTCAAGAATTTTTCAAGTTGGAAGTTCTGGAATGGACCCTCCTTTCTACACTGTATTTAAACTTACTTGAATAAGAAATCTAATACAGACAATGCCAGATGTAGCCATAATTTTGACACTGTTTGGAATGAGATTGATTAAAGCTGGCATCATAGACTCAGCAAAATGATCAAACTTGTGTCCTAATTGCTGAGAATAATACCTAAAAAATAAAACATAATATGAGAGAAGCATGTCCATCTAATTAATAATATATGAAAGAAGCATGTCCATCTAATTAATAATCTATGAAAGAAGCATGTCCATCTAATTAATAATCTGTGAAAGAAGCATGTCCATCTAATAAATTATCAAGGTAACATAAGCAGTAATCAATCAAAATTTAACAAGAATTCCACAGAATTAAAATCTCTCTCGCCTGGTTAGTTTTTGATCAAGTAGAAAAAAACATTTTTAAGATTCCCTTTTTTCTGTAAAAATGCAAGTTTTTACCCCACAAAGAGTTGAAACATTAGCTTATATACTCATGTAATCATAATTAAACTGCATGATGAAACTGTGCTGCAAATTTCAATGCAATAACAGTATTAGTTTAAGAGATATTGATTTTAACAAATACTTTCACATTCTGACACACCGCCAAAATCGGAAAAGTAACACCTAAGTCTCGCCTTATGACAATGCCAGGCTTGACAATAACTGTTCCACAAACCAATTTTTCCATTTTATAAGTGTTGTACATATTCTTTTCATGTACAAATTCTCTCCATCAGATTTTGGAGTAAAGTAATTCTGAATTAAGAATGCTATTTCAAGTTCACAGACAAATACTAGTAACTTACAATAAAATACACATGTATATAAGTACATGTACAACATCAGTTGTCTTTGAGAAAAAATAGTCGAAAGAAAATCCTTTATTTCCATTCATTCATTCATTCCATAATCAATTAAATTTACAGCAAACAAATCTTAACAAAATCCTTTATTTCCATTCATTCATTCCATAATCAATTAAATTTACAGCAAACAAATCTTAACAATATCACGTCTATCAATGAAAATAAATCATAACTGATCAAATTAAGGATCAACTTTTTGAATTATACCTATTACCGATGAGGTAGTCGGATAAAATAGAACTGACAAGAATAAGTCTGGAAATGTAGAAGGACAGCAAACAAGTGTTCATTTTAAAAAAAAAAATCATTGAGCTGACTTATGGATCACGGTTAACAATATACCCCAACTTTATAGACTTTGGAAAAGCATTTGACATTTCATCATAGTTTAACACCACTGTAATACATGCTTCTCTGACGATCTTGTGTACTGAGATTCTTTACTGCTCTTAAATAACTTACAACACTAATCTCTGACTTTATAGACTTTAGAAAAGCATTTGACAATTCATCATAGATTTACACCACTGTAATACATGCTTCTCTGATGATCTTGTGTACTGAGATTCTTTACTGCTCTTAAATAACTTACAACACTAATCTCTGACTTTATAGACTTTAGAAAAGCATTTGACAATTCATCATAGTTTTACACCACTGTAATGCATGCTTCTCTGATGATCTTGTGTACTGAGATTCTTTACTGCTCTTAAATAACTTACAACACTAATCTCTGACTTTATAGACTTTAGAAAAGCATTTGACAATTCATCATAGTTTTACACCACTGTAATACATGCTTCTCTGATGATCTTGTGTACTGAGATTCTTTACTGCTCTTAAATAACTTACAACACTAATCTCTGACTTTATAGACTTTGGAAAAGCATTTGACAATTCATCATAGTTTTACACCACTGTAATACATGCTTCTCTGATGATCTTGTGTACTGAGATTCTTTACTGCTCTTAAATAACTTACAACACTAATCTCTGACATTATAGACTTTGGAAAAGCATTTGACAATTCATCATAGTTTTACACCACTGTAATACATGCTTCTCTGACGATCTTGTGTACTGAGATTCTTTACTGCTCTTAAATAACTTACAACACTAATCTCTGACTTTATAGACTTTGGAAAAGCATTTGACAATTCATCATAGTTTTACACCACTGTAATACATGCTTCTCTGATGATCTTGTGTACTGAGATTCTTTACTGCTCTTAAATAAATTACAACACTAATCTCTGACTTTATAGACTTTGGAAAAGCATTTGACAATTCATCATAGTTTTACACCACTGTAATACATGCTTCTCTGACGATCTTGTGTACTGAGATTCTTTACTGCTCTTAAATAACTTACAACACTAATCTCTGACTTTATAGACTTTGGAAAAGCATTTGACAATTCATCATAGTTTTACACCACTGTAATACATGCTTCTCTGATGATCTTGTGTACTGAGATTCTTTACTGCTCTTAAATAACTTACAACACTAATCTCTGACTTTATAGACTTTGGAAAAGCATTTGACAATTCATCATAGTTTTACACCACTGTAATACATGCTTCTCTGACGATCTTGTGTACTGAGATTCTTTACTGCTCTTAAATAAATTACAACACTAATCTCTGACTTTATAGACTTTAGAAAAGCATTTGATATGTTATCAGAACTTACACTTTAGTAATACATGCTTCTCTGACAATCTGAGATCAGATCTTTAACTGCTAACAAATAACTTCTAACATTAAACTTAGACTCTATAGACTTTGGAAAAGCATTTGACATGTTTTCAGAAACTTAGACTTTATAGACTTTGGAAAAGCATTTGACATGTTATCAGAAACTTACGCTATTGTAATACATGCTTCTCTGACAATCTGAGATCTGAGATCCTTAACAGCTAACAATAAGCAAGGTTCTAATGTCCGTAAAATCTGGAAAAAATCATCGTGTTCTGCAGCTCCAGACACTAACATTCCTCGTAACATTTTCATCTGCAACAAAAAATACATAAATTACATTACATATACAGCAGATTTTAAGTCATTTAGTATTCTCTAGAATGTGGCTGATACAAACAAAATTGTAAATTTAGTGTCAGAAAGAGGTAGCATTAAAAATTTCAAAACTTTTTAAAAATAACTTTCACAACATTTTCATAACATCTAGATGTTACCAGCTAAAAGTAAATTGTAAATGGCTTCAATGCTCTAGCTTCAATAGTCAGGTAGGGATCTTTATTTGAGCAAGGCCTGCTATAATATGCGACATCAGTTTTTAGGACTAACATCTTCGAGAAAATTTCCATAGAAACAGAAATCAAATCCTCCAATATCAATGAGTACGAGAGATCTCGCAATTGACTTACATGATCGTTACGTTTCTCCCAATCGTTGTTTGTGTCCATTAAATAATCTCTAGCTTTGTTCATGTGATCTTGAAGATCACGAGAGGAATATATCTGAAAATACAAATAACAGAAATTAAATAAACACACCTTTTCTAAGTTTTCTATTTCAAAAATTAGCTTTGAAAAAAAAGACCTAGATTTTAGCTCCGCTGCTTCAAGCAAAAAATGTCCCTTTTACAAAAGTTTTATAGATGAACTGAAACAAATAGTAAATTTGCCATTGGAATAATCATTGCATGCATCTGAATTGTATTTGAATATTCATAGATGAAATGGATAAATTGAATTCATTATTATGCACAGTTCACAGCTGTTAAATAATGTATCACATGGGGAGCATTTCGGGATGAATAATTTGCGAATAATCAAATACCAAATTATCAGTCCAACAGCAGCCAAAATATATTCATGATCAAATTTGTTCAAGCTCTAGTTTCAAGTTTATTTTAAAAAAGTCATTTTACTATTGCAAATACAGATTTTGGTTTGTTAATTTTTTCTTAGCGTGTAACCACGGCATTTTATTGGTTTGATTTTACTGACATTGAATTTATCTATTTGTTAGTAGATGTGAACTTTAGGGACATTTATGGAGTTAGGAATTTTTCTAGTGTGTATTAAGAACCCTTTATAGGTTCAATTTTACTGAAAGTTGAATTATCATTGTTTTGTTGTAGATGAAACTTACCTGAACTTTAGGAACATCTTCAAACGATTTTATAAAGAAGTCTTCATCCACTGCTCCAGAGGACGAGGATACTGTAAGCAGAGGATATATATAACCATTTAGTCAAATAAAAATTTATACATCATGAATCATGAATTTTTGTGGGATCATCCAGATTTACTTTTTAATGTTTATAATAAAAATTCATAAGCTTTAGACCTTACATTTGATCAAATATTCTGTTACGCTAATTCTTTTTTTTTTTTTATATATATCGCTTATATCAAAGACGTCACTTTTACAATGGCAGAGGAGACTGGAATGTTGAGAGGAAAACAACAGAATTACAGAAAGCAAACTCTACCATTTTTTCCACACTAGAATCTGCCCTTGTGGGATTCAAACTTAGGTGGTAAGAAACACTATGTGCTTTGACTTTTTTCCCATTCGCCCAAAAATAGTTAAGTTTTGTCAGGTTTTTTCCCCCCCACCGCAGGTCATTACCCCCCCCCCCCCCTTTCCAAACTTTTCTTGATTATTCCAGAATTGACTGCATCAATTTTAAATGAAATAATCTTGACTTGAAGCATGAAACCCACAAACCCTAAAATAATCCTTGTTACCAAAATTTGTTCATTACAAATCAAAGTTTTATAAAAAAAAAAAATAATATTTTCATCTTTGCAAAATTCTGAAAATGTTATTAACCAAATAAAATGTGTACCTGTGTGTATACATGTATATGTGTATCTGTTTTTTCCCATTTTAAATGTACATATGTCAAACTTGTAACAAAGGCATGTTCATGTGCAATTATATGTATGTGCTGTTTATATACCCCAGGCAAACAAGTTTAAACAAACAACAAAAATTATGATAATTGCTCGTCAAGAACCATCAAGAAACATCATACCATACCAAGCATGGAGATTCTTACTGGTAAAAAAAATTGGAATAAAAAAAAAAACAAGACAGTAATAATTAAGAGGATAAAAAGAGGATATAAAGCTGGTTAGTAAAGGGATAGAATGTGCAGATGTCAGGTATAATATCATTGTGCAGTGTACATACATATGATGTAGTATGGATACAGACTGTCATGTACTACTCTATAAATATCTATAGGTAATTACAGATTACAACATCCATGTTGTATGCCAATATCAATTATAAATTATATCATATCCTTCCTTTTTTTCCCCACTCGGTTTTATTTTTTATTCCATGAATTGCAAATAAATTCTGTGTGTGTAGTCTATGTTTTTCATATAATCAGTATTTGGGTGAACTAAAA